>LR738710.1:591000487-591059837 GCA_902687465.1 Secale cereale
CCCCCCGCCGCCACCATGGCCGAAGCCACTACCCCGTCGCCGCCGCGCCGAACTCGCCCTCTGTCGTCGTGTCCATGTCGCCGCCCCCCGCCCACGAGCCCGGATTCGCGCCGTCCTGGCCGGTCGCCACCGCGCCAGCGGTTCCTACGAAGGCGACGAAGGCACGAGGCGAAGGCAAACAGCCAGCGAATCACGGCCGCAACCCAACCAAAAGTGCGGCTTGGCCGAACAAAATCTCAAACGCAGCCGCGACGGCTCAGGCCAACGACTCACAGCCACGGCCGGCGGTGTCCTCCAGCATCCAAGGAGCCATTCCTCCACCTCCGTCGCTGCCACCGCCGGCCGTGGAGGAAGATGTGGCCACGCCGATGGCCATCGCATCCAACATGTTCGATGATATGTCGCAAAGGTAAAAAAAGTGTGCTCTCGTTTGTTGTTTCAAATTGAATGTGATGTTGAATGTTTGTATGTTCAGTTGTAGTCTTAATGATGAAGCTTTTTTGCACACGACAAATGTGGCAAATGATGATTATGTGTCGCACGAGTATGTGTCACAAGAATATGCAACCCAACATGGTGATGACAATCTTGACATGGACGATGAGGGCTTTGTTGCGAAGGGAAGAAGTTGAAATTATTCCAATGCAGAGGATGTGTTGATATGCACCGCATGGAAGAAAGTCTCTCAAGATGCATCGGTTGGAAGCGACCAAACGGTAAACACCTATTGGCAACGCATCAAGATTACTTCGATGAGCGCAAACAAGTGGTCACTTCCGTTTGAGCGACTCTCTTCGTGTAATGCCCAGGATGGAGTTATACCTCCTACGTGTCGAGGCACGACTTAAAGGCATAAATCCATCCTAGAATGATCTCAAGTTCGGTAATCTTTGCACATCTCATGTAAAAGAGGGGATTGTAAACAAAAATAGTTGGCTTACACTCGCCACGTCACACCATTACATAACATGTCTCAAACATCATACATTAAGAATATCACAACCCTCTAAGGGCAAAAACCAAATGTCAAGATACCAAACTTAAATAACATCCACAGGCGGATCGAATCCTAGTAGGAGTCTCCACCACTGATCATCCGGATATCGCACATAGTACCGACTACGCTCCTCGTCGTACTCCCAATCCAGCTCGGTGCCATCACCTGGATAGCTCACAGCTGGACCTGCATCTGGTGTGGTGAAGTAACTGTGAGCCACAGAGGACTCAGCAATCCCGTTCCCGGGTAACAAGACTATTTAAGCCTTTGGGAGAGGATAAGGCTGAAGAAAAGAATAAGTGTCTGCAGCAGCAACTAGCAACTAGCTTACGTGAGTGAGAGCGAGAAGAGAAAGCCTCGGAACGAGAAGTGATCACGAAGTGATCCTAACTACAAGCTCAACAAACATAACCCCTCCGTGTTCAACTCCCGAATCCCTATTCGGAAATTGACGGTCACGGAACACACGCTGGTAGTGTATTAGTAACATTGTGTCAGGTTATCTACAACCGGATATTAACAAGCTCCCATCTGCCACATAATCGCGGGCACGGCTTTCGAAAGTTCATAACCCTGCAGGGGTGTTCCAACTTGACCCATTACAAGCCCACGATCCGCGGAGTCGCAACTCCAAAGTGGGAAGACCCGAGTATTCTCGGAATCCCGTGCTCAAGATATACCGAACTAAGGTAAGGCTAATCCAGCAAATCCTCCCGGCGTGTCGACACCCTGATAGTAGCCGCACGTATCTAGGTCTCAGGACACGTCCGGATGAGCGCTACGTACAGATACCGAAGACCCCAGCGAACTGGGTAGTATCCGCAAGTGACTCTGGTTTGGACCAACACTCAAGTCGAGCACTGGCCCAGGGGGGTTGAATTAATTAAGCCTCGGGTTAATTACTCCCTCGGAAAGTTTTTAGTTGTTTAGGCAAATAGTACCAAGGTTGGGACTTGCTGGAAAAGACTTAGCACTTAGCGGTTTATCGAGGGGGTCCCATACACCCCAACCGTGTTAGGAACGCATAATCAAGGAACATAACACCGGTTTATACGGTTCCTAACGGCATGAGTGGAACAAATCACCAAGCAAAAGGCTTAGCCTTCCACCCTTGCCAATATATAGATGATTTCATTTAGCAATTATATAGTGTGATAAAACCCAACCAAACTTCAACATGAAGCAAGCATCTTCGATCTTCACCTGCAACTAGCAATGCTATAAGAAGGGCTGAGCGAAGCGTACTTAGCCAAGCAACGGTTTGCATAGGTAGGTTGGTTAAACATGGCAATTGGTTACAAGTAGGAGGCTGACAAGAAGATCATGGGCATCGAGTCAAAACTATAGATCGGAACTACTAGCAATAGGCAAAGATAGTAATGTTATCGGGGTTCGGTCATCTTGCCTGAGGTGAAGTCGTTCGGATCGTAAGAAGGGTCCTCGTGCTCAACCTCGTTGGAAACCTCGTGCTCGTACTCGTACTCGGTCTCAGCTTCCGGCTCTAAACAATACAATCACACCAAGCACAAATCAACAAGATGCAATGCGCACTCGAAAATGATGGATGCATGAAGGATGCACTAAGGATGCACACGGAGCACGGAAATTAGCACTCAAGCAAAACACCTCAAAACATGATAACAACAGGATATTATGATTCTACACGGAAAATCAATCAAGTTTCATGTAAGACTCGCTGAAATCGGAGTTACGGGCTAAAAGTTATGCCCGAAACAAGAAATGAGCGAAAGCTGAAAATTACAGCAACATAGCAACTTCGGTGCACAAAATAATTGAGCTACAGCATTCAAATATCATGGCAAAGGACATGAACACAAACTAGACATATACTACAGCAACTAAGTCCAAAGGTGCACCCCCAAAGGAGTCACGGTTCAATAGCAATGAACTTGGACATATTGAACTTGACAATAAAATTCTGGCAGCAGAATTTTATTGAAACTTTGGAGCAAAAGATAAACATGCTACAGCCACTCAAATAGGCATGTGAGGACATGAATGGAAAGACAACAATATATACTACAAGGAACTATCAAGATCCACTCCAAAACTAACATGGTTTGTCCTAGAACATCACACGAACATGGCATCGGAACGTTACAGATTTCAGACTTAGTGAAAAATCCACTAAGTCCTAAAACAGCAATTTCATCATGGCATATAAAAGAGCATGTTTAAGTCACCTCGAAACTAAACATGGCAAGTGATAAGCACCTCATCAAAGTACACATGAAGGTGATTCCGAAACACACAAGCAAGCTTCATGGAGATAAACACAACGATTGCAACGAGCTCAACAAGATGGCATTTCAAAACAAGTGAAACAACATCACAGCCACATGGCACTTTGCAACGATGATAAACATGGCAAGAATAAATCTATCATGCAACCTAGCACATACAACATGTAGAGCATGGCAAGACGAACACGTGGACATGTCATTTGCATCATTCGGACAAACGAGCTAAAAGATATCACATGGCAAAGATGGCATAAAAACATCACATAGCAGCAGTTTATATCACGATGCACTCTTGCAACAGCAAAACAAGCACCTAGATGATCTCTAACATGCATGACAACAAAAGATAAAACGTAGTGCACGATCCCACGAACGTCTGGACATATTATATGCGCGAATCGGAGCAACACACAAAAAGATAGAGCAGTTAGAAAACAGCATCAGCAACTAATAAAACTGGTACTTAGAGAAAAGAGGGGGGATTCAACCTTGGATCTGGAAAAAAAAAACAAAGGCCCGGGCGGATCTGGCCCGATCCGGCCCAGGCGAAGAAGGGCGGCGGCTGGCACGGCGGCCCGGCTCGGTGGCGGAGCGACTTGGGCTACGGGCGACGAGGTGCGGGGCGGCCCGCGAGGAGGGGACGGCCCGGAGCGGAGGCGAGGCCCGTCGGCTGCTGCGGCCCAGGGAGGCGGCGGGGAGGCGCTGGCCTGGCGGAGGGAGTGGGCCGGCCTCGCGGCGTGGAGAGAGGGTCGGCCCAGCGAGGAAGTGGTCCAGGGCGACGGGAGTCGGGCCTGGCGCGAGCCCAGGCGGAGGCGACGGCGAAGTGGGGACCCAGCTGGAGCGACGCGATGATGCGGGCGACTGGGCCGACTGCGAAGCGGACGGTGCCTTCGAGGGATCGGTCGAGGCCTCCCTGGCGCGTTGACTGCAGCGATCGAGCTTAAGAAGGAGGGCCTCGACCCCAGCGCAGAAGGAGGATCCGGATCTGGCGTTCGATCCCAGGCACGGCTAGATCGGCTGGTTCGGTGGGGAGCTCGAGGGAAGAGCCAAGTGGCTGGTGGAGGCTGGGTTGGATCTGAAAATTAGAGGGAGAAGTGGAGAAGAAGCTAGGGGATGCCAAAAATTAGACCTAGGGGTCTATATATATAGCAGGTAGCTAGGGTTACGGGATTTGGGGGTGTTAGGAACCCTCCGATCGCGATCCGACGGATCCGATCGCGGGGGTAGTTTAGAAAGGCCTAGGAGAAGGTAGTAGACTGCAGTAGGGGTGTTTCTGGGACACGAAGTGAAGGCACTTTGGACCCACACGAAACTGATGGGATAGCCAACGGAGTCCAAACGCGACGAGTTTGAGAGGCGGGTAGCACACAACAAAACAACAACACACACAACAACCTCGCGGCACACCGGTAACGTAACACGCCCAAACACCAAAGTAGGCCTACGGGACGTCACGGACACGTGAGGGAGCTCCGGAATGCGAAACGGACAACGGGAAGGAACGCGCGGAACCGGATGCAACCGACAACACAAATGCAATGCAATGCACATGTCTACATGATATGAATGAATGCCACACACTCACACAACAAAACGACGAAAACCCGAAAGACAAAGAACCCGAAAAGGAAATAGATGAAGCCGGAGATTTATTATATACCCAAAAGGGAAAGTATTACATCTGGGGCATTACACTTCGCCAACGTTGGTCCACCATCAACGACGAATACCAAAAGTGGACCGATTGCTTGTTAAATGTTGCTCCCATGAACCCAAGTGGTTGCGGTGATAGTGACTTGCTAAATATTTCCTCTTCGTGCGTGATTTTTCAAATATTATATTGTTCCACATTTTGATGATGATGTGTTGGTTGTTTTATTGTAGAAAATGATTGTCCAAGGATTGTTTCAAGAGAGGAACATGAAAGGCGAGAAGAAGACGAAGAAGAAGATGAAGAAGAAGAAAGGAAAAACTTTCACTTTTCATCATTGCTACAGAGAGCTCGAGGATGAGGAGAAGTGGAAAACTAGAGAGACTATTGATGCTTCGAAGAAGAAGAGTGTGGTGATTGAGGATGAAGAAGATGTCACCTGTGAGGAGAGGAGACCTACTCCTCACCTCGCGACAAAATCTTATAGGCCCGATGGAAACAAGAAAGTGATGGGAACCAATGTGGAAAACAATGATCTCAAGGAAGGATTTGATGCCATTGTCATGGAGAGGAAAAGAGTATGCTGAAGAAAAAAATGTTGAAGCTCAAGGAAATAGAAGAGAGGGGTAAGGTCGAGCGGCGGAGGGCGGTGGCCGAAGAGAAGAGGGGGGCGGCCGAGGAGTGGTTGGCGGTGGCCGAGGAGAGGAAGGTGGAGCTAGAGGAGAAAAAGGCCGCGGTCAAGGAGATGAAGATGGTCGAGGAGAAGGCACTCAAGTTTATGTTTATGGACACATCTACTCTTGATCCCAGGGCAAATGCCTTTGTTGAACTTTGTCACGGTGAAATGCCCATGAAGAAGAAAATGCTCATGAGGCAAATGATGATGGTAGGAGGCATGGGAGGTACCATGGGAGGAGGCATGGTAGGTGCAATGGGTGGCTACATGAACATGACGGGAGGTGTCGTGAATGGTGCATTTGGCGGAAACATGGGAGGTGGTTTTGGTGGCAACATGGAAGGTGGCTTTGGTGGCATGGGATGTGGCTTCGGAGGCAACATGACCGGCATGGGAGGTGGCTTTGGCGGCAACACGATGGGTGGCTATGGCCTAGGGAGGTGGCTATGGTGGCAACATGACCGGCATGGGAGGCAACTGAAGGAAATATGCCCTAGAGGCAATAATCAAGTTATTATTTATTTCCTTATATCATGATAAATGTTTATTATTCATGCTATAATTGTATTAATCGGAAACTTAGTACATGTGTGAATACATAGACAAAACAGAGTGTCCCTAGTATGCCTCTACTAGACTAGCTCGTTAATCAAAGATGGTTATGTTTCCTAACCATAGACATGAGTTGTCATTTGATCAACGGGATCACATCATTAGGAGAATGATGTGATGGACAAGACCCATCCGTTAGCTTAGCAACTTGATCGTTTAGTTTTACTACTATTGCTTTCTTGATGACTTATACATGTTCCTATGACTATGAGATTATGCAACTCCCGAATACCGGAGGAACACCTTGTGTGCTATCAAACATCACAACGTAACTGGGTGATTATAAAGATGCTCTACAGGTGTCTCCGAAGGCGTTCATGGTGTTGGCATAGTTCAAGAATAGGATTTGTCACTCCGAGTGTCGGAGAGGTATCTCTGGGCCCTCTCGGTAATACACATCGTAATAAGCCTTGCAAGCAAATGACTAATGAGTTAGATGATGTATTACGGAACGAGTAAAGAAACTTGCCGGTAACGAGATTGAACTAGGTATTGAGATACCGACGATCGAATCTAGGGCAAGTAACATACCGATGACAAAGGGAACAACGTATGTTGTTATGCGGTTTGACCGATAAAGATCTTCGTAGAATATGTAGGAGCCATTATGAGCATCCAGGTTCCGCTATTGGTTATTGACCTGAGATGAGTCTCGGTCATGTCTGCATGGTTCTCGAATCTGTATGGTCCGCACGCTTAATGTTCGATGGCGATCGATATTATGAGTTTATGAGCTTTGATGTACCAAAGGTAGTTCGGGGTCCCGGATGAGATTACGGACATGACGAGGAGTCTCGGAATGCCCGATACATAAAGATTGATATATTGGACGACTATATTCGGACACCGAAAGTGTTCCGGATGTTATCGGATAAAACCGGAGTGCTGGAGGGGGTTACCGAAACCCCCCAGGGGGAGTATGGGCCATAGTGGGCTTTGAGGGAAAATGAGATAGGCAGCCCATAGGGCTGGCCGCGCGGATCCTAGTTGGACTAGGAGAAGGGGGGAGGCGCCCCTCTCTTTCCTTCTCCTCTCCTTCTTCCTTTCCTACTCCTAGTAGGAATCGGAAAGGGGATTCCTATTCCTACTAGGAGTAGGAATCCTACACCTGGGGCGCCTTAGAGGGCCAGCCGCACCTCCGCCCTTGCTCCTTTATATACGGGGGCAGGGGCACCCAAAGACACATCAGAAACATTGTTCTAGCCGTGTGCGGTGCCCGCCTCCACAGAAACACACCCCGGTCATACCGTTGCAGTGCTTAGGCGGAGCCCTGCGCGGGTAGCTTAATCATCTTCATCACCACGCCGTCGTGCTGACGAAACTCGTCCGTGAACCTCAACTGGATCAAGAGCTCGTGGGATGTCATCGAGCTGAACGTGTGCTGAACGCGGAGGTGCCGTATGTTCGGTGCTTGATCGGTTGGATCACGAAGACGTTCAACTACATCAACCGCGTCACTAGACGCTTCCGCTTTTGGTCTACGAGGGTACGTAGACACACTCTCCCCTCTCATTGCTATGCATCTAGTAGATAGATCTTGCGTGATCGTAGGATTTTTTTTTGAAATACTACATCCCCCAACAGCAATGAAGGTGCTTCCGGTCATGCTCTTGGCAACGATACTTACCGCTTCACAACATCGACAAAGAAGCCGGTGATGATGATGATCGTACTACGGTTCACAACGCCGGTGATGTTGATGACCCGCATGAATGATATTCATGTGCATTTTAATTTGTAGGCAGAAAAACTTTTATTGGTACGTTGAACTTTTGGTAGAGGGATCCGAAACTATGATGCACTTTTGTTAGGTATTTGAACTATGATGATGATGCACTTTATTTCAAATTTTATGTAATATTTGAATGCAAGACCGCGGCTGGGCTGAACAGCAGCCGCGCGACCGCCGACCGGTTTTACATCTTTGTTTTGGACCATCTATTGGAGTTGCTCTTTTGCATCTTTGTTTTGGACCATCTGTTGGAGTTGAGCCTTTTTCAAAGATGTAAAAAGCACTTTTTGGTGCTCCAAATTTTTACGTCACCGGTTTGGAGCACCAAAATATACATCATCTATTGAAGATGATCTGAATAAATGTTTTAGAACATACTAAAACCTTTTGTTTTTCAAAATAAAAAACATACTACAACCTTCGTCTAGAGTTAATTGTCGTTGAAATGGATGTATCTAGAGTTCTAGACGCGAGTAGTTTTGTAAAAATAGTGACAACATCAATATTATAATCAGTGTGATGAGTAAGGGTTCAGCGGGAAAGCCTATATGCAGCAAGATACTAAATTTGAACTTACTTTAAAACGAGTGTTGATGATATTCTTGTAATTTGTTGCTAACTATATTATATCAGTTACAGTTCTTTTCTAAATGAGCCCCGAGAACAATCTGCGAAAAAATAACCTACACGTGATACATGCCATGGTAGTTGGATTCTTACTTGAACGTCATGAAAGAAGGAGAGTTTCACTAGAATGCAACCTGACTCGGGATGACTTTTTGGTATAGGTGAATTATAATTACTCATCCTATGTTATTTCATTTTTACTACATTCAAATTGTTGTGTGTACACTATAAAATGTAAGGTCTCCTGTCATATACTTGTGTTATTAGGGTTATCTCTACTCCTAACGGGGAGTCCGTACGTCGTTCGGTTAGAACTCCCCCTCGATATCTCTCCTTGCGTCTGTACTGATACTCAAAAATATCTCCCCTCCCGTCATATCTACAGAAAGAAAGAATTTCCCTGTGATAAGTGGAACTTACCTCTAATCGTGCTCTTCCCCCTCTCCTCAGATTCCTCACGATTCCCCACTCCCCGCTCCCTTCCGCCTTTGCCCACGCTTTGTAATGTACTGGTGCCTGCGAGACGGGAGACAGATCGTCTGACGTACTGCACCCCTGACGCGGGGCCACTGACGTGTGGTCCTGGGTCCACCTGTCAATGTGCCAACGGCACGTCAGGGGAGCCGCGTCCTGCGAGACGGAGCTCCCTAGTCCTCCTCTCCATGCGGCGCCTCCTCCCCTGCCATGCCGCCAGCAGCCTCTCAACACTGGTGGCTCGCCGACAGCAACCTCTCAACACAAACAGGATGGGGATCATGCTCTTTTTTGGATCCATATGGTGACATCGACCAAGCGCAGCAGCTGCTACATATGATTTTCCGTCGATAGAACATGGAACACAAGCACATGTACATGAGCTCGTTGATCGATCTCGCCACACGGCCAGAAGCAGCTGGATCGTTTCGATCCGCCATTCGCAGGATGTACGAAACAGCCACGCACATGTACGCAGGAGACACAAGACGTTTTCTGGGAAAAAGGACTCCACGGATCGACCACTGCTTGGACGTCGTCGTTCATGGCCATGGCACCTCTCGCGGTTGAGGTTCAAGGACGAGAAAAGGATTGTGGCCACACGTGTAAACCTTTTGATTGACATCAAGGTGGGGCCATATATGATTCATCCGCCTGTATAGTTACGTGTGCTGCAACGACGGCTCGCCTCGAAAGCCCAACTTGGCTGACCTCAGTAGTGGCGACGACTAATGTGGATGGTGAAGAGGAGGCAGCGTCCATATGTGGCGCGACGACTAGACGAGGAAGGCCTCGAGGTGCGACCTACCGATGAGCTATCACGACCGACGTCGTTTGTCGGGCCCTCGAGGCGTCGAGGATGCCACTGCTATGTAGTTAAGGACGTGGCATCGGCCGCCTACCTCATGGACTTGTCTGACATGATCTGCAAGAGAGAGGAAGGAGCAAAATTTCAGGTTTTGGAGAATCAGGTTTTTCTTATCTACCTATTAGAGCATCTCCAGCCATTAGCCCCCAAGGGGCTCAAAAAGTCGCTGCCTGGAGCGAACCGGCGCAAAAATCGGCTTGGGGTGAATGGATTTCTAGCCGCCGCCCCCAGGCGTCGATATCGGCCCAACTTTGGCGCACTTTTGCCCGATTTCCAACCCACTTTCGACGCAAAACGGCCCACCATCGCCGCAAATCGGCCCATATTCGCCTTGCTTCGGTGCTTTGAGATATTTTTTATCACATAGTTCATCACAGAAAATCAATAGAAACCAAATAATTTAACAAATAGTTCAATACAAATTATATAGTTCAACAAACAAAAAACTCATATTTCATCACACGTCGAGCTAGGCGTTGCCCTTGAGCCTCCATAGGTACTCCACCAGATCCTGCTACATCTGTTGATGCACCTGTGGGTCTCGGATTTCCTGACGCATGTTGAGGAAGGCAATCCAGGTTGCCAGTAGCTGGTGATCAACTTGAGCAAGAGGACCTGATACGTCTCAAACGTATCTACTTTTCCAAACATTTTGCTATTGTTTTGACCTCATTCTTGCATGATTTGAACTAAACTAACCCGGACTGACGCTGTTTTCAGCAGAGCTGCCTGTATGGTTTTATTGTGTGTAGGAAAATGGATTTTTAGGTGTCTCAGAAAATTCCACGAAAAATCACAGAAAATCCACACACCCGAAGAAACCTTGTGCCAGAAGATGGGCCAGAGGGCAGCCAGGGGGGCTCCAGGCGCCCTGCCCAGGCGGCCCCACCCCTGGCCGCCGCGCCAGGCCGCCTGGGCGGGCCCTACCTCCCCTGGTGCCCTACTTTGACCCGTATTTAGCCCGTGACGAAAAAACCCGAGATCAGGAGTTGTTTTTCCAGTTTTCGTCACGGAGCCGCCGCCACCCTCTGTTCTTCTTCGGGAGGGCTAATCTGGAGGCTGATTTGGCCTCCGGAGAGGGGAGATCGTCGCCATCGTCATCATCATCACCACTCCATCCTCCCTCCATGACTTCTCCTTCCATGTGTGAGTAATTGCCTGCTGTAGGCAAAGGGGATGGTAGGGATTGGATGAGTTAGATCATGTAATAGTTTATCAGATCGTTGGGGGCATGTTGCCTATCATCTACTATGGTGTTTATCATCTTTGCTTCAACTTGTTACTCTTAATGCTTGTCACTTAGGGCCCGAGTGCCATGATTTCAGATCTGAACCATATGTGTTTGCATGAATATATTTGTGTTCTTGATCCTATCTATGAGTTGTTTGCACCTATTACGGTCCGGAACCGGCGATCCCAAAAGTGACAGCTTGGGACACCAAAGGGGATGGTCCATAGTTTGAGGATTACATGTATCCATTGAGTTTATTGCTTTGTTCCGGTGCTCTTTGACAGGAGCACCTTAATCTCCATAAGTTCCTTTTGGCCCCGTTCGTAGCGGGATGGTAGGACAAAAGATGTTGTGCAAGTTCTTATTGCAAGCACGTACAACTACCTATGGGATACATGCCTAATGTTTGATATTTGCCTAGATGATCATTACTTTTCCGTGTGCCTTGCCCCAAGTTAGATTCATGATATATCTCATCCATGCAGCGCCCAACCATCCATCTCCCTAGCCTACAGTGTTTTAAATCCCGCTGGTTACTAGTTGCTACTTTTGCTATTTACTTTTGTTGTTTACTTTTACTATCACCACCATCACTACCATATCACCGTTACCACTTATCTTTTGTTGCAAGTAAGTATATTTCAGGTGCGGTTGAATTGACAACTCAACTGTCAAAGCTTATAAATACTCTTTGGCTCCCCGTGTGTCGAATCAAGAAATTGGGTTATGCTTACCCGCGAAGACTATCTCGATCCCTTACGGTTGAGGGTTATCAAGTACCGTTTTCTGGCGCCGTTGCCGGGGAGCATAGCAATATTTACAAGTCTACTTGAAGTATCCTACCTGCTGCACTTCATCCGCTATGGGTAAGAAAGGAGACCCCAAGGTTCCGATCTTACTATCCACTACAAGAAGAGGTACTGTTCTGAACACTAGTGCTACACTTGATTCACCTTTTGTTATGAGTAAGTTTGCCTCACCGCCACCGCATGATGCTCCTACTGAATCTGTTACTATGTCCGATACTCTTGATGATGCTTCTACTACTCTTGATGATATTAGTTCACTTGGTTTTGCTCTTGAGAAACAGATCGCTGCTGCTGCAAAAAAAGTCTGGAATTGAAATTCTTGTTGCTCGCTACCCTATTGGTGGAACTTATGATTATCCGGATTTGAGTGAACTCAAGGAGAGACTCCTTGATGATGATTACATTATGCTTGATGATGATTTATGCAGGGAACTGACAGAGTTTGCCGGCTCTGACCCTGAAGCTATTAAGAAGCTGCTTGAAAAACACTCCTTGAAGAACAAGACCGTTCCTGATCCTGAATTTGCTACATCCCCTATATGCATCGATGATCCTGATTATGATTTCTCTGTTGATCTTTCACTTATACCTATGGTTGAAGCTGACCCCTTTTATGGCAGAGAAAATGATGATGCTATTGCACACCTGACCAAACTCACTGAGTTAAGTGGCTTGTTTACCACGGATGAGAAGAAACGAAACTTTTATGTGACTAAGCTTCTTCCTTTCTCTTTGAAGGAAGGTGCTAAAACATGGTATGATTCACTCCCATGTGGTTCCATTAAGAGTCCTCAAGACTTAGCTCACTATTTTGTTGATAAGTACTTTCGTGCTCATATGCAACATGCTGCTTTACAAAGAATTTATAACTTTAAACAGTTGCAGGATGAGCACCTCCCTAAAGCTTGGGGGAGGTAATGTGGTCTGATTCGGGCTAGACCAGGACATGGAGTCCCTAAGAATGAATTAATCGATATATTTTATGCTGGTCTAACTGATGAATCCAGGTCCTATTTGGACAGTTGTGCTGGTTGTGTTTTCAGGAAAAGAACACTGGACGATGCAGAGGATTTGATGGGCAGGATTGCCAAAAACCATGAAGATTGGTCCGTCCCTGAACCACCTCCACCACCAAAGAGGAGGGGCATGTTTGTTCTAAGCCCCGAAGATATGCGAGAAGCAAAGAAGTCTATTAAAGAGAAGGGTATTAAAACTGAAGACGTGAAGAATCTACCCCCTATTGAGAAGTTGTGTGAGCCTACCACTCACCCTCCTATGGTAGAGGTACACTCTCTTTTAGATTTCAACGCAAGTGACATCCCTCGTGGTAAGCCTCCTGATCAATGTTTAGATGAGTTTGATAATTTTATTATGAAACAAAATCATTTTAATGAGAGGATACAAAGTCAATTGCATGATGATTCCCTTGCTATCAAAAGTTTGCTTGATGTTCTAGGTAGAACAGTTAATGATGTTAAATGTCTTGTGAAGCATTTTCATATGGTTCAAACTCAGCTTGAACAAATTTCTAATGTGCAAAAAGATTTGCTTGCTAACAATGCCAAACAAGATGATTTGCAGGCCTTCGGGATTAAGACCCGAGGAGGAACTAGCACTCAAGATCCTCTCTATCCAGAGGGGCATCCGAGGAGAATCGAGCAAGATTCTCAAATGCAGGAAGAAGAAATTGTTGGCTCTCCAAAGAAGAAGAAGAAGAAACATAAGGAGGCTGACAATTCCAATGATCCTATTACAGATGAAGAGCCAGCTGTTGATCCCAACAGCGTATCCATCTCCGATGCTGAGACTGAAGACGGTGCCGAACCTGAAGGTAAGGATAATGAGAAGAATGATCCGCCTGAAGTTCGAGAAGAAGAAGCACCTGACAAACGTAAGAGGTACACTGGAGAAGACTTCGTCGCAAGAAGACATGGGAAGGAAAGAGAACCATGGATACAGAAACCCATGCCCTTTCCAGGTAAGTCTATCAAATCTAAAGAAGAAGAGTATTACAATAAGTTTTGTGAGTGGATTAAACCTCTTTTTCTTCAAATCCCCTTGACTGATGCTATTAAGTTACCTCCCTATTCAAAATATATGAAAGATATTGTCACTAATAAAAAAAGTTCCTAATGAAGCAATATCTACTATGCTTGCTAACTACTCTTTCAGTGGCAAGATTCCTGAGAAGCTTGGTGATCCAGGTATACCCACCATTCCTTGCTCCATAAAGAATAATTATGTCAAAACTGCTTTATGTGATCTTGGAGCAGGAGTGAGTGTTATGCCTCTCTCTCTTTACAAGAGGCTTTGTTTAGAGAAACTAATTCCTACAGATATCTCTCTTCAGATGGCTGACAAGTCAACCGCCGTTCTGATAGGTATTTGTGAGGATGTCCCTGTAGAAGTTGCTAATTATTTGATCCTTACTGATTTTGTTGTGCTTGACATGCCCGAGGATGGGAGCATGTCCATTATTCTTGGTAGACCTTTTCTTAACACCGCAAGTGCTATTATTGATTGCAATAAAGGGAAGGTTACCTTCAATGTGAATGATAAAGAACACACGGTGTATTTTCCAAAGAAGACCGACAGGAGGCATGGCCTCAACTCTATAGAAAATATCGAGACCGTGAAGATTGGAGAATGGGACTGTCCACTACATATGCACCACAAATACAAAACTATTATGGTGGGGACAATGTCCATTAAAATAAAGGTGCAATGATCACTTCGTAAGAGGTGAGACTTTTTGCTCTATATATCGCCCGTTTGTTGGTAAGACTTGATCAACCTTACTAGTGAACATGTTTTATATAGGTAAAAAGTTGAGCTTGTTATGTTTTCATTTGTTTTAGTTTTTGTTCTCCTTCCTGTACCAAGTGTTTATGTTTTGAAGCTTCACAATACTAATCACTGCTTTAAGTTTTCAGAAAGTCTTGCAGATTTTTGAACTTCGAAAAAATTTCAACAGTGAAGTTTTCACAAAAATTCCAGAAAAATAAAAATAAAAATTTCCATGCCGGGAGTGACCCAGAGGTACCTGGGGCCGACCAGGGGGACCCACCAGTGGCCCAGGCGGCCAGCTGGCGCGGCCTGCCCCCTGGCCGCGCCCACAGGGCGCCTGGGGCCCACAAGGCCCCCCTCCAGGTAAGTCTTCTTCCTCTCTCTCTTTCTCTCCAAAAACACGAGTTCTGCACTTGTTCTTGCGTTCTTGCTGCTCTTGGAGGCGATTCTTCGATCTCTCTCTACAGCCTATCATTTGAGCTGAGATTTTGAACAAATACTCCCTGGTATGTAACTCCTCCACCCCTCCAATTAGATTTTTGGTTGGTGGCTTCATTTGTGAGTATTTAGTAGTTCTTGGTGCTGTGTAGATGAGCTTGCATGCATGTGTAGAAATTTATTTTCCAAGTTTTGATGCAAGTTTATGCCTTAGGTAAGTGAGTTGAGTAGTTTGCCTTAACCCGCTTTGTTTAAATCCTTGTTTTGTAATTTGCCAAAAATTTCAGAAATGAGTTTGTTAGGAAGGGCAAAGGGGTGGCTTGAGAAGAGGAGGCACGCGCACTCCGATCGAGTTACTAGAGCTGCAGCTTCACCCTCGACTGCTAGGGTGAGCTAAAATGAAGATCATGTGCCCCTAGAGTTGTTGGAAGACACAAGTCCAGCACGTGCCATGATGTTTCCATGTGATGAATTCCTTGAAGCTACGGGAATCAAGGATGAGTTTTATAATCTTTGTGCTAATGCATGTCTGACATGGCTCGTCACGTGCCGTGTTATTCAGTATCAAAAACTCACCTCCGGTTTCATTAACAGTTTTAGATATAACCCTGATACTGGTGCTATTGAGTTTAAAATTTATAATGATCTTATCACCATGCCCTTGGGAAAGTTTTGTGAAATAATAGGTGTGCCAAACGTTGGGTGGACGGCTAAGATGACCTCTCAGCCCTCCGAGTTGAAAACCGTCTTCAACTCTCTCTGCAGCATGGGTACGAGGGATATTCATCGGTCAAAAATCTCCAGCATCTTATTCCCTCACCTCTGGTATTTTGCATATTATGTTGCTAGAGGGGTATTAGCTCGTGACAACACGAGCAACATTTCTGCGCCGGATATTGCTATCCTGGCAACCGCCCTTTCAAGGAGGTTTGATTATAATCTGGGTGCCTTAATTTCTCGACGCCTTGCTATGAACGGTAACAGGGGAGATTTATTTGGTGGCGTTTATGCCACACTTATCTTAGAACATCTTAAAGGCACCCCACACCCTGATGATGAGCCTTTTACTTATTTAAGTTTTGATCTTGCTGCTATGAAAAGGCATAAGTTTGTTACCATGACTTCTGAGCTTAGTAATCTTGTTTATATCTTGCGTTTCGGAACTACCGCGGAACGCGAGATCCGTCTACCTGCACCTCTTTTGTTTGATTTTTCTCGCAGGAACGGATGGTCCTTTGATGTTATTCAGTTCGATGAGTTCATGGCCCAGCATCAGTTTCATAACCCCATGGAGGGGGTTGTGCCCGAGGAGGAGGAGCACGGTGAGTTACCACCTTTTCAGGGGAAGACCGTCACCCAGTTTGGTGAAGGGTCTTCCTCTGCTTGGAGTACGGACCCTTCCTCGTGGGAGGATCCGAGGAGTTTGGTGTACGCGCCGGAATCCTTCTACGACCCTTGGACTCACCACCATTCCCCCGGAGCAGGAGGCTCCTGGGGGCAGTAGCTACTACCAACTTAGGCCAAAAGCCTAAGCTTGGGGGAGTACGTGCCCTTCTCACTTTTCCATTGTATTATCCATTTTATTCGCTTTGATCTTTTCGAGGTTTTTGCCCGTTCTTCTTTATTTCTTTCTTTGCAAAAACAACAAAAAGATTTTCTCTTTCTTTTGCTTTCGTTCAACCTTTGAAATAATCCAAAAAGATTTCCTTTCTCTCTTTAGTTTGCTTTGTTTTCAGAGTTCAGCTCGAGTCCGTGATGGCATTTAATTATATTTCCTACGTTCGATCATGCAAGTGACGAGGCAGTAATGACGAAGATCGACTGAAGGGAAGCAACAAGGGAAAACCGGTATGAACTCTTCTTGTTTCTACTTTTGTACATATGCCTGTACTTATGATCTAGAGACCAGCTTGTAGCGACATAGTGCTATGTTTACAATGCTCTCCCAGTGGTTCATACTTTCCTTGTGGCTAGTCTCGAATAGCTAGAGTATATAATGTGTCATTGAAATGATTTACATGCATTGCACTGTTCATAGTTTGGTATACTAAGATGGTATTTCCCTTTGAAGAATTCTTGGATTGACTTGGCACATGTTTACACATGTTTAAGACTTAAAAGTATGCTCTGCCTTGATGATCTTTGAGTTTCAGAATAGTTATATCACTTTCATGCCCGATTCAATGTTGCTTTGTCGCTCTGCATGATTATGGCCGTTATTGCTCTCTAGTTGGTCGCTCCCAGTCTTTTGCTAACCTTCACCTGTACTAAGCGGACTGACTGCTTGTGCATCCAAAATCCTTTGAACCAGTTATGCCATATGAGTCCACCATACCTTCCTATACATGGTATTTACTTGCCATTCCTAACGAAGACTTTCGTGTACCATCTCAAAATTATTCAAAAGCATTTCTCTTTTGTGCCTCTGTTTTAGCTCATGAGGAAGTAGTAGTTAATTCATGATCTTTTTAAGTTGGACAAGTTTCACCCCGGGATTGCATGTCTAATCTGCAAACCCCTAATACGAGAAGGAACTGGCATAGAGTGCGTCCGGCTCATAAAAGATAATACAACAAACAAACCCTCCTTCACACTTTGTTCATGAGAAATCAGAAAACTTTTGGCTGTGATAAACAAAGGAGATTAAGGGGATGTGATCGTCCCCGTGCGGGAGCCGTTCCTCGAAACTTGTCCAGCTTGAGAAGTAATTGGGTTGTCTACTAGCATTCGTTGACGAAATATGCACTTCTCAAAAACATTTTTTACCTCTGTTTTCAAAACCAAGAGCTCTGGTACATGTTTAGTCTTTGTTTCCAACCATGGGTTTTCAACCTCGTCATCAAATTCCACGGTTCGAGAGTCTCCACCTTCTTTCTTCAAAGCACCAACTAGGAGAGCATAATTGTCATTCTGAGTGTAATGTGCATTGTCCCAAAGTATTACATTGTTTTCTGCATGCTTGTGATATTATTTATTCTGAAATTCTTAGTTCTAGTCTCCTTTAAAACTCTGAAGGAGTTTTTGCATTGATGTTTTGCTTCACTCATGGAGGCTAGCGAGATACCACTCTAATATGCTCAAGCTATGTGCAATGTAATCTTGTCTTGATTTTCAGTAAGTATATTATTTACTCTTGGTTATTTGTGATTGGTCACTTGAAAGAAAGATTGCTATGTGCATTGTCCTCATAGCATTGTTTCAATACTTGCTAGACTCTTTTCGTAGTACATGCTTATATACATCTAATGAAGCAAAAGAGTTTGTCAAAGTTTTCTTTGTCGCGTCCAGTTCGTTGAACTGAATTGCTTGAGGACAAGCAATATGCTAAGCTTGGGGGAGTTGATACGTCTCAAACGTATCTACTTTTCCAAACACTTTTGCTATTGTTTTGACCTCATTCTTGCATGATTTGAACTAAACTAACCTGGACTGACGCTGTTTTCAGCAGAGCTGCCTGTATGGTTTTATTGTGTGTAGGAAAACGGATTTTTAGGTGTCTCAGAAAATTCCACGAAAAATCACAGAAAATCCACGCACCCGAAGGAACCTTGTGCCAGAAGATGGGCCAGAGGGCTCCAGGCGCCCTGCCCAGGCGGCCCCACCCCTGGCCGCCGCGCCAGGCCGCCTAGGCGGGCCCTACCTCCCCTGGTGCCCTACTTTGACCCGTATTTAGCCCGTGACGAAAAAACCCGAGATCAGGAGTTGTTTTCCCAGTTTTCGTCGCGGAGCCGCCGCCACCCTTTGTTCTTCTTCGGGAGGGCTAATCTGGAGGCTGATTTGGCCTCCGGAGAGGGGAGATCGTCGCCATCGTCATCATCATCACCACTCCATCCTCCCTCCATGACTTCTCCTTCCATGTGTGAGTAATTCCCTGCTGTAGGCAAAGGGGATGGTAGGGATTGGATGAGTTAGATCATGTAATAGTTTATCAGATCATTGGGGGCATGTTGCCTATCATCTACTATGGTGTTTATCATCTTTGCTTCAACTTGTTACTCTTAATGCTTGTCACTTAGGGCCCGAGTGCCATGATTTCAGATCTGAACCATATGTGTTTGCATGAATATATTTGTGTTCTTGATCCTATCTATGAGTTGTTTGCACCTATTACGGTCCGGAACCGGCGATCCCAAAAGTGACAGCTTGGGACACCAAAGGGGATGGTCCATAGTTTGAGGATTACATGTATCCATTGAGTTTATTGCTTTGTTCCGGTGCTCTTTGACAGGAGCACCTTAATCTCCATAAGTTCCTTTTGGCCCCGTTCGTAGCGGGATGGTAGGACAAAAGATGTTGTGCAAGTTCTTATTGCAAGCACGTACAACTACCTATGGGATACATGCCTAATGTTTGATATTTGCCTAGATGATCATTACTTTTCCGTGTGCCTTGCCCCAAGTTAGATTCATGATATATCTCATCCATGCAGCGCCCAACCATCCATCTCCCTAGCCTACAGTGTTTTAAATCCTGCTGGTTACTAGTTGCTACTTTTGCTATTTACTTTTGTTGTTTACTTTTACTATCACCACCATCACTACCATATCACCGTTACCACTTATCTTTTGTTGCAAGTAAGTATATTTCAGGTGCGGTTGAATTGACAACTCAACTGTCAAAGCTTATAAATACTCTTTGGCTCCCCGTGTGTCGAATTAATAAATTGGGTTATTCTTACCCGCAAAGACTATCTCGATCCCTTACGGTTGAGGGTTATCAGGACCATGCCTGTAATATGGTTCAATGTCGAACACTGGCTCTTTCTGCTCGCTTTCAATGACCGTGTTATGCAAGATAACACAACAAGTCATGACTTCCCACATTTGATCTTTCGACCAGGTCTGAGCGGGATACCGGACAACAGCAAATTGAGATTGGACACACCAAATGCCCGCTCGACATCCTTCCTACAAGCCTCTGATAACCCACAAGTGTAGGGGATCAGTTGTAGCCTCTTTCGATAAGTAAGAGTGTCAAACCCAACGAGGAGCTAAAGGCAGAACAAATATTCCCTCAAGTTCTATCGACCATCTATACAACTCTACGCACGCTTGACGTTTACTTTACCTAGATAAGTATGAAACTAGAAGTACTTTGTAGTTTTTGTTGGATAGGTTTGCAAGAATATAAAGAACACGTAAATAAAACTAGGGGCTGTTAATATAAAGAAACAATAAAGTTAATATAACGAGTGTGGAAAAGTGGTGGTAGGAGTTGCGAAATTGCCCCTATGCAATTGACTACGTTACTAGACCGATAGCAAGTTTTATGTGGGAGAGGCCACTGCTAGCATGTCATCCCTTAATTGGAATTCTACGCACTTATGATTGGAACTATTAGCAAGAATCCGCAACTACTAATGTTCATTAAGGTAAAACCCAACCATAACATTTAGATATATTGGCCCCCCTTCAATCCCGTATGCATCAATTTCTACGCTAGGTTGAAGCTTCTGTCACTCTTGCCCTCCAATACGTAGTCCTATCAACATACAACTAACCCTATGGTGTGGTTCACGCGCGTGCTCATATGATGGGCACCAAAGGATAGCAACATAATCACAAGCAATTTAAATCAATCATAGCAATTCACCAATCACCGATAGGACAACGATAATATACTCAAACATCTTAGGATAGCAACACATCATTGGATAATAATATGAAGCATAAAGCACTATGTTCAAGTAGAGGGTACAGCGGGTTGCGGGAGAGTGGAACACTGTAGATAGATGGGGGAAGGTGATGGAAATGTTGGTGAAGATGACAGAGGTGTTGGTGTAGATCGCCGTCACATGATGATGGCCCGGTGGCACTCCGGTGCCACAGGAAGCGAGGGGGAGAGCGCCCCCCTCCTTCTTCTTCTTCCTTGACCTTCTCCCTAGATGGGAGAAGGGTTTCCCCTCTGGTCCATGGCCTCCGTGGTGGCTGAGGGGAGAGAGACCCTCCGAGATTGGATCCGTCTCTCTATCTCTCTTTGTTTCTGCGTTCCCAGATTCTGGCCTTCCACCGATTCTTAAATTCCCGGAGATCCGTAACTCCGATTGGGCTGATTTTTTGACACAATTTTTATCCGGATATTAGCTTTCTTGCGGCGAAAGAAGGGCATTAACCGCCTTACGGTGTGGCCACGAGGGCCCAGGGCGTGCCTGCCCCTGGTGGGCGCGCCCCCTGCCTCGTGGTCCACTCGGGCATCGTCTCATGTTGGTTTCGCTTCCCAAAATTCACATATATTTCAAAAAAAATCTTCGTCCGTTTTTATTCCGTTTGGACTCCATTTGATATGGATATTCTGCAAAACAAAAAACATGCAACAAACATGAACTGGCACTGGGCACTAGATCAATATGTTAGTCGTAAAAAATAGTATAAAAAGTTGCCAAAAGTATATGAAAGTTGTAGAATATTGGCATGGAACAATAAAAAATTATAGATACGACGGAGACGTATCAGCATCCCCAAGCTTAATTCATGCTCGTCCTCGAGTAGGTAAATGATAAAAAAGATAATTTTTGATTTGGAATGCTACCTAGCATAATCTTGATCATGTAATCTAATCATGGCATGAATATTAAGACACGAGTGATTCAAAGCAATAGTCTATCATTTGACATTAAGACAATAATACTTCAAGCATACTAATAAAGCAATCATGTCTTTTCAAAATAACTTGGCCAAAGAAAGTTATCCCTACAAAATCATATGGTCTGGCTATGCTCCATCTTCACCACACAAAGTATTTAAATCATGCACGACCCTGGTTTTAGCCAAGCAATTGTTTCATACTTTACTATTCTCAAACTTTTTCAACTTTCACGCAATACATGAGCGTGAGCCATGGACATAGCACTATGAGTGGAATAGAAGGTGGTGATAGACAAAAGGTGGGAGAAAGTTTCACATCAACTAGGCAAATCAATGGACTATGGATATGTCCATCAATCGATATCAATGTGAGTGAGTAGGGATTGCCATGTAACGGATGCACTAGAGCTATAAGTGTATGAAAGCTCAAAAAGAAAACTAGTGGGTGTGCATCAACTTGCTTGCTCATGAAGACCTAGGGCATTTGAGGAAGCCCGTTGTTGGAATATACAAGCCAAGTTCTATAATGAAAATTCCCACCAGTATATGGAAGTGACAAAACAAGAGACTCTCTACTATGAAGATCGTGGTGCTACTTTGAAGGACAAGTGTGGAAAAGGATAGTAGCATTCTCCCTTCTCTCTTTTCTCCCATTTTTTTGGGAGGGGATTTCCTCTTTTTTTATTAGCCCCTCTCTATCTTTTTAGGCCATCTTTTTTTTATTTGGCCTTTCCTCACAGGGACAATGCTCTAATAATGAAGATCATCACACTTTTATTTACTTACAACTCAAAGATTACAACTTGAAGCTAGGACAAAATATGACTCAATGTGAATGCCTTCGGCGGTGTACCGGGATGTGCAATGATCTAGCGTAGCAATGACATCAAAAAACGGACAAGCCATGGAAACATCATGCTAGCTATCTTACGATCATGCAAGGCAATATGACAATGATGGTGCGTGTCATAATAAACGGAACGGTGGAGTTACATGGCAATATATCTCGGAATGGCTATGGAAATGCCATAATAGGTAGGTATGGTGGTTGTTTTGAGGAAGGATATAAGGTGGGTGTATGGTACCGGCGAAAGTTGCGCGGTACAAGAGAGGCTAGCAATGGTGGAAGGGTGAGAGTGCGTATAGTCCATGGACTCAACATTAGTCATAAAGAACTCACATACTTATTGTAAAAATTTATTAGCCATCGAAACAAAGTACTACACGCATGCTCCTAGGGGGGAGGTTGGTAGGAGTTAACCATCGCGTGCCCCCGACCTCCACACAAAGGATGACACTCAATAAATAAATCATGCTCCAACTTCGTCACATAACGGTTCACCATACGTGCATGCTTCGGGAATCACAAATCTCAACACAAGTATTTATACAATCCACAACTACCCACTAGCATTACTCTAATATCACCATCTTTATATCGCAAAACTATTGCAAGGAATCAAACATATCATATTCAGCGATCTACAAGTTTATGTAGGATTTTATGACTAACCATGTCAATGACCAATTCATGTCAACTCTCTAAATAGATATAAGTGAAGCAAGAGAGTTTTAATTCTTTCTACAAAAGTTATGCCCACGCTCTAACAAATATAAGTGAAGCAAAAGAGCATTCTACAAATGGCGGTTTTCTATGTGAAGAGAAACATGCAATCCAAACTTCAAATGATATAACTGAAGCACATGAAGCATTCTATAAAGCCATACTCAAAAGATATAAGTGAAGTGCAAAGAGCATTCTATAAATCAACCAAGGACTATCTCATACCAGCATGGTGCATTTATTAAAAAGGAAAAATAAAAAGCACACAACGCTCCAAGAGTTTACGCATATCATGTGAATGAAACGAATCCGAAAACATACCGATACTTGTTGAAGAAAGATGGGATGCCTTCAGGGGCATCCCCAAGCTTAGACGCTTGAGTCTCCTTGAATATTTACTTGGGGTACCTTGGGCATCCCCAAGCTTGAGCTCTTGCCTCTCTTCCTTCTTCTCACATCAAAACCTTCTCGATCTTCGAACACTTCATCCACACAAAACTTAACCGAACTTTTAGTGGCGGGGTTAGTGCATATGATCAATAAAATCCCATCATGTACTGCTTTAACATTATTGTATAATTATAAACAAACATTACCTACTGTATGCTATCACAATTCTATGGCCCCAAGTCAAGGAGGCTTCAACAAGAATTCAACCATATGCAAATAATGAAGCTATAACAGCAATCTGTGAAAACAGGACAATCTGTTGTAATCTGAACATTAACCATACTTCTGTAACCCTAAAAATTATGGAAAAATCAGGAAAAACTAACAATTTGTATAGAAATACTTTGCAAAATGTTTCAGATCCTTTCGACGTTCCAGTAAAAAATGTAAAATCGCGCACTACAGCCAAAGTTTCTGTTTTTGTACCGCACAAACCAACAAGCAGTTTAATCATCCTAAAGGGAACTCTTGGCACATTATTTTTATAATAAAATGGAATTGTACAAGGGGATAATTATTTTTGATGAAAAGTTCCTGTAATTCAAGATTTGCAAAGTTTCCATGGGCATGAACAAAGTTCAAGGAGCTCCCCCATTTCAACGGTGCTCGTCCTTCTTACTTTCACTTTTCTTTTTGAAAAAGTTTTAGGCTCCCCTCTTTATTTTTTTTGTTTTTAAACTTTATAAAAGCACACAACAGAAATAAATAACTCTCTAAAACTTCTGGGTTGTCTCCCTGACAGCGCTTTCTTTAAAGCCATTAAGCTAGGCATATAGTGCTCAAGTAATGGATCCACTCGGATCCCAAGGTATATCAAAGCCAATTTTAATTAGCAATGATTTGGCATTTAGTAGTGAGCACAAAGTGATATGTGTCATGAAACAACGAAGTCTAACTCTCTTCCTATGCATAGGCATGTCATACAAGAACAATTCATGCACATCAAGTAAAGGCCAATGCATAGTATAAGCAGTTTCTTGCAATTTTATCATGTTGGAAACATAGAGAGGCGGAGATGTAGTTCCTCTCTCATAATAATTGCAAGTAGGAGCAGCAAGCACATGCATATTATACTCATCAAAATCATCAAGTGTAACGGAAAAAGGCAACCCATCAATATAATCCTTAATAAGTGCAAACTTCTCCAATATAGTGTAGTTTGGAGAATTCAGAAAGATAATAGGACTATCATGCGTGGGTGTAATAGCAACAAACTCATGTTTTACATATGGAGCTATAGCAAGTTCATCTCCATAAGCATAATTCATATTGGCATCTTGGTCACAAGCATAGCAAGCATCATCAAAAAGGGATATTTCAAAAGAATCAACGGGATCATAACAATCATCATAGCATTCATCCTTCGGTAAGCACGAAGGGAAATTAAACAGTGTATGAGATAAAGAGTTACTCTCATTAGAAGGTGGGCACGGGTGATCAATCCGCTCTTCCTTCTTTTGTTCTTCGCTCTCCTCCTCATATTTTTCATCCAATGAGATCACAATGTCATTAATTTCTTCTTCCATAGACTCCTGCAAAATATTAGTCTCTTGTTGGACACCAGAGGAGTCCTCAATATATGGTTTAACATAGGCATTAGAAGCATAATTGTCATAACAATAAATATCGCAAATTTTTCTGATTTTTAAAGAGTATCATCATACTTTTCAATCAAAGAAGCAATTTCATAAGCACCCTTAAAAGCAACAAATTCTTCAATTTGTTGAACATCATAGTAACTATAAACACCCTTAGCATACGAAGATACGATTCCATTATCACTAAACTCACATTGGTAGGGAAGGTGTTTCTTAGGGTCTTCAGAACAACAACTAAAATCATATATTTCACATAAATTCCAAGCATAGCATTGCAAACGATGAATTTGATCCAGTAAAAGTTTCCCTTTTTCATATATGCGGTGTTGCACATAACAAGCATGCTCATCTAAAGATTTTCCCTCAACTAAGCTAGTTGGAGTTTCAGCCCGAGCACAAAGGGATCGAAGATGATCCAAGTAATAAGCTTTAGTAGTGTGATAGATTTTGAGTGGTTCTTCAACCATTGGTACAGTAGGTACCACTATTTTTTTGGCATTTTGCGTTTCCTACCCATAACTAAAGATAGAAAAAAACTTAGGACAACAAATAGAATCTACTTAGTGATAAAGCAAACAAGCACAGGCGAGAATATTCACCCCACACCATTGCTCCCCGGCAACGGCGCCAGAAAAAGGTCTTGATAACCCACAAGTGTAGGGGATCAGTTGTAGCCTCTTCGATAAGTAAGAGTGTCGAACCCAACGAGGAGCTAAAGGCGGAACAAATATTCCCTCAAGTTCTATCGACCACCGATACAACTCTACGCACGCTTGACGTTTACTTTACCTAGATAAGTATGAAACTAGAAGTACTTTGTAGTTTTTGTTGGATAGGTTTGCAAGAATATAAAGAACACGTAAATAAAACTAGTGGCTGTTAAGATAAAGAAACAATAAAGTTAATATAGCGAGTGTGGAAAAGTGGTGGTAGGAGTTGCGAAATTGCCCCTAAGTAATTGACTGTGTTAATAGACCGATAGCAAGTTTTATGTCGGAGAGGCCACTGCTAGCATGTCATCCCTTACTTGGAATTCTATGCCCTTATGATTGGAACTATTAGCAAGCATCCGCAACTACAAACGTTCATTAAGGTAAAACCCAACCATAGCATTTAGATATATTGGTCCCCCTTCAATCCCGTATGCATCAATTTCTACGCTAGGTTGAAGCTTCTGTCACTCTTGCCCTCCAATACGTAGTCCTATCAACATATAACTAACCCTATGGTGTGGTCCATGCGCGTGCTCATATGATGGGCACCAAAGGACAGCAACATTACCACAGGCAATTTAAATCAATCATAGCAATTCACCAATCATCGATAGGACAACGATAATCTACTCAAACATCATAGGATGGCAACACATCATTGGATAATAATATGAAGCATAAAGCACCATGTTCAAGTAGAGGGTACAGCGGGTTGCAGGAGAGTGGACCGCTGTAGATAGATGGGGGAAGGTGATGGATATGTTGGTGAAGATGACGGAGGTGTTGGTGTAGATCACCGTCACACGATGATGGCCCCGGTGGCACTCCGGTGCCAGAGGAAGCGAGGGGGAGAGAGCTCCCCTCCTTCTTCTTCTTCCTTGACCTTCTCCCTAGATGGGAGAAGGGTTTCCCCTGTGGTTCATGGCCTCCATGGTGGCGGAGGGGCGAGAGCCCCTCCGAGATTGGATCTGTCTCTCTGTCTCTCTCTGTTTCCGCGTTCCCAGATTCTGGCCTTCCAACGTTTCTTAAATTCCCGGAGATCCGTAACTTCGATTGGGCTGATTTTTTGACACGATTTTTATCCGGATATTAGCTTTCTTGTGGCGAAAGAAGGGCATCAACCGCATTACGGTGTGGCCACGAGGGCCCAGGGCGTGCCTGCCCCTGGTGGGCGCGCCCCCTGCCTCGTGGCCCACTCGGGCATCATCTCATGTTGGTTTTGCTTCCCAAAATTCACATATATTCCAAAAAAAAATCTCAGACCGTTTTTATTCCGTTTGGACTCCGTTTGATATGGATATTCTGCGAAACAAAAAAACATGCAACAGATAGGAACTGGCACTGGGCACTGGATCAATATGTTAGTCCCAAAATTAGTATAAAAAGTTGCCAAAAGTATATGAAAGTTGTAGAATATTGGCATGGCACAATAAAAAATTATAGATATGACGGAGACGTATCAGCCTCCTAAACATTTGCAAAGTGAGAGTTCTTGCCTCCTGGCACAGGGTTTGAGATAGTCTTCATAAATGTAGACCATCTCGGATATATGTCATCTGCTAGGTAGTATCCCTTGTTGTAGTGCCGTCCATTGACCTCAAAGTTCACCGGTGGAGAATGTGTTGGGGATCGTCGCAGAAAATCAAAAAAATTCCTACGCATCACCAAGATCAATCTATGGAGATTACTAGCAATGAGAGGGGAGTTCATCTTCATACCTTTGAAGATCGCGATGCGGCAGCGTTGCAAGAACGCGGTCGATGGAGTTGTACACGAAGCGATTCAGATCGCGGCCAAATCTGATCTAAGCACCGAACAACGGTGCCTCCACATTCAACACACGTGCAGCCTGGTGACGTCTCCTGCGCCTTGATCCAGCAAGGAGAGAGGGAGAGGTTAGGGAAGACTCCGTCCAGCAGCAGCACGACGGTGTGGTGGTGATGGAGGAGCGTGGCACTCCAGCACGGCTTCGCCAAGCACTGCGAGAGACGAGGAGGGAGAGGGGTAGGGCTACGCCAAGAGAGAGAGAGAGAGAGACTCGTGTGTGGCAGCCCCAAAATCCCCCACTATATATAGGGGGAGGAGGGGCTGTGCCCCCATCTAGGGTTCCCTCCCTAGGGGGTGCGGCAGCCCGAGATTGGATCTGGGGGGCGGCCAGAGGGGGGAGAGAGGGGCGCACCTAGGGTGGGCCTTAAGGCCCATCTGCCCCTAGGGTTTGCCCTCTCTCCTCTTCCCAGCGCCTTAGGCCTTGGTGGGAGGCGCACCAGCCCACCTAGGGGCTGGTCCCTTCCCACTCTTGGCCCATGTAGGCCTCCGGGGCTGGTGGCCCCTCCCGGTGGACCCCCGGAACCCTTCCGGTGGTCACGGTACATTACCGGTGATGCCCGGAACACTTCTGGTGGCCAAATCCTCACTTCATATATATAATTCTTTACCTCCGGACCATTCCGGAACTCCTCGTGATGTACGGGGTCTCATCCGGGACTCCAAAAAACATTCGGTAACCACGTACATATATTCCCTATAACCCTAGCGTCATCGAATGATATCTACTACACAACCTTCTTCTTGTAGACCTTGTTGGGCCTCCAAGTGCAGAGGTTTGTAGGACAGTAGCAAATTTCCCTCAAGTGGATGACCTAAGGTTTATCAATCAGTGGGAGGCGTAGGATGAAGATGGTCTCTCTCGAACAACCCTGCAACCAAATAACAAAGAGTCTCTTGTGTCCCCAACACATCCAATACAATGGTAAATTGTATAGGTGCACTAGTTCGGCGAAGAGATGGTGATGTTGGGGATCGTTGCAGAAAATAAAAAAATTTCCTACGTATCACCAAGATCTATCTATGGAGTCTACTAGCAACGAGAGGGGAGTGCATCTTCATACCTTTGAAGATCACGATGCGGAAGCATTACAAGAACGCGAATGAAGGAGTCGTACTCGTAGCGATTCAGATCACGGTTGATTCCGATCTAAGCGCTGAACAACGGCGCCTCCACGTTCAACACACGTGCAGCCCGGTGACGTCTCCTGCGCCTTGATCTAGCAAGGAGAGAGGGAGACGTTGGGGAAGACTCCGTCCAGCAGCAGCACGATGGCGTGGTAGTGATGGAGGAGCGTGGCAATCCTGCAGGGCTTCGCCAAGCACCGCGGGAGAGGAGGACTTGGGAGAGGGGGAGGGCTGCGCCAGGACTTGGGTGCGGCTACCCTCCCACCCCCACATATATACAGGGGCAAGGGAGAGGGGGGCCGGCCCCCTCAGATCCAATCTGAGGAGGGAGCGGCGGCCAGGGGGGTGCCTTGCCCCCCAAGGTAAGGAGGGCGCCCCCCTTAGGGTTCCCCCCAAACCTTAGGCGCATGGGCCCTAGGGGGGAGGCGCCCAGCCCACTAAGGGGCTGGTCCCTCTCCACATACAGCCCACAGGGCCCTCCGGGGCAGGTGGACCCTCCCGGTGGAGCCCTGGAACCCCTTCGGTGGTCCCGGTACAATACCGGTAACCCCCCAAATTATTCTGATGACCGTATGATGACTTCCCATATATAAATCTTTACCTCCCGACCATTCCGAAACTCCTCGTGACGTCCGGGATCTCACCCGGGACTCCGAACAACATTCGGTAACCACGTACATCTATTCCCTATAACCCTAGCGTCATCGAACCTTAAGTGTGTAGACCCTACGGGTTCGGGAACCATGCAGACATGACCGAGACATCTCTCCGGCCAATAACCAACAGCGGGATCTGGATACCCATGTTGGCTCCCACATGTTCCACAATGATCTCATCGGATGAACCACGATGTCAAGGATTCAATCAATCCCGTATTCGATTCCCTTTGTATATTGGTATAGTACTTGCCCGAGATTCGATCGTGTAACATCCCAAATTTTCAATTTGGAATGTTATACATAGATCATACTGCATTGCATATTTCTTTGCATTTTGTGCGTGGCGATCCTCGAAAATTCTAAGCAACTCAAGGACCTACGAAGAGAGTTGGGAATTATACCGTTTTTGTATTTGAGTTTACTCGAATACTGGTACGAGGATAGCGTTGGTCTTAATTATTTTTCTCTCCTAAAAATATTTCTAAATAAAATATATGAGCGGAGATAATATGACTTCTCCAAAATAACAGAAATATTGGAGGAAAAATATTAAAATCACTTTTGGTATTTATTCGGATTTATTTGCGATTTTATTTGCATAGGAAAAATACGCATTTTTTCAAAATTGCATTTAGGTCTCGAAAAAATGTTCACTTTGTCCTACATATTATTAGAGGACGGTGAAAATTTATTTCGAAATTTTTGGACTCCGTTTAGTATTTTTTTCGCCCGTTTTACTACGTTAGGCCTCGTTTTTTTTAAAAAAAAAGGGGAACCGCCTTTGGGCCGTGTTCGGCCAGGACTCCTCTGGCCTGGGGCCTTTATAAGCCGCTGAGGCCCAGCCCTGCAGCCAGCCCGCCCCGCCCCTTGCCCTAAGCCGCCGCCGCCGCCAGTCGCCGCCGCCGCGCCGCACCTCGTCGTCGCCGCCGCCCCACACCTCGCCGTCGCTGGTTGCCGCCGCCGCCGCCGGACTTTCGCCGGAGCCGCCGCCGTCTTTCCCGAGGTAGTTGCCGCCACCGCTGTCGGTTTTTCTTAAAGAACTGATTGTTTTTTTTTGAAACCCTAGATTCGTTTTTTTAGATTAGATCCCTTTTTTTCCCGGTTTAGTTATTTAGCGGACGTTCGTCCGTACGTTCGATTTAACGAACGTTGTTCGCCCGTTAGCCGCAGACAGCGAACGTTCGTTCATTAGCCTGTTCGTCGGTTTTCCTTTTCGGGGTATTTATCCGCGATTATTCCGATCGTGATTTCTGCCCTGATCTTGTTTTTCGTTTTTCTTTTCGCTCGAGAGTCGGAATCAGGTGATTCAAAATCCCACATCTTCGTCTCGACGCCCTCTTTCCGTTTAAACAACTTGAACCAAGTTTTGATATTGTAAAATTTGACCCTATATCAAATTAGTAGTCGGATCTCATTTCTTTCGTAGTTTGAGTTTCGTTGCTTCTTTCGATTTGAATCTTTTTGCAAATCGGAGTTCTTAAGTTGAACTTTCTGGTTAGATCTTATCTTTTAGAGTTTTGTTTGTGCATCATTGCTTGATTGCTTATGTATGCTATTGTTTGCTTGCGATAGAATACCCGGACTGTGAAGCGTGCTACTACGAGTCTCTAGGTTTTGCGAATCATCAGCAAGGCAAGTAACACTTTGATCATACCCCTTTATTACCCAGTTTTTATGCATTAGATCAAACCCTCACACATTGCATGAGTAGGATCTCTTAACTTGTGGGTCTGGGAAGTAGTTTGAGGTAGAACCTATTACCTGCATTGTTTTCAAACCCTTGGGAGTTACTTCTACGCTATGCTTAGGTTATCATGCTATGCTCGTAGACGTGGTTTGGCTTTGAGTGAAATCCATGACAGATGTGAGTTGTTAATTAAGGGTCCAACTTAAGGTGGCTACTTGAATACACATCTGGGTGGATTGGTTGCAGGGCACCTGGGGTATCCAGTGTTGTCCTAGGAAATCTCGGGGTTCCGTGTGATTGTCCTATGGGATGCCACCCAGGCTCAAAGGGATCATAAAACTATTCATGCTAGAAACTTCTGTGTGCAGCCACAATGCCTTATGGGCTCTGGCATAGTTGAGTAAGTTGCGGGAAACCTTTCCATGACGGGCTAGCAGATGTAGAGGGATTGTAGGTGTACCGGCCTATCTATCGGTTAAGGGGACCTCTTTGGAAAGACCGTGTCTCGGTCATCCGTTTCTCAAACACCATGCAGTGGGAGAAATCAAATGGAGGCGATCGAGTCTTGTGGGGAAAAGTGCACAAACCTTTGCAGAGTGTACAAACTATTCATGATTAGCCGTGTCCCCGGTTATGGACAATCTTGAGTATCTGGTACTTGAATTACTGGTTGATCTCATCACTCTAAATTTAATTTGTTGGGTTAATGATTACTTTAATTTGGGATTGAGTTGGAGGTACCTTCTCAATGATGTTTCAACTACCATGATAGTTAAAATAAAACTTATTCCTTTGTTGTAGGGAAAAAATGGCTTTACGCAAAAACTTTAACCCTAGAGCCTCCACCAGCCAAATATGCATATAGTATAGCCTTTATTCTGTTACTTGCATTCTTCTATGTTATCTTGCCGGCATATTCCATGTGCTGACCCGTTTCGGGCTGCAAACATATTACGTTGCAGACTTTTCAGACGAGGAGTAAGACGTTCTAGGTCGTTTGTCATGCACTCAGCTATGCTGTTGGAGTTGATGGACTCACTTATCTTCCAAGCCTTCCGCTGTTATTTTGTTAGATGGCCTTAAGCCCTAGACTTTTGTAATAAGTTCTCTTTGGAGACATTCGATGTAATAAGTGTGTGATTGCCACTCTGTTATAAATGCTTCAAGTACTGTGTGTGTCAGCATTACCGATCCAGGGATGACACTGAAACACAGAGACTTCGGTCCATTCGGGTCGTGGTCGCTACAAGATGGTATCAGAGCACACGCTGACTGTAGGACACGACCACTAAGATAAACCCTAGGTCACTCTTCTCTACTCATTTCTGACTCCTCTCCATTTCCTACTTCTTTAGGATGGTGGACCCAAGGAACAAGTTCACTCAACCAGATGAAGACACACCTTTTGGATGACACTTGAAGGAAGTCACTAGGTACCTGAATATAGGAATACCAAGCTTTACCGAGACCTACACCGCCACCTTACCAGAAGAGGAGCGATGGAGCATTCAAGTTCAAATCCCCGGGCAAACCTTCGCACCATCGACTGAGCCAATAGAGTTTTCTTTTGATGCACCAACCTGGAGCCTAGGTAAGAGTATGGCAGCCCACATCACTATGGAAAGGATCGGAGAAGTCTATAAGCAGGAGCTGAAGGACACTATCTACCAGATTTGTGGACGCCGAGATGAGCGTTGGGACATGATCAGCACCCGGAAGGATAGTTCCATTGCAGCGTTCATCCAGGAGTTAAACCAGCACATTCGTCGACAGGAGCACCAGATGTGCGTAGGGATGATAGAATTGAAGAAGGAACAAAACAGGAATTTGGAGCTAGAAGAAGAGCTTAAGTCTACTCGTGACGGATACGAGGAGGAGATGTTGATACTAGTGGAGAAGAATGATGATTTGACAAGGAAGCTAGGAGTATTCATGGGAGATCCAGCTCCAGGAGGAGAAGAAGAGGAAGAAGAACCCAAGGAGATTCGTTCTGAAGATTACATCATCATCGACGACACGGATTCAGACCCCGATGATAGTGATGACGAAGACTATGAAGATGAAGCTGGAGCAGACATCATGGAATCTTTCGCCGATCAATATTTCTAGAAGACCACCCTATGACTAGTAGTTTTCCCCCACAAATTAGTATTTAGAGCACTTTGTAACGTTAGTTAGATCTTTGTAAGACCTTGCTTGAAATTGATTGGTGTGATATGATTGTGTTTGTCTCATGTGCATATGGGTAGTGATTTTCCCTTAGACCTCAATTCTATTCTAATCTCTTCCCTCTACACCCATCAGATGCCTCCAAGACGTGAGCCCGGATTTGAGTTTTCCCCTGAGCTCACTCAGTTGATTCAGCAGCAGAACACTTTGATGTAACTTCTTGTCCAGAACACTCAGAACAACCAGAACAACAACAACAACCCTCCACCACCACTACCCGTGGACAACCTGACACGTTTCTTAAGGTTGCAACCATCGGTGTTTGCTAGCAGCATTGAACCAATAGTTGCTGATGACTGGCTGCGCAAGATTGGAAGGGATTTGACCACCGCAAATTGCTCGGATGCTGAGAAAGTGCGATTTGCCGCATACCAGTTGTCTGGACCAGCCGCAGCATGGTGGGAGAATTACACAGCCACCTTCCCTATAGCCAATGTCAGTTGGGATCAGTTCCAGCAAGCTTTCCGTACTGCCCATGTGTCAACTGGAGCTATGAGCATGAAGAAGCGGGAGTTTCGCAACTTGCGCCAAGGAAACTGTACTGTGGCTCAATACGTGGATGAGTTTAGTACCCTATCTCGTTATGCCCCAGATGATGTGGCCACAGATGCCGCTAAGCAGGAGAGATTTATGGAAGGGCTGAATGATGAGATGAGCGTACAGTTGATGGTGGCAACTTTCAACAACTACCAGGAGTTGGTAGATAAAGCTCTTATGATTGAAGGGAAGCAGCAGCAGATTGAGAGCCGCAAGAGGAAGTATGGATAAGGAAGGAATAATTCTGGAGCCCGGTAGAAGCCCTGATTCACTCCGAATTCGGGAGGATATACCCATAACCATGGAAGCCACACCCACACTGGAGGAAGTTCCCACAACCACAATGGCTCCAAGAATGGGAACGGGAATGGAGCAAATAATAATCAGAATCGCTCTACCCCGTCCACACCCGCCAAGAAGGATTTAAGCCACATCACCTATTACAAGTGCGGGAAGAATGGACATTATGCCAATGAGTGCCCTAAAGATAAGACTGGGAACGGCAATGGAAGCACCAGGAAGAAGCCCAACCCATTCAATAAAGGACAAGTGAACCACGTGACCGTGGAAGAGGTTGAAGAGCAACCAAATGCTGTTGTCGGTAAGTTTTTGGTTAAGACATTTACCGCAATAGTTCTTTTTTATACTGGTGCATCGCATTCATACATTTCAAGGGGATTCGTAAATAGACATAGGATGGCCACCCAAGTTCTTAAGACCCCCATGTTAGTAAGTTCACCAGGAGCAGAGTATATGGCACACCAAGGATGTTTTCAGACGCCGTTGATCATAGGACGCCATGTTTTCCCCTCAGACCTAATAGTTTTGGAGTCACAAGGATTGGATGTGATATTAGGTATGGATTGGCTATCGATGTATGGAGGGAGCATCGATTGTGCCAGCAAGTCTATTTTGCTTACCACCCCGGAGGGAAAAAGGATTAAGTATGTATCTAGGCATTCGCCTATACGGAACCAAGTACATTCTCTCACGGGACTTGTTCAGGAGGAAGTACCGGTAGTAAAGGATTACCCAGATGAGTTTCCAGAGGAGTTACCAGGCATGCAGTCGGATAGGGATGTTGAGTTTTTGATTGAGCTGTTGCCTGGCACCGGACCTATATCGAAGAGACCGTATCGGATGCCAGCGAATGATCTGGAGGAGATCAAGAAGCAAATTAAGGAGTTATTGGAGAAATGATTTATTCGCCGGAGTTCATCACCTTGGGGAGCCCCAGTGCTTTTGGTCGATAAGAAGGATGGATCTTTAAGAATGGTTGTTGATTATCGTGCACTGAATGAAGTGATGATTAAGAATAAGTACCCACTGCCGATGATCAATGATTTGTTCGACCAACTCCAGGGAGCGAAAGTATTCTCCAAGATCGACCTAGGATCTAGATACCACCAGTTGAAGATCCGAGAGAAGGATATACCTAAGACAGCCTTGACCACAAGGTGTGGGCTATATGAGTATACGGTTATGTCATTTGGATTGACTAACACCCCTACTGTAATGCCCCAGATGTAATACTTTCCCTTTTGGGCATATAATATATCTCCGGCTTCATAAATTCCATTTCGGGTTCTTTGTCTTTTGGGTTTTCGCCATTTTGTCGTGTTGCGTGTGTGGCATTCATTCATATCATGTAGTCATGTGCATCGCATTGCATTTGTGTTGTTGTTTGCATCCGGTCCCACTCGTTCCTCTCCGTTGTCCGTTTCGCGTTCCGGAGCTCCCTCACGTGTCCGTGGCATCCCCGAGGCCTACTTTAGTGTTTGTCCGGGTAACGTTACCGGTTTGGCGCGAGACTTGTCGTGTGTTGTTGTTTTGGTGTGTGTAACCCGCCTGTCAAATCTCGTCGCGTTTGGAGTTCGTTTGGTGCTCCAACAGTTATTCTCGTGGGCTCAAAGTGTCTCCACTTTGAGGCCCAAGACACCCCTCCAACAGCCCACCAAACCATCCCAAACCCCTCCCTTCATCTAGGCCATCCAATTCTAATCGCGTGGCCGAAAACCACACCTTATTTGGACAACCCTAGCTCCTTGTGCCTATATATTTGTCCTTCCTCAAATTTTTGCCCCAAAACAAGGAAACCCTAGCCCCATCCCCTTCCTCCAGCCTTCTTCAACCTCTAGCCGCCGGATTTTCTCGCCGGAATCTGCGCCACCTCGCCGGAGTACCCGCCACCTCGCCGGATTTTCTCGCCGGAGCTCGTCGCCGCGCCACCGCCTCAAGCTCCTCCGGCCGCCTCTCACCCCCGCCGCACCACCACCTTGCGCCACCACCGCCGCCTCCGCCGCCGGTCCGGCCAAGTCCGGCCGCCGGACTCCCTTCCCTCGCCACCACGCCGGCCGCCCGAGGCCTCCAGGCCGCCGCCCCTCTGCCACCGCGGGCCCCTCGCCTCGCCGCCTCCGGCACTCTGGCAGCCGCCGCCGGCGCAAGTCCGGCCGGCCCCTTCCTCCCTCCACCCATCGGGGCCGCGCCCCATCACCCCTCGAGCAGCCGCCGGCCGCCCGTGCTCTTCGTCAACCGCCGCTCGAGCCAGGGGCTCCCTCGATCCAGATCGGATCGGGTGGGCCGAAACCCTAGGCGGATCCGGGGCGCCCGAAGCCCATTAACCACTGGGCCAGCCGATCCGACCCGCTAGGCGCCCGCGTGGATCCAGGCCCGATCCGATCCGCCAGCGACCGCACCGCTCCGCGTTGACCAGACCTGATCCGCGCCGCCGTTTGACCGTTGACCGTTTGACCGAGGTTGTCCCAGTTTCTTCTAAGTCCCTGTTATTTTTGGTTTTCTGGTGCAGTTTTAGAACGTGGATAACTTTTTGCGCGTAGCTCCGATTTGAGTGAATGATATGTCAAATTGTTCGTGGAGACATGTACTACATTTCATTCCATTATGCCATGCATGTTTGAGATCATCTAGGTACTTAAATATCTGTTGCAAGAGAGCATCTTGTTATAAACTGCTGTTAGTGTTGTTTTCATGCCATCTTTGCAATGTGATAACTTTTTGCATGCTTATCCAAATGATGCAAATGAGATGTCCACGTGTTCGTCTTGTCATGCTCTACATGTTGAATGCTTAGGCTTGCATAATAGAATTAATCTTGCCATGTTTATCTCCGTTGCAAAGTGCTATGTGGCTGTTTAGTTGTTAAACTTGTTATGAGATGTCATTTTGAGGAGCTCTTTGCTATCATTGTGATTGTCCCCATGATGCATGCTTAGGTGTTTTGGATCCACCATTATGTGTACTTTGCTGTGGTGTTTACCACTTGCCATGTTTAGCTTTGAGGTGACTTAAACTTGCTCTCAAAGTTGCCATGATGAAACTGCTGTTTTAACACTTAGTGAAATTTCACTAAGTCTGGAATCTGTAATTTCCAGATGCCATGTTTGCTTGCTGTTCTAGGCCAATCCATGATAGTTTTGGGGTGACTATTGATGATTCCTTGTAGTATATATTGTTGGCTATCCATTCATGCTCTCACATGCTTATTTGAGTGGCTGTAGCATATTTATCTTTTGCTCCCAAGTTGCAATAAAATACTGCTGTCAGGATTTTGTTGTCAAGTTCAATATGTCATAGCTTGTTGCTATTGATCCGTGGCTCCTTTGGGGATGCTCCAATGGACTTATTTGCTGTAGGATATGTCTAGTTTATGTCCATGCTCATTGCCATGATGTTTGGGTGCTGTAGCTTATTTATCTATTGCTCCGAAGTTGCTATGTGGCTGTTATTTTCAGCTTATGCGTATTTATTGTTTCGGGCGTAACTTTTAGCCCGTAGCTCCGATTTGAGCAAGTCCTATATGAAACTTGTGTGATTTTTCATGTATATTCATAATGTCCTATTGTTATCATGTGTTGAAGTATTTTGCTTGAATGCATTTTTTTCCATGCTCCTTGTGCGATTACACTGTGCTTCCTTTGTTTGTTTTGCTTCCTTAGTGCATCAGCCATGCATCCAGCATTTTTGTGTGCGCATTGCATCTTGTTGATTCGCGCCTTGTGTGTTTGTGTTGAGTAGAGCCGGAAGCTGAGACCGAGTACGAGTACGAGCACGAGGTTACTACCGAGGTTGAGCACGAGGACCCCTCTTACGATCCTATCGACAACTCTTCAGGCAAGATGACCGAACCCGGATACCATTACTATCTTTGCCTATTGCTAGAGTATCGCTCTATAGTTTTGCCTTGATGCCCATGTCTTTCCTGTCAGCCTCCTATTGTAACCATGTTCATGTCTAACCACCCTACCTATGCAAACCGTTGAATGGCTAAGTACGCTTCGCTCAGCCCCTCTTATAGCATTGCTAGTTGCAGGTGAAGTTGAAGATGCTTGCTTCATGTTGAAGTTGTTGGGTTATATCACACTATATTAATTAATAAATGAAATCATCTATATATTGGTAATGGGTGGAAGGCTAAGCCTTTTGCTTGGTGATTTGTCCCACTCATGCCGCTAGGAACCGTATAAACCGGTGTTATGTTCCTTGATTATGCGTTCCTCACACGGTTGGGGTTATGGGACCCCCTCGATAAATCGCTAGGTGCTAAGTCTTTTCTAGCAAGTCCCAACATTGGTACTATTCGCCTAAACAACTAAAACTTACCGAGGGAGTAATTAACCCGAGAAGTAATTAATTCAACCCCCCTGGGCCAGTGCTCGATTTGAGTGTTGGTCCAAACTAGAGTCGTGTGCGGGGCCCCCCTTGGCAACTTGGGTTTTTGGTCACTGTACGCTGTGCTCATCCGGTCGTGGCCTGAGACTAGATACGCGCGGCTACTATCAGGGTGTCGGCACGCCGGGAGGATTTGCTGGATTAGCCTTACCTTAGTTTGGAGTATCTTGAGCACGGGATTCCGAGAATACTCGGGTCTTCCCACCTTCGAGTTGCGACTCCGCAGATCGTGGGCTTGTCATGGGCCAAGTTGGAACACCCCTGCAGGGTTTGAACTTTCGAAAGCCGTGCCCGCGGTTATGTGGCAGATGGGAGCTTGTTAATATCTGGTTGTAGAAAACTTGACACCATGTTCCAATACACTACCAGCGTGAGTACCGTGACTGTCATTTTCCGAAAGGGTTTCGGGAGATGAACACGGTGGGGTTATGTTTGACTGGTTTTAGTTAGGATCACTTCGTGATCATCTCTCGACCGAGGCACCTTCTCTTCTCGCTCTCTTTTACGTAGCTAGGCTAGTGCTGCTGCAACCACTTATTCTTATTCTTTCTTCAGCCTTGTTCCACACCCAAGGCTTAAATAGTCGTGTTACCCGGGAACGGGATTGCTGAGTCCTCTGTGGCTCACAGTTACTTCACCACACCAGATGCAGGTACAATGGTGAGCTATCCAGGTGATGGCACTGAGCTAGACTGGGAGTACGACGAGGAGCGTAGCCGTTACTATGTTCGTTATCCCGATGATCAGTAGTGGTTCTTCTACTAGGATTCGATTCAGACCTGTGGTTTATGTTATGTTTGGTATCTTGACATTTGGATTTTACCCTTAGATGGGTAGTGATGTTTTATTGAATGATGATTGAAACATGTAATGAATTTGTGTGACGTGGCGAGTGTAAGCCAACTATCTTTTCAGTTTTCCATCCCCATTTTTTACATGAGATGTGCAAAGGTACCAAACTTGCGATCACTCCAGCATGGGCTTATATCTCTAAGTCGTGCCTCGACACGTAGGAGATATAGTGCCATCCTGGGCATTACACCTACCTATTTCATGAGTATGATGAACAAGGTGTTCATGGAGTTCTTGGATAAGTTTGTCGTGGTATTCATTGATGATATTTTGGTGTACTCGAAGAATGAGGAGGAACACGCGGAGCATTTGCGTTTGGTACTAGAAAAGCTCAGAGAACATCAGTTGTATGCCAAGTTTAGCAAATGCGAGTTTTGGTTGAAGGAAGTTGGATTCCTAGGGCATGTTATATCGGGAGAAGGTATATCAGTGGACCCCGTCAAAGTGCAGGCAGTCACTGAATGGTTGGCACCCACTTCAGTTGGAGAGATCCGTAGTTTTCTTGGACTTGCGGGATACTACCGGAGATTCATAGAAAATTTCTCCAAGATTGCTAAGCCAATGACGACGTTGTTGAAGAAGGAGACAAAGTTCGATTGGACTGAAGAGTGTGAAGAAAGTTTCTAGTAGTTGAAGAAACGGTTGACGACAGCCCCAGTGCTGATATTACCAGATATACGCAAGGATTTCCAAGTGTACTGCGATGCTTCATGCTTAGGACTTGGAGGAGTACTCATGCATGATGGAAGAGTTGTTTCCTATTCATCCCGTCAACTGCGACCGCACGAGTTGAATTATGCGACGCACGATCTGGAGTTAGCAGCTGTAGTCCACACACTGAAAACCTGGATACATTTCCTTATTGGAAATTGTTGTGATGTGTACATGGATCACAAGAGTTTGAAGTACATTTTCACTCAGAAGGAGCTGAACCTCAGACAGAGGAGATGGTTGGAGCTTATAAAGGATTATGATATGAAGCTGCACTATCACCCAGGAAAGGCCAATGTTGTTGCAGACGCTCTGAGCCGAAAGAGTTATGCAAATACCTTAGTAAATGGGGGATTACCCGAGGAGATAGCAGAAGATCTCAGGGAGCTTCGTTTGGAGATAGTTCCTAGAGGTTTCGTCGCAAATTTGGAGGTTCAGTCGACATTGCTGGGAAAGAAACGCGAAGCCCAGAAGGATGGCAAGGAGATTGCCGAGATAAAGAAGAGGATGAGTGAAGGAAAATCCAAGGGATTTCGTGAGGATGAGCATGACACCTTGTGGTTTGAGGATCGAATCTATGTGCCCAACGACCCGGAGATCAGGAAGTTGATGTTGCAGGAAGCACATGATTCACCATACTCGATACACCCCGGAAATACTAAGATGTATTTGGATTTGAAGGAACATTTCTGGTGGATGGGAATGAAGAAGGATATTACCGAGTATGTAGCCGTATGTGATGTATGCCAGAGAGTAAAGGCGGAGCATCAGAAGCCAGCAGGATTACTACAGCCTATGCCGATACCCAAATGGAAGTGGGAGAAGCTTGGCATGGATTTTATCACCGGATTGCCGAGGACCAAATCGGGATATGACTCAATCTGGGTAGTAGTGGATCGTTTGACCAAGGTAGCCCATTTTATCCCCGTAAAGACCACGTATACCAGTGCGAAGCTGGCCAAGATATACATGACCAGGATCGTATGTCTGCACGGAGTTCCGAGGACCATTGTATCAGATAGAGGAACACAGTTCACGTCAAAGTTTTGGCATCAGCTACACAAAACTTTGGGAACGAGGCTGGAATTCAGCACAACTTTTCATTCGCAGACCGATGGACAGACCGAGAGAGTCAATCAGATTCTGGAGGACATGTTGAGAGCCTGTGCGCTAGATTATGGATCTAGTTGGGATGATAATTTGCCCTACGCAGAGTTCTCATACAACAACAGTTACCAGGCCAGTTTGAAGATGGCACCGTTCGAAGCATTATACAGAAGGAGATGCCGAACACCGTTAATGTGGGATGAAGTTGGAGACCAACATTTGTTTGGACCGGACTTGATCAAAGAGTCTGAAGATAAGGTTAAGTTAATTCGAGATAGATTGAAGGTAGCTCAGTCCAGGCAGAAGAGTTATGCAGACTCGAAGCGCAAGGAGATAGCCTACGAAATCGGAGACAGAGCGTACTTGAGAGTATCGCCTGTGCGAGGAGTTAAACGTTTCGGAGTTAAGAGAAAACTAGCCCCGAGATTTGTGGGACCTTACCGTGTTTTGGAACGCATGGGAGAGGTTGCCTATAAGTTGGAGTTGCCCGAAGGATTGTCAGGAGTGCACGACGTGTTTCACGTTTCGCAGCTTAAGAAGTGCCATGCAGAGATGGCCGATATCCCGCTTAGAGACACAGTACCCCTGGAAGCAATTCAGTTGGGTAGTGATCTGACTTATGACGAGAAGCCTGTTAAGATTCTTGAACTTTCGAGCAGAGTCACCCGCAGTAAGGTTATCAAGTTTTGCAAAGTTCAGTGGAGTCACCACACGGAGGAAGAAGCCACCTAGGAACGAGAAGATGATCTACGCAAGGACCACCCACACCTGTTCTCTAGCCAAGCCGAATCTCGAGGGCGAGATTCATTCTAAGGGGGCAGGTTTGTAACATCACAAATTTTCAATTTGGAATGTTATACATAGATCATACTGCATTGCATATTTCTTTGCATTTTGTGCGTGGCGATCCTCGAAAATTCTAAGCAACTCAAGGACCTACGGAGAGAGTTGTGAATTCTACCGTTTTTGTATTTGAGTTTACTCGAATACCGATACGAGGATAGCGTTGGTCTTAATTATTTTTCTCTCCTAAAAATATTTATAAACAAAATATATGAGCGGAGATAATATGACTTCTCCAAAATAACAAAAATATTGGAGGAAAAATATTGAAATCACTTTTGGTATTTATTCGGATTTATTTGCGATTTTATTTGCATAGGAAAAATACACGTTTTTCAAAATTGTATTTAGGTCCGATAAAAATGTTCACTTTGTCCTAAATATTATTAGAGGACGGTGAAAATTTATTTCGGAATTTTTGGACTCCGTTTAGTATTTTTTTCGCCCGTTTTACTACGTCAGGACTCGTTTAAAAAAAAAGGGAACCGCCTTTGGGCCGTGTTCGGCCAGGACTCCTCTGTCCTGGGGCCTTTATAAGTCGCCGAGGCCCAGCCCCGCAGCCAGCCCGCCCCGCCCCTTGCCCTAAGCCACCGCCGCCCTAAGCCGCCGCCGCCGCCAGTCGCCGCCGCCGCGCCGCACCTCGTCGCCGCCGCCGCGCCGCACCTCGCCGTCGCTGCAGCTGCCGCCGCCGCCGCCAGTTGCCGCCGCCGCCGCCGGACTTTCGCCAGAGCCGCCGCCGTCTTTCCCGAGGTAGTTGCCGCCGTCGCCATCGGTTTTTCTTAAAGAACCGATTGTTTTTTTTGAAACCCTAGATCCATTTTTTTAGATTAGATCGTTTTTTTCCCGGTTTAGTTATTTAGCGGACGTTCGTCCGTACGTTCGATTTAACGAACGCTGTTCGCCCGTTAGCCGCAGACAGCGAACGTTCGTTCGTTAGCTTGTTCGTCAGTTTTCTTTTTTGGGGTATTTATCCGCGATTATTCTGATCGTGATTTCTTCCCTGATCTTGTTTTTCGTTTTTCTTTTCGCTCGAGAGTCGGAATCAGGTGATTCAAAATCCCAGATTTTCGTCTCGACGCCCTCTCTCCGTTTAACCAACTTGAACCAAGTTTTTCTACTGTAAAATTTGACCCTAGATCAAATTAGTAGTCGGATCTCATTTCTTTCGCAGTTTGAGTTTCATTGCTTCTTTCGATTTGAATCTTTTTGCAAACCGGAGTTCTTAAGTTGAACTTTCTGGTTATAACTTATCTTTTGGAGTTTTGTTTGTGCATCATTACTTGATTGCTTATGTATGTTATTGTTTGCTTGCGATAGAATACCCGGACTATGAAGCATGCTACTACGAGTCTATAGGTTTTGCGAATCAACAGCAAGGCAAGTAACACTTTGATCATACCCCTTTATTACCTAGTTTTTGTGCATTAGATCAAACCCTCACACATTGCATGAGTAGGATCTCTTAACTTGTGGGTCTGGGAAGTACTTTGAGGTAGAACCTATTACCTGCATTATTTTCAAACCCTTGGGAGTTACTTCTACGCTATGCTTAGGTTATCATGCTATGCTCGTAGACGTGGTTTGGCTTTGAGTGAAATCCATGACAGATGTGAGTTGTTAATTAAGGGTTCAACTTAAGGTGGCTACTTGAATACACATCTGGGTCGATTGGTTGCTGGGCACCTGGGGTATCCAGTGTTGTCCTAGGAAATCCCGGGGTTTCGTGTGATTGTCCTATGGAATGCCACCCAGGCTCAAAGGGATCATAAAACTATTCATGCTAGAAACTTCCGTGTGCAGCCACAATGCCATTATGGGCTCTGGCATAGTTGAGTAAGTTGCGGGAAACCTTTCCATGATGGGCTAGCAGATGTAGAGGGATTGTAGGTGTACCGGCCTATCTATCGGTTAAGGGGACCTCTTTGGAAAGACTGTGTCTCGGTCATCCGTTTCTCAAACACCATGCAATGCGAGAAATCAAACGGAGGCGATCGAGTCTTGTGGGGAAAAGTGCACAAACCTCTGCAGAGTGTACAGACTGATCATGATTAGCCGTGTCCCCGGTTATGGATAATCTTGAGTATCTGGTACTTGAATTATTGGTTGATCTCATCACTCTAAAATTAATTTGTTGGGTTAATGATTACTTTAATTTGGGATTGAGTTGGAGGTACCTTCTCAATGATGTTTCAACTACCATGATAGTTAAAATAAAACTTATTCCTTTGTTGTAGGAAAAAAATGGCTTTACACAAAAACTTTAACCCTAGAGCCTCCACCAGCCAAATATGCATATAGTATAGCCTTTATTCTGTTACTTGCATTCTTCTGTGTTATCTTGCTAGCATATTCCATGTGCTGACCTGTTTCGGGCTGTAACATATTACGTTGCAGACTTTTCAGACGAGGAGTAAGACGTTCTAGGTCGTTTGTCATGCACTCAGCTATGCCGTTGGAGTTGATGGACTCACTTATCTTCCAAGCCTTCCGGTGTTATTTTGTTAGATGGCCTTAAGCCCTAGACTTTTGTAATAAGTTCTCTTTGGAGACATTCGATGTAATAAGTGTGTGATTGCCACTCTGTTATAAATCATTCAAGTACTATTTGTGTCAGCATTACCGATCCAGGGATGACACTGAAACACAGAGACTTCGGTCCATTCGGATCTTGGTCGATACAAATCGTCGGTATACTGATACCTTGTTCAATCTCGTTACGGCAAGTCTCTTTACTCGTTCCTTAACACATCATCCCGTGACCAACCCTTTAGTCACATTGAGATCATTATGATGATGTCCTACCGAGTGGGCCCAGAGATACCTCTCCGTCATGCGGAGTGACAAATCCCAATCTCGGTTCATGCCAACCGAACAGATGCTTTCGGAGATACCTGTAGTGTACCTTTATAGCCACCCAGTTACGTTGTGACGTTTGGCATACCCAAAGTATTCCTACGTTATCCGGGAGTTGCACAACCTCATGGTCTAAGGAAAGGATACGTGACATTGGAAAAGCTTTAGCATATGAACTACACGTTCTTGTGCTAGGCTTAGGATTGGGTCTTGTCCATCACATCATTCTCCTAATGATGTGATCCCGTTATCAATGGCATCCAATGTCCATGGTCAGGAAACCGTAACCATCTATTGATCAACGAGCTAGTCAACTAGAGGCTCACTAGGGACATGTTGTGGTCTATGTATTCACACATGCATTACTGTTTCCGGATAATACAATTAAAGCATGAACAATAGACAATTATCATGAACGAGGAAATATAATAATAACCATTTTATTATTGCCTCTAGGGCATATTTCCAACAGTCTCCCACTTGCACTAGAGTCAATAATCTAGTTACATTGTGATGAATCGAACACCCATAGAGTTCTGTTGTTGATCATGTTTTGCTCGTGGAAGAGGTTTAGTCAACGGATCTGCGACATTCAGATCCGTATGCACTTTACAAATATCTATGTCTCCATCTTGAATGTAATTCCAGATGGAGTTGAAACGGCGCTTGATGTGCTTGGTCTTCTTGTGAAACCTGGGCTCCTTGGCAATGGCAATAGCTCCAGTGTTGTCACAGAAGAGAGTCATCGGGCCCGACGCGCTTGGAATAACTCCTAGGTCGGTGATGAACTCCTTCATCCAGTCTCCTTCCTGCGCTGCTTCGAAAGCATCTATGTACTCCGCTTCACATGTAGATGCCGCCACGACGCTTTGCTTGCAACTGCACCAGCTGACTGCCCCACCATTCAAAAAATACACATATCCGGTTCGAGACTTAGAGTCATCCAGATCTATGTCGAAGCTAGCGTCGATGTAACCCTTTACGACGAGCTCTTCGTCACCTCCATAAATGAGAAACATATCCTTAGTCCTTTTCAGGTACTTCAGGATATTCTTGACCGCTGTCCAGTGTTCCATACCGGGATCACTTTTGTCGTGGTATTAGCACGGCAGATGTCCGGTTTAGAGGACTTAGGTGTGAGGCCATCGCGCGGGTTAGCTTGAAGAGGTTAAAAGCACACAAAGGACACAGAGGGTTTATACTAGTTCAGCCCCTTTGATGAAGGTAAAAGCCTACGTCTAGTTTGGTGTGGTATTGCTTGGGCGTCGATGAACAGGGAGCAAATCGCTTGCATGTGTCTCGAGCTGTCATTTCTTGTCCCTGAACCATCGCCGGGTCGTCCCTTTATATAGGAGGCGACGCCCGGTCCGGTTTAGAGAGTCCCGAGGCCGGCTCATAAACGTGTCCGCCTCGGTCTCTACTCTTTCTATCTTATATCCCAAGTTACATGATATGACGGTTTACAAACCGTAGGTCTTATACATGGGCCCTAAACCTCCATGGGCTGTAACCTTTTGTACATATTCTACTGGGCTTATGATAATACAACTATGTCAGTGTAATCCGAATCTTCCTGGCCGGTTTATACCTGCTAGTAATATCCCTGACATTAGGCCCCAGATTGATTAGAACTTGTTCATATCAGTCTTCTAAATCTTGCATAAATCTCCTCTCTGCAATTTGTCTGCTTCATAAACCGGCCATGACATCATCTCCTAGAATGGTCTTAATCCGTCGTGACGTCACTTACGCATTTAATGCTCACCTATGTCTGTTACCTTTGTTAAATGCCATACCAAAAATCGAGGCGACATCGCGATCTTTATCCAATCTCTGACCTCCTCGATTCCCGCGCTTACCGTTTTCACCCTTTCGGCTTATAAATACCGCTGGGGCATGCCTCTTTTCCCCCTTCTGCCTTCGTCTTCTCCGTCTCCATTGCTTGAAGTTCCGCCGCCGCTCTCCGAGCTCGTCGTCGTCCTTGAGCCAGGCCGCTGCATCACCCTGATCGTGACCAGAGCACTTCACTGCCGCCCTCTTCTTCGTCAGGTACTCCTTCTTCCTCACTGTAGATCTCAATCTAGGGTTCCTTCCATAGCTTCCGCCATGAGACCTTGAAGCTTTTTCTGTTCGTCCCCATAGGTCAACCTTGCTGTATGCTCAGATTTATTTAGTTTTAACCTGAATCCATGCGTTTCTGCTCTTCCATTATAGCCCTAGTTCCTCTAACTTTATCAGTTTGGATTAGATCTGTAGAGAGACCTCCGCAGCCTTTCCTGTATATTACTTGCGTTTTATTCCATCTTTTCCTTGTGCCGTAGATCTAGATTTACTTCAGCTCTTTGTGGAAACTGTTTCTTCATGCCTTAGATCTGTAGCTTGTCTTCTCTGGTTTAGTCAATCATATGCTTTCTTTAACGGGTTAGAAGTAAGCCCATATCTGTAATTGATGGTTTAGCTTCCTCTTTCTCTGTTATGATAAACCGGTAGCTGTTCGCCTCGCACCTGCTTCCGGATTGTCAATGCCATTAGTCCCTTGTCTAAACCATCGATTAGTTCCATAACTTTACACAATGCTCCGGCTTATACTTTAGCAATTGGTAAACCGGATTTTGCACTGTTCTTTTCAGCATTTCTTTATTCAAGATGACTGCCAAGCAGTTCGTTGCTTGCAACTGGGCTCCTTCCCGCATTACTGAGGATGATTTAACGAATGCTGCTTCAATTGGTATTCTGGGTCCTAAGGAGGTTCTGAACTGACGGGCCCCAGGAGATGAGTGCCCACCTACCCCTATGGAAGTAGAGGTCATTGTTTTCTTGGATCACTTGGCCCGGGGTTTTAGCCCTCCCGGCTCAAAATTCTTCCAGGATGTGCTAGCTGCTTTTCAACTCCATCCTCAAGACGTAGGTCCCAATTCTATGTCAAATATCTGCAATTTTCAAGTCTTTTCAGAGGCATATCTTCAAGAAGCACCATCAATGGATCTGTTTCGAGATTTTTTCCATCTGAACCGGCGAACGGAGTTTACTGATGGGCCGCATCAAGAATTGGGTGGCGTCAGTATTCAAAAGAGAAAGGATGTGATCTTCCCTCATGCTACCCTTCACAGCCACCCAAAGGACTGGAACCAAACATGGTTCTATTGTAAAGACACTTCTCCTGAAGGAGAAAACCCACTGCCGGGTTACCGTGCCTACCGCCTGCCAACGGATCACCCCTTGCCGCAGCGCCTCAGCGCTTCAGATCGTGCCCGGTTTGCCCCTCAACTCTCTAAACTCAGGGCCTTTGTAGCCAATGGCTTAACCGGAGTAGACTTTGTTCGCTGCTGGCTCGCCTGGAGCATTCTTCCACTGAGTCCGCGATCTGGCCTGATGTGTGAGTATACTAGTAAACCGGATGATCCTCAGCGCCACATTGATATAATACTTCCTGAAAAAGAAGTTACTGAATCCGCGAAGAAGATGTTGAACATCACTTTGGAAGAGTGTAGCCGGACCGGTTTAGCTCCATTCTGCGAAACCAATAAACCGCCAGCGGCAAGTCCTTCCCGTTTTTCCTGTTTGTTTTAATCCGGCCATATCAATTGTCTTGTATTCATTTCCTTTCTTCTAAACAGGCCGATGACCCCTTCTGGAAAAGGAAACCTCAAGATAAATCGGCCAAGCAACTGCGCCGGAAAACTTATGCTATTAAGAAGAAGAAGGCTGCTGCTGCCTCCGATTCATATCCTGAGGAGGATGATCCGGATTCGGAGGTCCGAATTAAACCTTAAATGCATTCATCTCTCTTTCTGTAATTTATGTTAACAGTGCCTTTCCACAGGATCTGGCGGAAGGAAGTAAAGCGGCGGGAGTTGAGGTAATTTGTCTCTCTTCTGACTCAGAACCGCTGCCCCCCAAAATCCGCCGGGTGTCCCGGAAATATCCCTTTTCTCATCCTTATGCTCAATTGGATCCCAACTTTCTTTTGAAGAAGCAGCAGCATGAAGCACGTCGGACCACACGCCATAGTGACCATGTGGTGGAATCATCTGGAATACCTCTCACTCCAGCTCGCAGGCGTCGCTCCGAGGTTTTACTTTCTCCAACTCTCCTTCATCCAAAATCCGGGCTCATACGTAAACCTCTTAAACCGTCTGATCCTAACTATCAGGAGGCTCCTTTGTCCTCTTCCGGCGAGTCAACTGCCACGCAGGTCCCCGTGCTAAAGACCATGCCTGGGTAAGTCCCTTTCTCAAGCATCTGGTTTACTTTTATGTTTGTAACTTCATGATACTCATTGTTCCTTTGATATTTACCAGAAAGCCGAAGCCTAGCAAGAAGGCGAAAGCAACCAAAGCGGCTGCTGAAACCACTACCGTTGAACCGGCCGGTGATCCGGAAGAGGTTATCCCTCCAGAAGATAATCCTGCAGCTCAATTTGATGACCCTACTCCCATGGATCGTGACGACATTGCTGCTCCGGGGAATGATAATACAGAGAATGTGATTGAACCGGCGAGCCCTGTCCAGGTTAGCACTCCTCGGGCTAGCCCGGCTCCTGTCAGCCCGGCGCCTACTGTTGTCCCTCTCCAGCCTACTGCCGCTTCATCCCCGGACGTTGAAGTAACCGGGTTAGGCTTCACTGCTCCCACTGAGCCTGTCATCTTGGCCAAGCACACTGCCAAGGATGAAAAACTTTCACAAGAGAAAGGCAAGTGGAGCACGGACTTATCCAGTTATGCCGAGTTGAGTGCCCAGGAACTTCATTCCGGGTATCTGAACCGGCTCTTTGCCAGCCGCGAGTATGAAGCCGGGTTAGTTAACATGATGAAGGATAAATACGAGGTAATTTCCTTTCCTTTTACTTGTCTCTGTTTTGTGTTCTTACCATCCTGTCTTCAGGCCATAGTAGCCCCAAGTGCCGGTTTAGCTTCATTGTAGTTGAACCGGGACTTCCAGTATATCTGAAAATGAACTTACATTAGCCCCCAAGTGCCAGGGGTATAACTTGTTCTATGCGCTTGGGACTTGTCTGAATTTCTCTTTTGATACTTCAATTGCACATTAGCCCCCAAGTGTCAAGTGGATAACTTGTTATATGCTTGAGACTTGATTGACTTTGTCTCTCTAATCCGTTTGATTTCCTCGCAGGCTGACTTGACCCAGAGGGCTTCGGAGGTAATTGAACTCCGGGATAGGTTGGCTGTTAATGAAACTGCTTCCGCCAAAGCCAAGGAAGAGCTTGTGCTTACTTTAACCAATATGGAAAAATTGAAAAAGGACTTTGAAGCAGAGCGGTCCACATGGGAAGTGCAGAGGAATGCTCTTGAAAAAAGAGCAAAGGATGCTGAAGCTGCCCTTAATACGGTTACACAGGAGTTGACCGGTTTAAGGCAGCAAATTGAACTTATGACCTCTGCTATCTTTGGTGAGCACTCAACTGCATATGTTTTTCATCTTTGCAATCTTTGTTCCGCTCCGGTTTAACTTTGACAAACATATGTAGGGTGGCGCATAACTCATCTTGGAGATGATGTCCGGAAGAAGCTCAAGGCCTCTTATACCCTGGTGGAGCAGCTCTATTCCGGCGCTCAAAGGGTTATATGTGCAATGTCCCATCATAAACCGGCCCCAACTACCATCCAAGGTACTTTGGAGAAGCTATCTGTCCTGCCTGTGCGCATGGTGGAAGTGAAGAAATCTGCTGCACGGGCTGGCTCTCTTATAGCACTGACCCGGGCCAAGGCATGGGTTTCGGACTTTGATCCGGAGGAGGCTATGAACGGATACCCCAGCAATAAAGAGGATGGATCCACCTTCTATGCCAAAGACCTCCGTGCCTTAACCAAAGAGATGCGCCCACTCGCCAGCAAACTTGCCGATGAAGCTGATCTGACAAGGTATCATCCGGCCTATGACTTAGAAAATGAACGGGTGGAGCGGCCGGTTTACGACACTAAGAATCTAATCCCACCAGTTCGTGGCCATACTTTCGCTCCAGATGTTGATCCGTCAGATTGTCGGGGAAACTGATCGCCCACGAACACCTATGGGACCGGAGCCCCTTTTCGGTATGGCAAGGGAGCGGAGGGAGCATGAAGAGCAGATCGAGGCGAGCACGCGGGCAGTTTACCCAGGTTCGGGCCGCACGGATGCGTAAAACCCTACTCCTGCCTTGGTTGTATTGTGTTCTTGGCTCGGGAGCACAAAGAGCTACAGAGCTGGTTGCTAGCTACACCGAGCGTGAGAGTGATCAAGGATCGGAACCCCCTCTACGTTGCGCATGGGCCTCCTTTTATAGGTCAAAGGGGTCACCGACAGGTGGCAACGTAGATGAGGGTAAAAGTGTAAAAATGGTGGTAGTTGGAACAGTGTATGTACAGTATATGTACATTGGTCTATACCTAACCCTGACGGCAGGGCACAAGGGTATTGAATGCCCGTCGCCGTGGCCCCAAACAGTGCAAAAAGCATCCGTCAGGGCGTCTCCGTTCGCCACGAAGGTGGCCTCGTCATCGCGGCTCGCCACGGTGTACCCCTAGGCTGCACAGCCTTCCGCCACATGCACCTGGAAGGGCCCCAGGGCGACGCGTGGCCGGATGAGTTGGAGCGCGGGCACGTAGTGGGAGCTTGCCGCGGCAAGCGCCTTGCCGCGGTCGCTACCTTGCCGCGCCCGGAAGCTTGTCGTTCTCCGGGCCTTGCCGCGACGCGCGGAGCGTTGCGGCAAGTCTTCTGAAATGCCATGTTAGGCCTTCCTCACAAGCTCCTCTTGCGAGGGCCTTGTGCCAAAGGGGTGGTCTTGAGCCTGGTACGGCCTTCCCGGCAAGCTCCTCTTGCCGGGGTCTTGTCTCTTTAACTTAAATACTTTGTTCTTGAATGGCTCTAAAGGATCCAGAGCGGGCCTTGGCGGGCGCGTGGCAAGCCCTGCCACGGGACGCTGCTACTGCCCGTGCACAAGTCGGGATACTAAGGTACCCCTACTTTAGTACACCGACAGGAGCCCCCGGGCCTGGGCCACACACGGTGCCGAGCGCTGTTGGGCCAGGCCCAGAACAGTGCATGGGCACACGTGGCCCACGGCGCGCCGTATCCCACTCTGTATCCACCGCATCTCTCCCTAACGGTACGCGTCGATTGCGGCGTCGTGGGAGAGATCGTGGCCTATTTCTTTAATGGGGGAAATGCGGAACGCCCCCCCTTCCCCCCTTAAAAGCAGGGGAAACAGGGGCAGTTCCCCCCATTCGCTTCATTGCTTCTTCAACCTCCAGAAACCCCCGCCGCTCTCCTCCTCCCCGAAGGTCGAAAGAGAGCAGCGCTCCGCCCTTCTCCCACCGCCGCCAGTCTCTCCAGCGCCGTCGACTCCCCTCGCCGTCCCCGCCATGGCCCCGAAGGGCGACAAGGCGAAAGCCGCGAAGACCGAGCGGGCGCAGAAACTAGCAGCAATGCGGAAGAAGATGGTGGTCTTCCCGCCGAGGCTCGGCGCGAGGGAGCTGAAGGACAAGTTCTACCTCTTCTGGTCGAGGGAGACGAAAGCTCACCCGCGCACCAGGGTACTCCCCGCCGAAGCCTGCGACCAGAAGAGGTACTCACCTACTTCCGGGAGGGTACGCCTATTTCGCCCTGTTCTTCCATTGTGGACTCTGCCCTCCATACTCCGAATTCTTCTGCGACGTTATGAACACCTACGGGTTTCATCTTCTTGATTTCACCCCGAACGCAGTCTTGACCATGGCCGTTTTCGCACATTTGTGCGAGAACTTTGTCAGGGTGTATCCCAATGTAGCCCTCTTTCGCCATTATTATACACCTCGAGTAGAGTCTGGGTCTCCTCTGTCTGGCGGGATTTCTTGGATCTTTAGACTCAATAAGAAAGAGGCATACTTGACTGGGGAACTCCGCGGCAAGTGGGAGGAGTGGAGGGCCAACTGGTGCTGGGTCATGGAGGATGGACCCCAACAGTTCACTTCCCCGCGCCGAGCCGCAATAGTGCGCGGCAAGGACTGGAGTGACCTGGCCCCGGAGGACGACAAGCTGAAGATAGCCATTACTAGGATCCTTCGCCTCCGGCAAGCCAAACTCACTGTAGGGGTGATGGGCCTCGAACCCCTCGTTGGTTACCCCAAGTGAAGGTGTAAGATGCAGTAAGTAGAAGTGTTTTCCCTTAGCAAAGATGCCAAGTATCGATTCCCCAGAGACTCCTAGGTTCAACAAGTAGGTGTCAATTGCTACGGCGCCAGATTAGTAGCAATCAACGTGGACCTGCACACAGATACAAATAACTTTGCTCCCAACGAGTACAGAGAGGTTGTCAATCTCTCCGGCCTTGTAGTTCACAAAGGGTTAAAAGCAATGATAGTAGTGATAGATAGTTTTTGCAATAGTAAGTAATAACGGAAAGTAAATAGTGGATGTGATCAATGATGGTAATATGGACCGGAGTCTCATGATGTTCACTAGTGATGTCTCTCTCCCAAAAGACGATAAAACAGCTATGTGAGGTAAACAAATTACAGCTGGGCAATTGACAGGACCACGAACGCAAACCAATGCTGACTACATTGCAAGAAAGGTTGAGGTTCAAAGCATGGGTGGTATGCCAAAGTAAGTAGACCGAAATCCATCAATATCTACTACTAATCATCCACCTTGAGATATCTATCCAGAACATCTTGCTGGTATTAAGTTGCGAGTCCCACCCATAGTGTAAACTCAATGCAACAGACAACTGCATTAAAAGAACTTTGCGTAAAGTAAACAATCCTTGCACCCGCGGGCACAAGCACCGTTGTTTTCCCCCTTGTGGCAACACCCCTCCTTAGACTCATGTTTCTGTCACTCAAGCTAGTCATCGAGGGGCATGAACCCACAATCGAGCATAACGTTCCCTCTTGGAGTCACTACCTATTACTCGGCCAAAGCAATAAATAACAACGGAGAACATGCAAGAATTACTTATGAACTAAAATATAAAAGAGGTGAATCAAATATATTACTCAAGATCAATCTGAACATAATCTCATAATCCATCGGATCCCAGCAAACTCAACATAGCAACAGCATAAGGATTACATAGGTGCCTCGATCATGTAGGGCAGCTCACGAGGACTAATTAGTGAAGCACAAGAACGGGAGGAGAACATCACATAGCTACTGGTCATGGACTCATGGTCCAAGGGATACTACTCACGAGTCATCCGGGAGGCGTCCATGGTGGTGGAGAAGCTCCCGGTGGTGATCCTCCCCTCCGGCAGGGTGCCGGGAAGAGTTCTCCTGGTGCTCCCGATCTTGGAAGCGGCGGCGGCGGAATAGAGATGGGATCGCGAAAAGAGTTCCCTCTCTGAGAGTTTCGGAGGTCCCTCTAAATATATGCCAAAGGGGGGCACCGGACGGGCTTCGGGGGGCCCAGGCGCCCCCCCGGCGCGGCCCAGGGGGGGGGGGGCGCCGCCAGGGTGCCTGGAGCCCTGGTGGCCCCCCAGGCTGCCCTTCGGACGCAGTGTTGTTTCCGGATCGCTGATTTTTTATATAATTTTTCTGGATTTTCCTGGGCAGTTCTCGAAACGTGAAAACCTGAAATACAAAAACAGCTGAAAACAGAAACTGGCACTGGGGTGCACTGGATTAGTAAGTTAGTCCAAATATGATCAAAAGTGTATGGAAGTGTATGAATATCATAGCAATATCACCCAAAAGTGGCATGGAGTAAGCAGAAATTATAGATACGTTTTGGACGTATCAACATCCCCAAGCTTAATTCCTGCTCGTCCTCGAGTAGGTGAATGATAACAAGAATAATTTATGTGGTGACATGCTATTAACCATAAAGGACTTTTTATAGTCATATGACAAAAGCTTACTGAGACAATGATTCTAAAGTAATTAAGTTGTCTCAAGAGAAAATCACAATTGACTAAAAGTTTTACAACATGAAACTGAAACATCAAAAAGATTTGCAATGAACATGATGTGCAAATATGATAAAGTGATATCTAGCTTGCCCCCTTTAGTGATGCAAAACATAAATGCAGGGGCACCTTCAAGGTTTAAGTGATGACTAGATACAATCATTTCAGAATAAACGATATCACAATCATGCAAAAGACAATGCTACTTTGGGACAATGCACATTACACTCAGAATGACAATCATGCTCTCAGTAGTTGGTGCTTCAACATAAAGGTAAAAGAATGGTTAAGTGCTAGAGCTTTTTATTTTGAAAATATGGAAGCAATTGTGTCAACGGTAGTAGTACTTTATATGTGTCATGCATAAAACATCCTATAAGTTGCAAGCCTCATGCATCGAATACTAATAGTGCTCGCACCTTGTCCTAATTAGCTCGGATTCCCATGGGTTATCATTGCATTGCATATGTTTCAACCAAGTGTCACAAAGGGGTACCTCTATGCCACCTGTACAAAGGTCCAAGGAGATAAATCGCATTTGATTTCTCGTTTTTGATAAATCTCAACTTGAGGACATCCATACCGGGACAACATAGAAAATAGATGATGGACTCCTCTTTAATGCATAAGCATGTTCTCATGAGAGATTGAGGATTAAGGTCCAAGCTAAAACTTCCACCATGATGCATGGCTTTGGTTGGCGGCCCAATGTTCTTCTCTAACAATATGCATATTAATTCAACCCACGGCAAATCACCCTTACTTCGGACAAGACGAACATGCATAGCAACTCACATGATATTCAACAAAAGTGTGACAGTTGATGGCGTCCCCAGAAACATGGTTACCGCTCAGCAAGCAACTCATAAGAAATAAGATACATAGGCAACATATTCTTTACCACAATAGTTTTTAGGCTACTTTCCCATGAGCTATGTATTGCATGGTTAGTTTGCTTAGTACAGGTGGAGGTTAGCAAAAGACTGGGAGCGACCAACTAAGAGAGCAATGACGGTCATAATCATGCAGAGCGACAAAGCAATATTGAATCAGGCATGGTAGTTATATCGCTACTCAGAAACAAAAGATCATCAAGGCTTGACAGACTTTCTTTACAGTCTTGAATATGCGTGAGCATACGCCAAGTCAATCAAAATAAATTCTCGAAGGAAGATATTACTAAACCATACCACATCATAGGCAAACAAACCAAGTTGGTACTCCAATAACACATTGGGAACCCCCCAGCTATTTGAGATTAACCATAAGAAAACCTGAACTACTAAGCACCATCATGCAAGTAGCATCTTTATCATAGACACATTAACCAATGCAATGGAGGCAAACTCTCTTAATAAGGTGAGCATGGTAATTAAAGAGAGTTCAAGCAACCAACTAAATAAAAGCTCTTGAAAAGATAAGCATGAATACTAAGAGCAGAGCACGATAGTAGCTATTAAAAGACAAAGAACACACACATCATAGATAGACATGAAAATTCTATGTTATGTTCTAGGTAGAAGTGGAGCGTGTTTCTCTCCCACATAAAGGAATGCTGGGTTCCGACTCGTTATGAAAAACTAAAAAGAAAACTAAAAGCAAGACGCTCCAAGCATAGCACATAACACATGAAGTGATAAAAATATAGCGAAACGAAAGACGAACTGATAATGTTGATGGAGAAGGGGATGCACGGGGGCATCCCCAAGCTTAGACGCTTGAGTCTCCTTGAATATTTCTTGGGGGTGCACGGGGGCATCCCCAAGCTTGAGCGCTTGACACTCCTGAATCTTTTTATCATCTTCCCTCGCACACTTGAAAACTCCCTTCATACACAACTCATCATAATCTGATTAGCGAGGTTAGTACCCTTAATAAAATAATTATACCTTGCTGGAAATAAGGATATTCTTGAAGTTCTACTGTTTCTCAAGATTGCCAAAAGGTTTTTGCAAATAAGCAAGTTCTTGATTTGCAAAGTGAAGGTAAGGCAAAACAGGACATAATCTGTGAAAAACAGAACAGCAGGCAGTAATTGATCTGTTCGGGGTACTTCTGCAACTCAAATAAAAAAACTCAGAACTGACGCACGAAATACAATTATATAGAGAACGCTGTCTAAAAAATTCAGACCAAAAAGATGATCTGGTGATTTTATACGATTTTTTCTATCCAAGGACAGAATCTGTTTCCTGGACAGCACCTCACAACTTTTGAACTTTCTAGCAATCAGAGGCTATACTTGGCACAAATATGAAAAGCAAAGATACAATGATGATGCTACAGCAGTAAACAACATCAAGACACAACAAAAGCAAAAAAATTATTCATGTGGGCTGCCTCCCAAAAGCGCTTTCTTTTATGCCTTTAAGCTAGGCATAATGCATAGATCAAGTTTTATCAAGAGTAAAAGAATAACTAGCCCGTACAACGGACTCAAAAGGTAACTTGATCTTCTTACGAGGGAAGTGTTCCATCCCTTTCTTGAGAGGAAACTGAAATTTTATATTACCCTCTTTCATGTCAATGACAGCACCAACGGTGCGCAAAAGGACGTCCCAAAATAATTGGACATGAAGGATCACATTCAATATCCATAATAGTGAAATCAACGGGCACATAATTATCATTGACAACAATAAGAACATCGTCGATCCTCCCCAAAGGTTTCTTTATGGAAGAATCAACGAGAACATTACCAAAAGAACAAGAATCATAAGGTTTTAATTTAAGCATATCATATAGTCTTTTGGGCATAATGGAAGTACTAGCTACAATATCACATAAAGCATAGCATGAGAAGTTGTTTATCTTAATTTTAATCATAGAATCCCAACCATCTTCTAGCTTTCTAGGTATGGAGGCTTCTACTCTAAGTTTCTCCTCCCTAGCTTTGATAAGAGCATTAGTGACATGCTCTGTGAAGGCAAGATTAAGCGTGCTAGTGTTGGGATCTTTAGCCATTCCTTGTAGAAAGGCGACAACTTCTGAAATACTACAATTATCAAAATCAATTTTATCATTAGTGGGCGGAATTGTAGTGTCATCCTCTTTGTTTAATTCGCTCTCTATTATAAGAGTTTGAACATCTTCCCAAGTTTGGGGAAGCTTAGGAGCAATTTTAAACTGAGGCTCATACTTTTTCCTGGAAGACCATGCCATGGGCATAACTCTCCGTCAAAACTAGTATAATCACAGGGTTTATTACTTTTGTAAATCCCGACAGTGGTAATTGGGGTAATGGAAGAAGGGGTGTACTCCTACCATTTAGTGTTTTTGGTAGAACTCATAGTAGCAAGCAAGCAAGATAACTATTTTTGTGATTTTCGATAAAAAGGAACTAAAGCAAAAAATGAAAGGTAAACTAACAAGACTAAAAAGCAAAGGTAAAAGATAGCATGCAACTCCACTATCCTGAAGAGTGGAGTCCCCGGCAACGGCGCCAGAAAATACTCCTTGATGGGCCTCGAACCCCTCGTTGGTTACCCCAAGTGGAAGGTGTAAGATGCAGTAAGTAGAAGTGTTTTCCCTTAGCAAAGATGCCAAGGATCGATTCCCCAGAGACTCCTAGGTTCAACAAGTAGGTGTCAATTGCTATAGCGCCAGATTAGTAGCAATCAACGTGGACCTGCACATAGATACAAATAACTTTGCTCCCAACGAGTACAGAGAGGTTGTCAATCTCTCCGGCCTTGTAGTTCACAAAGGGTTAAAAGCAATGATAGTAGTGATAGATAGTTTTTGCAATAGTAAGTAATAACGGAAAGTAAATAGTGGATGTGATCAATGATGGTAATATGGACCGGAGTCTCATGATGTTCACAAGTGATGTCTCTCTCCCAAAAGACGATAAAACAGCTATGTGAGGTAAACAAATTACAGCTGGGCAATTGACAGGACCACGAACGCAAACCAATGCTGACTACATTGCAAGAAAGGTTGAGGTTCAAAGCATGGGCGGTACGCCAAAGTAAGTAGACCGAAATCCATCAATATCTACTACTAATCATCCACCTTGAGATATCTATCCAGAACATCTCGCTGGTATTAAGTTGCGAGTCCCACCCATAGTGTAAACTCAATGCAACAAACAACTGCATTAAAAGAACTTTGCGTAAAGTAAACAATCCTTGCACCCGCGGGCACAAGCACCGTTGTTTTCCCCCTTGTGGCAACATCACATCCCCTAGACTCATGTTTCTGTCACTCAAGCTAGTCATCGAGGGGCATGAACCCACAATCGAGCATAACGTTCCCTCTTGGAGTCACTAC
>LR738710.1:591059847-591070651 GCA_902687465.1 Secale cereale
GCCCGGGGGGGGGGGGGGCGCTGCCAGGGCGCCTGGAGCCCTGGTGGCCCCCCCCAGGCTGCCCTTAGGACACAGTGTTGTTTCCGGATCGCTGATTTTTTATATAATTTTTTTGGATTTTTCTGGGCAGTTCTCAAAAAGTGAAAACCTGAAATACAAAAACAGCCGAAAACAGAAACTGGCACTGGGGTGCACTGGATTAGTAAGCTAGTCCAAATATGATCAAAAGTGTATGGAAGTGTATGAATATCATAGCAATATCACCCAAAAGTGGCATGGAGCAAGCAGAAATTATAGATACGTTTTGGACGTATCAAGGGGCTGTCGGAGCAGATTTCCTTCGTCGCCGCATCGCTCCCTTGCAGGAGAGGAAGAGGCCTGCTTGGGATTTTGGCAACGCGGCAGACTGTATGAGGCTGCGCCCAGGCCTCAACTATAATTTTACTGTCCTGGAGCTCAAAGGGATGCTCCGTGAGCTGTTCAAGCACGACGCCAAGCACCCGGAGTGGTTCACCTTGCCGCGGGGGGTAGTTCCACTATGCAACAATTCGTCGCTCCGTGCTATCCGCGTGGCAATGCCGTGGTGCGACTCCCATGGGATTGACCCCACTTGGCTGGCGCCCTCTGACGAAGCCGTGCAAACATTCTTCGATAACTTGGTGGAGCTGCCAATCGATCCCGACGAGAAGAAAGGCCTCACCCGCGACACCACCGACCGGGAGATGGCCTATATAGCCACCAGATTGGAGGAGGCAGCCGCAGCTGCGGCCGCGGGTGAATTTGGGTATACCATGGAGGAGGCAGACGCAACGGAGGCAGTGAGTCGGGCCGAGGAGGAAGAGATCCTCAAACTATTGAAGCCTGCCGGGCAGCATGCCGAGACGAGCGAGGCCGCCGGGCAAGGGACGGAGTCGAGCGAGCCCGCCGAGCAGGGCGATGAATCAAGCGATTCTGCCGAAGACTCGGGCGGGTCTCTGAACCTTGACTCTTCTTCATCCTCGGGAAGTTCACCGCCGCCGCCAAGTCCTCCGCCTCATCCAAAGAAGCGTCTCCGCAAGGCCGCAGACGCGGCGAGGCAGCCGGCGGGCCAGCAGCTGCAGCGCCGCTCGACGCGCGCCACCACGACGAGCAAGGCCGCCAAGGGGGCGCCTCGCGCCTCAGCAGCGGCTGGAGGAGGATCTTCCCGCACGGGCTCCACCGCTCCTCGGGCCTCGGCGACGACCAGAGCGGGGTCTTCGCAGACCACCGACCCCGCTCCCGGCAAGCGGCCGAGGGCGCCTACTCCTCCAGCTCCTCGCGCCGGACCGCGCAAGGCAGACTTCGACTTCTCCGTTCTCAGTTCCGACAAGGAGGAGGAAGAGTAAGTACTTGCAACTCTTGTTTCCTTCGTTTGTTGCTATTTGTTTTGAATCTTCTTTGCCTGATTCTGCTTGATGTCTGTCTTCCAGGACCCTGGCCCAAAGGGTGGCGAAGAGGGCCAAGATCTCGGTGGTCGACCTCGAGGACGAGCCCATTGCAGCAGCAGGGGATGCGCCCACGACATGCTTGCCGGATCAGCCAGCTGCTCCGTAGAGCAGCCCCCAGCGCAGCCCCCAGCGTAAGTCTTCTGTTCACTTCTTCGCTTGTCGGGCGCGCGTGTGGCTTCCTATCCTTGTTAATATTTTTGCCTGTTTGTTGACTTGTACAGAAGTGGAGCCACAGCCTCAGGAGCGCTAAGAAACCGCTCCCGACGAGCCGCACGCCCCGACCTCTCCGCCGAGGAGGAGCTCCCCGGCGAGGGAGAATACTCTGCCAAGGGCGAGTACCCCGCAAAGGGCGAGCACCCCGCCAAGGGAAGGCGCCAGCGGCCCTCCGCCGGCGGGGACTACTACCACGCCGCCGAGGGAGGACCCCCCGGCGAGGGACTTCGTCCAAGAAGAAGCCCGCGCAGGTAACCCTTGTAGTTTTCTTCTCTTGAACTTCTCTTTTTGGATATTTGCTTGACAATGATTTTCTTCTTTCTTCTTCTTGTCTTCAGACTCGTCCGCTCCAGAGCCTATGGAGACGGAGGCTACCACTGAGGAGCCCGCGCGCGGCAACGCTGGTGACGCGGCTGCCACCGGAGAGGCGGTCGGTACCGAAGAGCCTGCCGTCGAAGAGGCAGCCAGGGCCGCCGACGCGGCAGCAGAGGAGGGAACCGGCGGTCGCACTGACGGCCCTGAGGCCGCAGGAGCGTTCGACGCTGCACCGACCGCCAACCCTGCTGCTGCCGCGGCCGGAACCGGCGCCTACTTGGAGGCTGGGAACGGGGTCTTCATTCAGATCCCGTGGGCATCTACGCCAAGGGCGCCCGCGGAGGGAGAGGTCTTCGATGGGGAAGTCCTCGCCTCCGCCGGGCTAAAGTTCGTCGACGCGCCCGGCAGCAGTAGCGAGCCCGAGGAGGAGCGACTCCTGCGGAGGCTCCTGGCCCTGTACCGCGCCAGGCAGGCCAAGCTGGAGTCCCAAGAGGCTCTGGCCGCCAAGGCGGGCGTCGACTTGGAGAAGCGCGCCGAAGAGCTCCGAGCCGCCAACCAGGCGGCCCTCCGATCCTTGGCGGAGGAGCGGGAGGAGCTCGCCGAGGCGCATCAAGCGTTCATCCTCGAGAAGGCTGAAGCAGATGAGCAGCAACGACTCGCCGCCGAGGAGCTGTCCCGGCGGGAAGGAGAGCTAACGCAGCGGAAGGTCGACCTCGACAGCCACGAGGACGACCTTGCCGCGCGCGAGCAGTCCATTGGCGGGGCTCTGCAGGAAGCGAGGGACGCCGCTGCGGCTGCAGAGACCGCCAAGAGAGACTTGGAGGCGAGGGTGGCACAGTTGGAGATCAACTTAAGGACGAGCGAGGAGAAGGTTGCCGCGCTCACGTTGGAGAGGGAGAAAGACGCCCATAGCCACTCGGAGCTGCAGGTCCGTCTCTCCGACAAGGGCAAGGAGCTCGCCATCGCCAAGGATTCTGTCGCGGACTTGGAATTGAAGCTGTCCACCCTCACTGCATCACTTGACAGCGCCAGGAACCGGGAGACGAAGCTGAAGGAGGACCTCCGGGCTGAGAGGGCACTGCTGGACAGCGCCGCTGTCGGTGTACTAAGGTAGGGGTACCTCAGTACCCCAACTTGTGCACGGGCAGTAGCAGCTTCCCGCGGCAGGGCCTACCACGCGCTCGTCGGAGACCTTCCTGCTCCATATAAAACCATTCAAAAACAAAGTATACAAGACAGAAGATCGAGACCCCTGGCAAGCGGAGCTTGCCGGGAAGGCCGTTCCAGGCTCAAGATTACCTCACTCACGCAAGGCCCTAGCAAGAGGAGCTTGCCAGGAAGACTAGAAGATTCCATTACAGAAGACATGCCTCGGCGCTATATGCGCCCCGGCAGGGCCCGGGGAGCGACAAGCTTCAGAGCCCGACAAGATCCCGGGTCCGGCAAGGTCAAGACCCCGGCAAGGTGCTTGCCGGGGAGAGTTGTGCTGTGTGCCCGCGCTCCAGCTCATCGAACCACGCGTCGCACTGGGGCCATTCCAGGGACGCGTGGCGGATGGCTGTGCAGCCTGGGGGACGCGGTGGCACTCCACGGTGGTAAAGCCATCGCCGTGGCAAACGGAGACGCAAGGGCGGGCGCTTTTGGGGTCGACGGCGACGGGCATTAAATGCTCTTGTCCCCCACTGTCAAAGTAGGTAGCGACCACTGTTCATCCACTGTAGCTCCACTATTCCCGCACTGTTACAACTACCACCTCTTTTACATTTTTACCCTTTCTCCTACGTTGACACCTGTCGGTGACCCCTTGCGCTATAAAAGGAGGCCCATGCACAACGTAGAGGAGGTTCGGAACCTAGATCGCTCATACGCTCGGTGTAGCTTGTTCTTCAAGCTCCCGAGCTCTACAACTCAATACAAACTAAGCAGGAGTAGGGTTTTACGCGTCCATCGCGGCCCGAACCTGGGTAAACTGCCCGCGTGTTCACTACGATCTGCTCTTCGTGCTCCCTCCGCCCTCTTACCGCACAAACAAAGGGGCTCCGGTCCCATAGGTGTTCGTGGCGGACAGTTTCCCCCGACATCTTTGGCGCGCCAGGTAGGGGGCGTCGAGGTTGTGCGAACCTGATCCGGCGTTCACGCGGGCGCATTCTTCGTCAACCTCTCCGAATTCGTCAGCTTCATCAACAACATCACCATGGCCCCGAAGAAGAAGGCTTCGGAGGTCGGAGGCCCGTCTGCGTCTCATCCGCCGCCACCGGAACCAACGGTGGGCGGGGGAGACGCCGTCGGGAGGGTGGTCGCCGGCGAGGACACTCGCGGCGCCACCAAATCCAAGGACAGGACGGATGACCGAGCCTCGGTCTCCGTGGACGCGCCGCGTCCGTCTCAGCAAACAACAACCCAGCAGCGCCATGCCACAGGAGGTGGCATCCGTTTGCTGGGCCAAGGGCAAACCGGAGGCTCGCGGGACGCTCCGGGCCATCGTCCTGGCACGAGCAAGGCGCGGTCGCCGAGGCGGGATCCTGCTCCTTCTAACGCTGTTAGGAGTCCGAGCATATCCCGCTCCTCGCACCGCTCGCCCCCGCTCCCCTCCACTCCAGCAGAAGCGCTCGCAAGGGCGCAACTGCTCCTCGATTTCCCTCCAGCGGCAGACAAGGCCGAAGACTGGAGGGCCACCATCCAGAGCCTGATCGCCTTCGCTAACAACGATACGCCGCAGCAGCCGGTGACCTCGCGGCCGCGGCAAGTCGAGAAGACGAAGGCCGACGGCGACAAGACCGCCGGGGGTGCAACCACCGTGCACTCCCCGCCGCGGAAGCAGAAGACGCCGCCCCGCCGGAACAACGCCGACGACGGCTCCACGTCATCGTCGGATCCGCGGGCTCGTCGGGACCAGCGCCAAGTCCTTGACGACCGGCGACAAGAAGACGCTCGAACAACGATCGAGCGCCGCCGAGAAGCTCGGCGACAATCAGACCAGAGAGCTGGGAACGCTGTCGACGCGCGCGCGCCCGGTGAACCAGGCGACTTGCCGTACGCGGCAGGCTGCCCTGCGTTCACCCGTGAGCTGCGGCGCGTCCAGTGGCCCAGCATGAAGAATTTCAAGCCCGACGTACCGGAGAAGTACGACAGCAAGACGCACCCCTCGGAATTCCTCAGCATCTATACAATCGCTGTGCAAGCTGCCGGGGGGCGCGACGAGAAGATATTGGCAAATTACTTCCCGCTCGTGCTTAAGCCGAACGTCCGTTCGTGGCTTATGCACTTGCCGGAAGGCTCCATTTCTTCTTGGGCAGACCTTTGCCACCAGTTTGTCGGCGCCTTCACGGGCGGCCACAAACCCCATGGCCAGGAGAGCGATCTCCACATTCTGGCCCAGAAGGAAGGAGAATCCCTGCGCAAGTACATCCAACGCTTCAGTCGAGTGCAGCACAACATCCCCGACGTCCACCCTGCCGCGGTTATCAGCGCGTTCCACCAGAACGTGCGTAACCGCCGCATGCGTGAAGAGATGGCCATGACCAAGATTCGGGATGTCAGCGAGCTTTATGCTCTAGCTGATAAGTGCGCACGCGCAGAAGAGGGGAGGAGACTCCCCGGGGAGGATGCTGGCGCAGGAGGAAGCGACAGCGACGACGCCGCCCCGGCAAAGAAGAGCCGGCGGCCGAATAACAGAAGGAAGAACAAGAAGGAAGTGCTTGCCGTCGAGAAGTCCGGCAAGGAGGCTCCCGCCAAGCAAACACAGGCTGGCGGCTCCGGCAAGGAGCCTGCCCCTGTAGCGGCAGCCGACAAGCAGGACGGCTCCGACAAGCAATACTGCAAAATCCACCGCACCAAGGGCCACGATCTCTCCAACTGCAAACGCGTTGAGTACCTCGTCGAGCAGCAGAAAGCTGAGTACGAGAGGCGCGACAAGGAGAAGGCCCAAGGTGGTGGTGGAGAACCAAGCAAGAAGCGGCCATTCAACGGCCGGGGAGGACGCCGCGGCAAGGCCAAGCAGCGGCAAGGTGATCGACCTCCCCGGGGCCGCGACAAGGATGAAGAAGACGACGACGAAGACATGGAGGATGAGGATAACAGCGAGCAGGAGTTCCAGAAGGCCACGGAGGTCCTGTGCATCGACGGTGGCGCCTCTCTGCACACCTCCCACCGCCAGCTCAAGCAGTGGGTACGCGAGGTGAACGCAGCAGAGCCGCCCGTGGAGTCGCGCAGGCTCCTCAAATGGTCCAGCACACCCATCATTTTTGATCTTGAGGATCACCCTGACCGCACCACTGCGGTCGGCTGCTTGCCGATGCTGGTCTCACCCACCATCCGCAACCTCAAGGTCACCAAAATGTTGGTTGACGGCGGGGCCGGGCTGAACTTGATCTCCTCTGCTGTGATCAAGAAACTCCAGATCCCAGATGGCGAGCTCGAAGAGACCGGTTCTTTCCAAGGAATCAACCCGGGGAGGAGCAAGCCCAAGGGGAAGATAACTCTGCCGGTGACCTTTGGCGGGGAGCTCAACTTCAGAACTGAGCGCATCACATTCGACGTCGCCGATATACCTTTGCCTTACAATGGGATACTCGGCCGTCCCGCCCTCGCCAAGTTCATGGCAGCTTCCCACCACGCCTACAACGTACTCAAGATGCCGGGGCCGATAAGCGTCATCACAGTCCACGGCGACAAGAAAGATGCGCTTGTCTGCGCCGACAAGATCTACCGGGATGCAGCAGCTGCGGCAGAGAAGGACACACTTGCCGCTGAAGCTCCCGGGGGGAAGAAGACGAAGACCAAGTCCGGCAAGTGCTCTGGGGCCCACTCCGGCAACCGCACCTCTTCGGAGTGCTGCGCTGCCGTTGAGGACGTTCCATCGAGCTCCACCGGCAAGTGTAAGAAGGGGATGGCCGCTCCTCCGGCAACCAAGAAGGTGTCCGCCAAGGAGGACGGCACTGGTGGTACCTTCACCATCAGTGCCACGCTTGACAGCAAATAGGAAAGCGTGCTCGTTGCCTTCCTGCGGGCGAATGTCGATGTGTTTGCATGGCAACCATCTGACATCCCCGGTGTTCCCAGGAAGGTAATTGAGCACAAGCTTGCTGTTTGTCCTCATGCGCGGCCCGTCAAGCAGAAGGTGAGGAAGCAAGCCGTGGAGCGCCAAGAATTCATCAACGAAGAAATCAAGAAGCTAGAGGCAGCGGGCCTAGTTAGAGGTGTGATCCATCCGACGTGGTTGGCAAACCCAGTCGTCGTGCGCAAGGCCAATGGGAAGTGGAGACTGTGTATAGACTTCACCGATGTGAATAAAGCATGTCCCAAGGATCCATTCCCCTTGCCGCGCATTGACCAGATCGTTGACTCCACTGCCGGGTGTGAGCTACTCTCTTTTCTTGATGCATATTCAGGCTACCATCAGATTTTTATGGCCAAAGAAGATGAAGAGAAGACTGCATTTATCACTCCATGTGGCACTTATTGCTTCATACGCATGCCATTTGGACTGAAGAATGCAGGATCAACATTTGCAAGGGTAGTGCACACTGCTTTCGAGCCACAGATCCACAGAAATGTAGAGGCTTACATGGATGACATCGTGGTGAAGAGTAAGAGCAAGGAAACCCTGGTCCAAGATTTGGAAGAAACATTTCAGAACCTGCGCAAGATACAACTCAAGTTGAACCCCGAGAAGTGCGTCTTTGGAGTCCCCTCCGGCAAGCTTCTCGGGTTCTTTGTGTCACAGAGGGGGATTGAAGCCAACCCCGACAAGATTAAAGCCATTGAGCAGATCGAGGCCCCGAGGCGCGTCAAGGATGTCAGGAGGCTTGCAGGTTGTGTGGCTGCCCTCAGTAGGTTCATTTCAAAGTCTGCAGAACGCGCCCTACCTTTCTTCAAAATCCCGAAGAAGGCAGGTCCCATGAAGTGGACTCCGGAAGCGGAGGCAGCGCTGCAGGATTTGAAACGGTACCTATCCTCCACTCCGATACTTGTCGCACCTAGACCACAGGAAAAGTTGTTGCTATACCTAGCGGCAACCAACCAGGTGGTTAGTGCTGCGTTAGTAGCGGAGAGGGAGGCCGACGAGGAGTCTGCACCACCGGCAAGCGAATCCAGCGACAAGCAGGGGGCTCCTCCGACAAGCTCTGGCCCCGACAAGGACTACTCTGCGCAGGAACAAGAAGAAGTGCGGAAGAAGATGGTGCAGCGCCCAGTGTATTTTGTAAGTTCCCTTCTCCAGGGGGCTAGATCAAGATACCCTGGTGTGCAAAAGTTGCTTTTCGGCCTCCTCATGGCCTCGAGAAAGCTGCGCCATTACTTCCAGGCACATGAGATAACAGTGGTCACTCGCTTTCCGCTGAAGAGGATATTGCACAATCCAGAAGCAACAGGCAGGATCGTCGAGTGGGCACTGGAGCTGTCGAGCTTTGGACTCAAGTTTGAAAGTACCTCAACCATACAGAGCCGAGCTTTGGCAGAATTCATAGCTGAGTGGACCCCAACTCCCGATGAAGAAGTCCAAGAAACAAGCGCACCCGTACAAGAAGCGACAAGTGAATGGGTAATGTACTTTGATGGTGCCTTCTCGCTGCAAGGCGCCGGTGCTGGCGTGGTACTCATCGCGCCCACCGGAGAGCACCTCAAGTATGTTATCCAGATGCACTTCCCAAGAGAGCAAGCGACAAACAACACTGCTGAATATGAAGGTTTGCTCGCCGGCCTCAGGATTGCGGCTGAACTTGGGATCAGAAAGCTGATTGTGCGGGGAGATTCTCAGTTGGTGGTCCGGCAAGTTAACAAGAGTTACCAGAGCCCTTTGATGGAAGCTTATGTAGATGAAGTGAGGAAGCTTGAGGAGCACTTTGAAGGTCTGCAAATGGAGCACGTCCCGAGAGCTCAGAATGAAATAGCAGATGGCCTTTCAAAGTGTGCTTCGATGAAGTTACCTGTGGAACCAGGGACCTTCTTGTTCAAGCTGACTCAACCATCCGTTACACCATCACTTGGGCAGTCCAAGAAGAGGAAGTTGGTCTCCGGCGACTACTTGCCGGCCGATCTTCCTGAAACCGCCGCCAAGGTCCCAAAGATCAACGATCAGAACGCTGAGGAACAGTTCGCTCCTGCAGATCCTCGGATCTGTACAGTTGAAGCAAGTGTTCCCGACAAGCCTCGCCCCGGCGAGCTTGCCGGGGGACCATCAGCTCCGGCGGAACCAGAGGTTCTTGCCGTAGAAGCTGAGGTCCCCGCAGCGGCCCTTATGCCTTTAGTCCTTGCCGTTGAGCCTCGGGCTCCAGCATGGGCGCAGCAGATCGTCCATTTTCTGCAAACTGGAGAACTTCCCGACGACCCAGAAGAAATAGAGAAGATAACCAGGCAGTCAAGTATGTACCAGTTCGTGGATAACGAGCTGTACAGAAGGAGACTCAATGGTGTCAGATTGAAGTGCATCTCCAGGGAAGACGGACAGAAGCTGTTGGCAGAAATACATGGAGGCATATGTGGCCACCACATTGGCGCAAGGGCGCTTGCCGGGAAAGCTTTCCGGCAAGGGTTCTTTTGGCAAGAAGCCCTCCAAGATGCAACTGCACTAGTAACCAAGTGTGAAGCGTGCCAGTTCCATGCAAAACAGATTCATCAGCCAGCTCAAGCTCTCCAAACAATTCCTTTGTCCTGGCCCTTCTCGGTCTGGGGGCTCGATATCCTCGGCCCCTTCCCCCGAGCCGTCGGGGGCTTTGAGTACTTGTACGTTGCAATCGACAAGTTCACAAAGTGGCCAGAAGTGGAGCCAGTGAGAAAGGTGACAGCACAGTCAGCGGTCAGGTTCTTCAGGTCGATTGTTTGCCGTTTCGGAATCCCCAACATGATCATCACCGACAACGGTACACAATTTACTAGTCGCACCTTCATGCAGTATGTCCAAGACCTTGGCGCCAAGGTCTGTTTCGCTTCTGTTGCTCACCCGAGGAGCAACGGTCAAGCGGAGAGGGCCAATGCTGAAGTGCTGCGCGGACTCAAGACAAGGACCTTCGACAGGCTGCGCAAGTGCGGAAGAAATTGGATAGAGGAGCTACCGGCGGCTCTTTGGTCAATCAGAACGACACCAAGTCGAGCCACCAGACAGACACCCTTTGCTCTAGTCTATGGAGCAGAGGCAGTTCTCCCCACGGAACTCGTATACGGATCTCCTCGAGTGCTCGCTTATGATGAGCTCGAGCAAGAGCAACTGCGACAAGATGACGCACTGCTCCTTGAGGAGGAACGTCTCCAGGCTGCTGTACGAGCTGCTCGATACCAGCAAGCCTTGCGTCGCTACCATAGCCGCAAGGTCAAGGCCAGGAGTCTCGAGGAAGGCAACCTTGTTCTTCGGCGTGTTCAGTCCGCCAAGAATTCCAACAAGTTGACGCCGAAGTGGGAAGGCCCTTATCGGGTGAGACAAGTCACGAGGCCCGGCGCTGTCCGCCTCGAGACCGAAGAAGGCTTACCAGTGAGCAACTCCTGGAACATAGAGCATCTTCGCAAGTTTCACCCATAAGGCGCGGTTGCCGTGATCCGCTCCGGCAACCACCTTTTGTACAAGCTTTGCCGCTGTTGCATGTAACCCTTTGTACAAAGCCGGGCGCAGACCCCGTGCATCAGTAAAGCTTTGTGTTTTGCGCTATTTGCCATTTGCATGCTTTTCTTTGCTATTTGCATGTGTTATTTGGCATCTTGTGCAACATACTTATCCGGTAAGCATTAGCACGCCGAAAGGCCATATACTTGTTTCCCTCTCCTTTTTCCTTGCCTCTTAAGCAGAAGGAACGTTCCTCGCGCACAAGTTTGCCGGGGGG
>LR738710.1:591070754-591136981 GCA_902687465.1 Secale cereale
GTGGGGGGGGGGGGGGGGAGGAGATGGAAGAGGAACCAAGTGCTGTTCAAGAGAGAGAAGCCTTTTCAAGAAGCAAGCATTATATATAAGCTAAGTTATTAGAATTTGAGCAGTTCAAATTTTTAATTTTTAGTTGTCTTCCTTGAACAATCACACTTTGTATGGAAAACCTGTGCGCGGAGGAACCTACCCGTAGCTAGCTGCACCCTTGTCTTGTTTTCGAGTACGCTCAACGACCTAAGTGAGCCGCGACAAGTGTCGCGCCCTTGTTTCGTTTTCGAGTTCACTCAACAAGCTGAGTGCGTTGCGACTAGCTGCGGCAAGGTTGCTGCCGGTAAGACCTTGGCCAGCAGGCTGCTCCGAGTCCAGCACTCAGCGCTTGCGGCAAAGGCCCCTTGCCGGCAAGCTCCCCGGGAGCGTAGGGTGAAAAACGTACAAAGCGGTTGACCAAGACAAGGAAGATAACATTGCACTGATTGATTAAAATAAGATAGATATCTTACAAAGGGTAACTTGTCGCAATGATTAATGAGTGCAGCAACAAAAAGAGATAAAGATAAAGGAGGCCTAATCTACGCGGTCGCCCTCAATCCTGGAGATCTTGTTCACTTTGGCGATGATGTGGGCGACCTGCTCCTTCAGCGCCTCCATGTTCGCGTCGGCCGGCAAGCTGCGGAGGACGTTGGTGAGGTTTATGCCGGGATTGCGGTATACAATCTTCGTCAGCACACGCTCCAAGGTTCCCGTGCAGAGCCGGCGCGACTCCTCGGCCAGTTGCGCGGGGATCTTCTTCCGAAGATCTGCAAGAGCCGGCGCGATCCCCCTGAAGAAGAGGCTGAGCTTGGCGCTGTGGGGGAGGTTTGGGTCCGGAGAGTAGATGAGGTGCCCCAACTTCAGCGCCAGCAGCTCCTGGTCGATGTTGGATGCAGAAGACACCAGGTCCTCGGTCCACACCTCGACGGTCCGGCGGAAGTTCTCGGCCGCAGTGTTGGCGCTCTCCACCAAGCTTCGCTCCTTGCGGAGCTCCTCCTTCAGCTTGGTTTCCCGGTCCCGGACGGCGTCGAGCGAGTCCTTCAATGTGGAAACCTTCAGCTCCAGGTCCTCGATGGAGTCCTTGGCGGCCTTCAGCTCGTCGCCCTGCTTGGAGAGGCGCACCTGGAGTTCGGAGTTGGTGTGGGCGTCCTTCTCGCGCTCCGTGTTGAGCGCGGTGACCCTCTCCACGCTCGCCTTCAATGACTCCTCCAGCTGCGCAACCTTGGCGGCAAGCTCCTCCTTGGCGGTCTCCGCGGCCGCCGCGGCGGCTTTCGCCTCCTTCAGCTCTCCGCCAAGGGCCTGCTCCCGAGCGGCAAGGTCTTCCTCGTGGGAGTCGAGGTTGACCTTCCGCTGGGCGAGCTCTCCTTCTCGCCGGGACAGCTCCACCCCGGCAAGTCGCTGTTGCTCTTCAGCTTCAGCCCTCTCCAGCACCCATTCCTGGTACTCCCCGGCGAGCCTTTCGCGCTCCTCCGCCACGTCGCGGAGGGCAGCCTGGTTGGCGGCGTGGAGCTCCGCCGCGCGTTTCTCCATCTCGACGGCGGCCTTGGCGGCAAGGGCCTCCCGAGAAGCAAGCTTCGCCTGCCTGGCCCGGTAAAGGGCCAGGAGCTGGTGAAGCAGCTTCTCCTCCTCGGGCCCATCGCTTCCGCCGGGCGCCTCGACGATCTTCAAACCCGCGGAGGCGAGGCCCTCTCCATCAAAGGCCTCGCCCTCCGCGGGGGCTCGCGAAGAAGAACCCCACGGCACCTGGATGAAGACGCCGTTGGGAGCTTCAAGATAGTAGCCCGCCTGCTCCTTTTCGGTGGAGGGGTCGGCGGCCGGTGCAGCACTTGATGCTCCTGCCGCCTCCGGGCCGGCAGTGCGGTCGCCGTCCCCCTCCCCGGCCGCTGCGTCTGCAGCCGGAGCGGTCTCCTCCGCAGCCGGCTCGGCGGCTCCCGCCGTGGCCTCGGCGACAGGGGCGTCGCCGCCGCCGCCCTGCGCGCCCTCCTCCTCGATGACGATGACTTCCGTCTCCATCTGCTCGGGGGGAGGAGGATCTATAAGAAGAAGAAAAAGCAAAAGAAGTTCAAGCAAATATCCAAAAAGAGACGAATCCAAGAAGACAAAGTTACGGAACTTACCTTGGCGAACGTCCTCAGCGGCGGGCTCCCTCGCCGGGGAGCTCTGCCTTGGCGGAGTGGCCGCCCTCGCCGGGCTACCCGCCCTTGGCGGGGTACTCGCCCTTGGCGGAGTACCCGTCCTTGGCGGAATGCTCTCCCTTGCCGGGGAGTTCGGCCTTGGCGGGGACGGCGGGGCCTGCGGCTCCTCGGGAGCGACCTCCGGACGCTCCTGTGGTTGTGGCTCCACCTCTGCACAAGACAATCAAAACAAGGCACAAACATCAGGATGTTAGCACAAGACAAAATCTTCAAGCGCGCCCGACGAGCGGAAGTATGGAACCCAGACTTACGCTGGGGGCTGCGCTGGGGGCTGCTCCTCGGAGCAGCGCTCGGGTCCGGCAGGCTCGGCTCCGGCACGTCCCCTGTCACCGCGGCGGGCGAGTCGTCCGCAACCTCAACTACGGGCACCTTGGCCTTCTTTGCCACTCGCTCCGCCAAGGTCCTGAAGTTTAAACAAGAAGCAAGATCAGAATCTACAATAATCAAGACAAAATTTAAGAAGATGCAAGATCTCAAGTTCTTACTCCTGTTCATCCTCGTCGTCGTCGTCGCTCAAGGCGGAGAAGTCAAACTCCACCTGGGGCGCGTCCGCGCGGGGAGCAGGAGGCGAAGACTCCCTCGGGCGCTTGGCGGTCCCTGGGGCTGGGGGCTGCGAAGACCCAGCCCCTGTGGTAGCCGAGGCCCGGGGAGCGGGCGGAGCCGCCGCTCCGCTCTGTGAAGACTCCCTTCCGCTCGACGCTGACTTGCGGGGCGCCTCTGCCGTGGCCTGCTTGCGGGGCGCCTCTGCCGTGGTTGGTGCGCCGGGCGTCCCCGTCGCAGCTTGGCTCCCCCAGGTAGCTCGCGCCGCCCGGCGAGCTGGTTGTTGCCGGGGCGCCTGCGCCCTCGTCCCCGTCGCCGTCTTGCGGAGACGCTTCAGCGGAGAGCGCCTAGGGCTTGCCCGGGGCGGGGAGGTCTCCGAAGATGAAGAAAGGTCGTCGGCGTAGAGCCCCAGGGATCCGTCGGAGTCTTCGTCGGCCCCGGCGTCCTCCTCCTCCTCCTCCTCCCCGGCAGGCTTGCTGGGCCCAGCGTCCTGCACTGTGGCCGCTCTCCCTCCGGCGCCTCCGCTCCCTCCGGCGCCTCCGCTCCCCGCGGCGCCTCTGTTTCCTCCGGCGACGTTGCCTCTCGCCGCGGCCTCGGTCAGGATTCCGGGGATCCCGGAGTGCCTCAGGGAAGGGACCCCGGCGAGCTCGTCGGGAGGAAGCTTCAGCAGCCTGCGGATCTCCGCCTCCTCTGCTTGGCAGGACGCTTCCGCAGCCTCTGCCTCCTCGGGCGAGAAGCCGAATTCTCTTGCCGCTGCGGCTGCAGCGGCCTCTTCAACCCGAGAAGCTATGTACGCTATCTCCTGGTCGGTGGTGTCCCGTGTCAGCTCCCGGATCTCGTTCTTGTTCTTCGCCACCTCCACCAGGTTGTCGAAGAAGTTCAAGACGACGTCTGGCTTGGGCGGAATCCACGTGCGGTCGACGCCGTGCGAGTCACACGCGGGCATCATAGCGCGAAGGGAATCCCGGGCCGTGCTGTTGCAGAGAGGCACCACTCCTCGGGGACCCCTGAACCATTCTGGGTGGGCCGGGTCGTGCTTAAATAGCTCCCGGACCATCCCCTTCAGCTCCAGCGACGTGAAGTTGAAGTTGAGCCCGGGGCGCAGCCTCATTATATCCGCCGAGTTGCCGTACTCCCAGGCCGGCCTCTTCCTATCTTGAAGAGGGGCGATGCGGCGGCGGAGGAAATCTGTGCCTACTTCTCCGACAGACAACCTTGCTACCCGGAGACGAAGAATCCTGATGAGGGCGACGTCGAGCTTGCTGTCGTCCGAATCCAGCTCGCTCCAGTCCCTGCCGCGCACGATAGGTGTTGTGCGCGGCGCGGTGAAAGATTGCGGCTGGTCCTCGACTATCCAACACCAGTCAGCACGCCACTCCTCCCACTTGCCGCGGAGCTCCCCCGGCAAGTAGGACTCCTTCTTGTTCAAGCGAAAAACCCAAGATATTCCTCCGGAGAGGGGGGCGCCGGCCTCTGCTCTAGGGGTGAAGAAGTGCCTAAACAGCGCTACGTTTGGGTATATCCCAATATAGTTTTCGCACATGTGTGCGAAAACCGCCATCGTGAGGATGGCGTTGGGGGTGAAGTCAAGAAGATGGAGGCCGTAGGTATGCATTATGTCGCAGAAGAAATCGGAAAAAGGGGGACAGAGGCCGCAGTGGAAGAAAGCTGCGAAGAAATAGTACCCGCCGGGGTAGTTGTCCTTGGCGGCGGCCGGATAGGCTCGGGTGCGGGGATGCGCCTTGGTCTTCTTGGCCCAGAACAAGTAGTACTTGTTCCAGAGCTCCCACGCGCTGAGCTTCGGCGAGAAGACGAGGTTCCGCTTCCGCAACAAGGTAAGCCTCGCCGCTTGCTCCGATTTCTCCTTCTTGGTCTTCTCCGCCTTCGCCTTCTCGGTCTTTGGGGCCATGGCGGAGGCGGCGAGGGAAGGGGAACGAAGAGCCCGGCGGCACCGCAGATGCGGGAGGCGACGGCGGAGGTGTGGAGGCGGAGCGCAAGAGGGGATCTCTGGAGATGGAAGAAGAGGCAATGAAGGCGTAGGAGGGGAACCGCTCCTGCTTCCTCTGCTTTTATGGGGAAGTGGGGGGCGTTTCGCTCTTTCCATTAAAAGAACGTGGCCACGTCCCATCCCACGACGCCGCAATCGACGCGTGCCGTTACGGGGGGACGCGGCGGATGCAGAAGTGGATTCGGCGTGCCGTGGGCCGCGCGTGCCCGTACACTGTTTTGGGCCTGGCCCAACAGCGCTCGGCACCGTGTGTGGCCCAGGCCCGGGGGCTCCTGTCGGTGTACTAAGGTAGGGGTACCTCAGTACCCCAACTTGTGCACGGCCAGTAGCAGCTTCCCGCGGCAGGGCCTACCACGCGCTCGTCGGAGACCTTCCTGCTCCATATAAAACCATTCAAAAACAAAGTATACAAGATAGAAGATCGAGACCCCTGGCAAGCGGAGCTTGCCGGGAAGGCCGTTCCAGGCTCAAGATTACCTCACTCACGCAAGGCCCTGGCAAGAGGAGCTTGCCAGGAAGACTAGAAGATTCCATTACAGAAGACATGCCTCGGCGCTATATGCGCACCGGCAGGGCCCGGGGAGTGACAAGCTTTAGAGCCCGACAAGATCCCGGGTCCGGCAAGGTCAAGACCCCGGCAAGGTGCTTGCCGGGGAGAGTTGTGCTGTGTGCCCGCGCTCCAGCTCATCGAACCACGCGTCGCACTGGGGCCATTCCAGGGACGCGTGGCGGATGGCTGTGCAGCCTGGGGGACGCGGTGGCACTCCACGGTGGTAAAGCCATCGCCGTGGCAAACGGAGACGCAAGGGCGGGCGCTTTTGGGGTCGACGGCGACGGGCATTAAATGCTCTTGTCCCCCACTGTCAAAGTAGGTAGCGACCACTGTTCATCCACTGTAGCTCCACTATTCCCGCACTGTTACAACTACCACCTCTTTTACATTTTTACCCTTTCTCCTACGTTGACACCTGTCGGTGACCCCTTGCGCTATAAAAGGAGGCCCATGCACAACGTAGAGGAGGTTCGGAACCTAGATCGCTCATACGCTCGGTGTAGCTAGTTCTTCAAGCTCCCGAGCTCTACAACTCAATACAAACTAAGCAGGAGTAGGGTTTTACGCGTCCATCGCGGCCCGAACCTGGGTAAACTGCCCGCGTGTTCACTACGATCTGCTCTTCGTGCTCCCTCCGCCCTCTTACCGCACAAACAAAGGGGCTCCGGTCCCATAGGTGTTCGTGGCGGACAGTTTCCCCCGACAGCCGCCCTCATGCAAAACAACTTCAGGCAGACGGTGGAGCAGTGGACCGAGGAGCTTGTCGCCGCCGCCGCTGACATCGACAGGGAGTTGGCGGGGCTGGGGACGGAGCACCTCGGGTACTCCCCCGACGCGAACCTCCCTCACAGCGCCAAGCTGAGCTTATTCTTCAGGGGAGTGGCGCCGGCTCTCGAGCAGCTCCGTGAGAGGATCCCCACGCAGCTCGCGAACGAGGCGCGCAGGCTTTGCACGAGAGTTGTGGAGAGAGTGCTGACGAAGATAGTCTACCGCAACCCCGGGATCAATCTTGAGAACGTCCTCAGGACCTTGCCGCCCGACGCCGACCAGGAAGCGCTGAAGGCTCTTGTCGCCCCCATCGTGGCCAAGGTGGGCAAGATCACGAGGGTCGACGGCGACCGCGTGGACTGGACTGTCTTCCTTTCTGCTTCTCTTGTCGCTGCCAATCACGTTATGGACAGTAGTTTGTTAGAATAGCGACAAGTCATCTTGTAATATAACTTTATTTTGGGTAGTTAATGCAGTGTTATTTCCTTGGTTCGACTTCTTTACTTTGTATGCTTTTACCCTACGCTTTTAGGGAACTTGCCGGCAAAAGTGACCCTTGCCGCGAGTGCTGAGTGCGGGACTTCAGCAGCCTGCTGGCAATGCCTCTACCGGCAAGAAACCTTGCCGCAGCTAGTCGCAGCACACTTAGGTTATTGAGCGAACTCGAAAACGAAGTAAGGGTGCGACACTTGTCGCAGCACACTTAAGCCGTTGAGCGTGCTCGAAACAAAGTAAGGGCGCGGCTAGCCACGGGTAGGTTCCTCCGCGCACAGGTTTTCCATACAAAGTGTGGTCGTTCAAGGAAGATAACTTTAAAGATTTAAAAATTTGAATGCTCAAACTTTGGTAACTTAGCTTTTGTGTATGGTCTGCTTCCCGGCAAGGCGAGGCTTTCTTGAACGGCACTTGGTCCATACCACTGTCTCCTCCCCCCCGGCAAACTTGTGCGCGAGGAATCCTTCTTCTGCTTGAGAGAAAAGAGAAAGGGAGGAAACATAGATATGGAGCCTTGCGGCTCGTTATTGCTTACCGGAGGTGTGTGCTGCACGAGGTGTCATATAATACATGCAAGTAAAAGAGAAAAATGCATGAAACGACAAGTTGTGCAAGGCACAAATGCTTTACTGATGCACGGGGGTCTGCGCCCGGCTTTGTACAAAGGTTTACATGCAACAGCGGCAAGACTTGTACAAAAGGTGGTTGCCAGAACGGATCACGGCAACCGCGCCTTATGGGTGAAACTTGCGAAGGTGCTCAATGTTCCAGGAGTTGCTCACCGGTAAGCCCTCTTCGGTCTCAAGGCGGACAGCGCCGGGCCTTGTGACTTGTCTCACCCGATAAGGGCCTTCCCACTTTGGCGTCAACTTGTTGGAATTCTTGGCGGACTGAACACGCCGAAGAACAAGGTCGCCTTCCTCGAGACTTCTGGCCTTGACTTTGCGGCTATGATAGCGGCGCAAAGCTTGCTGGTATCGAGCAACTCGTACAGCAGCCTGAAGACGGTCCTCCTCGAGGAGCAGTGCATCATCTTGCCGCAGCTGCTCTTGCTCGAGCTCATCATAAGCGAGCACTTGAGGCGACCCGTATACGAGTTCCGTGGGGAGAACTGCCTCTGCTCCATAGACAAGAGCAAAGGGTGTCTGTCCAGTGGCTCGATTTGGTGTCGTCCTGATTGACCAAAGAGCCACCGGCAACTCCTCAATCCAGTTTCTTCCACACTTGTGCAGCCTGTCGAAAGTTCTTGTCTTGAGTCCGCGCAGCACTTCAGCGTTTGCCCTCTCCGCTTGACCATTGCTCCTCGGGTGAGCAACAGAAGCAAAGCAGACCTTGGCGCCAAGGTCTTCGACGTACTGCATGAAGGTGCGGCTTGTGAATTGCGTGTCGTTGTCGGTGATGATCCTGTTAGGGATTCCGAAACGGCAAACAATTGACCTGAAGAACTTGACTGCTGACCGTGCGGTCACCTTTCTCACTGGTTCCACTTCCGGCCACTTTGTGAACTTGTCGATGGCGACGTACAAGTACTCAAAGCCCCCGGAAAGGGGCCGAGGATATCGAGCCCCCAGACCGACAATGGCCAGGACAAAGGGATCGTCTGGAGAGCTTGAGCTGGCTGATGTATTTGCTTGGCATGGAATTGGCACGCTTCATACTTGGTTACTTGTGCAGTTGCATCTTGGAGGGCTTCTGGCCAAAAGAAACCTTGCCGGAACGCCTTGCCAGCAAGTGCTCTTGCGCCAATGTGGTGGCCACATATGCCTCCATGTATCTCTGCCAACAGCTTCTGCCCATCTTCCCGGGGAATGCACTTCAATCTAACACCATTGAGTCTTCTTCTGTACAGTTCATTGCCGACGAACTGGTACATACTTGACTGCCTGGTTAATCTCTCTGCCTCTTCTGGCTCTTCGGGAAGTTCTCCAGTCTGAAGGAAATGGATAATTTGCTGCGCCCATGCTGGAGCCTGAGGCTCAACAACAAGGACTAAAGGCATCATTGCTGCTGCGGGAACGTTAGTCTCTACGGCAAGAACCTGCGGCTCTGCCGGAGCTGGACGTTCCCCTGCAAGCTTGCCGGGGCAAGACTTGTCGGGAACGCCTGCTTCAACTGCACGAACCCTTGGGTCCGCAGGAGCAGACTGGTCCTCATCAACTTGGGCATTGATCTTGGGGACCTTGGCGGCGACTTCAGGAAGATCCGTCGGCAAGTAGTCACCGGAGACCAACTTTCTCTTCTTACTTTGCCCAATTGATGGTGTAACGGATGGTTGAGTTAGCTTGAGCACGAAGATCCCTGGTTCCACAGGTAGCTTTAGTGCAGCACACTTTGACAGGCTGTCTGCGATGTCATTCTGAGCTCTTGGAACATGCTCCATCTGTATGCCTTCAAAGTGCTCTTCAAGCTTTCTCACTTCGTCGACGTAAGCTTCCATCAATGGGCTCTGGTAGCTCTTGTTCACTTGTCGGACAACCAATTGCGAATCTCCCCGCACAATCAGCTTCTTGATCCCAAGTTCTGCTGCAATTCTGAGGCTGGCAAGCAAACCTTCATACTCTGCAGTGTTGTTTGTCGCTTGCTCCTTGGGAAAGTGCATTTGGACAACGTACTTGAGGTGTTCTCCGGTGGGTGCGACAAGTAACACACCAGCACCGGCGCCTTGCAGCGAGAACGCTCCATCGAAGTACATTACCCATTCTTTGCTCGCTTCTTTAACGGGGACGCTTGTCTCTGGAATCTCTTCGTCTGGCGTTGGTGTCCATTCTGCTATGAACTCTGCCAATGCTCTGCTCTGGATAGTTGAAGTACTTTAAAACTTAAGACCAAAGCTTGACAGCTCCAGTGCCCACTCGACAATCCTGCCCGTTGCTTCTGGATTTTGCAATATCCTCTTCAGCGAGAAGCGAGTGACCACTGTTATCTCATGTGCTTGGAAGTAGTGGCGCAGCTTTCTCGAGGCCATGAGGAGGCCGAAAAGCAACTTCTGCACCCCAGAGTATCTTGACCTAGCCCCCTGCAAGAGGGAACTGACAAAATAGACTGGGCGCTGCACCATCTTCTTCCGCACTTCTTCTTGCATCTACGCAGACTCATCCTTGTCGGGGTCAGAGCTTGTCGAGGAAGCCCTCTGTTTGTCGCTGGATGTGCTTGTCGGGGCTGTGGGCTCCTCATCTGCCTCCCTTTCCGCTACCAACGTAGCACTAACCACTTGATTGGTTGCTGCTAAGTACAGCAGCAACTTCTCTTGTGGCCTAGGTGCGACAAGTATTGGAGTGGAGGACAGGTATCCTTTCAAGTCCTGCAGCGCTGCCTCCGCTTCCGGAGTCCATCTCATTGGACCCGCCTTTTTCAAGATTTTGAAAAACGGCAGGGCGCGTTCTGCGGACTTAGAAATGAATCTGCTGAGGGCAGCCACGCAGCCGGCAAGCTTTCGTACATCCTTGACGCGCTTCGGAGCTTCGATCTGCTCGATGGCTTTGATCTTGTCGGGATTGGCTTCAATCCCCCTCTGGGACACAAAGAACCCGAGAAGCTTGCCGGAGGGGACTCCGAACACACACTTCTCGGGGTTAAGCTTGAGCTGTATCTTGCGCAGATTCGCAAAAGTATCATCTAGGTCTTGAATCAGGGTATCCTTGTTCTTGCTCTTGACCACTATATCATCCATGTATGCTTCTACGTTCCTGTGTATCTATGGCTCAAAAGCAGTGTGGACTACCCTCGCAAATGTTGAACCCGCATTCTTCAATCCAAAGGGCATGCGTATAAAGCAGTAAGTGCCACATGGAGTAATGAACGCGGTCTTTTCTTCATCCTCTTCAGCCATAAATATCTGGTGGTACCCGGAGTATGCATCAAGGAATGAAAGCAACTCACACCCAGCCGTGGAGTCAACGATCTGGTCAATGCGCGGCAAGGGAAATGGATCTTTGGGACAAGCTTTATTCACATCAGTGAAGTCTATACAAAGCCTCCACTTCCCATTAGCTTTGCGCACGACAACAGGGTTGGCCAGCCACGTGGGATGAAGTACACCTCTAACAAGGCCTGCTGCTTCCAGCTTCTTGATTTCCTCTGCGATAAACTCTTGGCGCTCCACCGCTTGCTTTCTGACCTTCTGCTTGACGGGCCGTGCGTGAGGACAAACGGCAAGCTTGTGCTCAATTACTTTCCTGGGAACACCGGGGATGTCAGACGGTTGCCATGCAAACACGTCGACATTCGCCCGCAGGAAAGCAACGAGCGCGCTTTCCTATTTAGGATCGAGCGTGGCACTGATGGTGAAAGTACCACCAGTGCCGTCCTCCTTGGCGGACACCTTCTTGGTTGCAGGTGGAGCTGCCATTCCCTTCTTGCACTTGCCGGTGGAGCTCGATGGTGCGTCCTCAATGGCAGCGCAGCACTCCGAAGAGGTGCGTTTGCCGGAGTGGGCCCCAGAGCTCTTGCCGGACTTGGTCTTGTTCTTCCCCCCGGGAGCTTCAGCGGCAAGTGTTTCGCTATCCGTTGCGGCTGCTGCGTCCCGGTAAATCTTGTCGGCGCAGATAAGCACGTCCTTCTTGTCACCGAGAATAGAGATGACGCTTATCGGGCCCGGCATCTTGAGCATGTTGTAAGCGTAATGAGAGGCTGCCATGAACTTGGCGAGCGCTGGACGGCCAAGTATCCCATTGTATGGCAATGGGATATCGGCAACGTCAAAGGTGATCCTCTCAGTTCTGAAATTCAGCTCTCCGCCAAAGGTTACTGGCAGTGTGATTTTCCCCTTCGGCTTGCTCCTTCCCGGGTTAATTCCTTGGAAAGTTCCGGTTTCCTCGAGATCGCTGTCGGGGATCTGTAGCTTTCGGACTACATCAGAGGAGATCAGGTTCAGGCCGGCCCCGCCGTCAACCAGCATCTTGGTGACCTTGAGGTTGCGGATAGTTGGTGAAACCAACATCGGCAAGCACCCGACCGCAGTTGTGCGGTCAGGGTGATCCTCAATGTCGAAGATGATGGGCGTGCTGGACCACTTCAGGAGTTTGCGCGACTCGACGGGTGGCTCTGCTGCATTAACTTCCCGCACCCATTGCTTGAGTTGGCGGTGGGAAGTATGCAGAGAGGCACCTCCATCAACGCACAGAACTTCTGTGGCCTTCTGGAACTCCTGCTCGCTGTTGTCTCCGTCGTCCATGTCCTCGTCGTCGTCTTCTTCTTCGTCCTTGTCGCGGCCGCGGGGAGGTCTATCTCCTTGCCGCTGCTTGGCCTTGCCGCGGCGTCCTCCCCGGCCATTGAACGACCGTTTCTTGCCGGACTCTCCTCCGGCTCCCTGGGCCTTCTCTTTGTTGCGTCGCTCGTACTCAGCTTTCTACTCTTCGACGAGGTATTCGACCCTCTTGCAGTTCTGGAGATCGTGGCCCTTGGTGCGGTGGATCTTGCAGTACTGCTTGTCGGAGCCGTCCTGCTTGTCGGCGGCCACTACCGTGGTGGCTTCCTTGCCGGAGCCACCAGCCTGAGCTTTCTTGGCGCCAGCCTCCTTGCCGAACTGCTCGACGGCCAGTACTTCCTTGTTCTTCTTCTTCTTGTTATTCCGCCGCCGGTTCCTCCTTGCCGGGGCGGCATCTTCACTGTATGTTCCTTCTGCTCCAGTATCCTCTCCGGGGAGTCTCCTCCCCTCTTCAGCGCGCGCGCACTTGTCGGCCAGGGCATAAAGCTCGCTGACGTCTCGTATCTTGCACATCGCCATTTCCTCCCTCATGCGGCGGTTATGCACGTTCTGGTGGAACGCGCTAATAACCGCGGCAGGGTGGACATCCGGGATGTTGTGCTGGACGCGGCTGAATCTCTGGATGTATTTTCGCAGGGACTCTCCTTCCTTCTGGGCAAGTATATGCAGGTCGCTCTCCTGGCCATGAGGCTTGTGGCCGCCCGTAAAGGCGCCGACAAACTGATGGCACAGGTCGGCCCAAGAAGAGATGGAGTTCTCTGGCAAGTGCATGAGCCAAGATCTGACGTTCGGCTTGAGCACGAGCGGGAAGTAGTTCGCTAATATCTTCTCGTCGCGTCCCCCGGCAGCCTGCACCGCGATGGTGTAGATGCTGAGGAACTCTGAGGGACGGGTCTTGCCGTCGTACTTCTCGGGTACGTTGGGCTTGAAGTTCTTCATGCTGGGCCACTGGACCTGCCGCAGCTCGCGGGTGAACGCAGGGCAACCTGCCGCGTACGACAAGTCGCCCGGTTCTCCGGGCGCGTGCATGTCGACAGCGGTCCCAGCGCGCTGGTCGGACTGTCGTCGCGCTTCTCTTCGACGCTCGATGCGGGTTCGAGCGTCTTCTTGTCGTCTGTCGTCGAGGACTTGGCGTTGATCGCGGCGAGCTCGTGGATCCGACGACGCCATGGAGTCGTCGTCGATGTTGATCCGGCGAGTCGGCGACTTTGGCCTTCGGGGCGGGGAGTGCACGGTAGTTGCACCCCCGGCGGTCTTGTCTCCATCAGCCCGCGCCTGGCTGACTTGCCGCGGCCGCGACGTCGTCGGCTGCTGCGGCGTGTCGTTGTTGGCGAAGGCGATGAGGCTTTGGATGGTGGCCCTCCAGTCTTCGGCCTTGTCTGCCGCTGGAGGGAAATCGAGGAGCAGCTGAGCTCGAGCTAGAGCTTCCGCTGGAGTGGAGGGGAGCGGTGGCGAGCGGTGCGAGGAACGAGATATGCTCGGACTTCTAACTGCGTTAGAAGGAGCAGGGTCTCGTCCCGGCGACCGCGCCTTGCTCATGCCAGCACGTTGGCCTTGAGCGTCCCGCGACCCGCCAACTTGTCCTTGACCCAGCAAGCGGATGGTACCCTGCGTACCACGCCGCTGCCGTTCCGGCACCTCCTGAGAGGGGCGCGGTGCATGCACGGACGCCGAGGTCTTGGAGTGCGCCCGGTCGTCCGTCTTGTCCTTGGATTTGGCGGCTCCGTGAGTTTCCTCGCCGGCGTCCGTCCTTCCGCCAGCGTCTACCCCACCAACCATTTGTTCTGGTGGTGGTGGGATCGACGCGGACGGGCCTCCTACTTCCGAAGCTTTCTTCTTCGGCGGCATGTCGATGAAGTCAACGAAGTTGATGAAGTTGCTGAAGGTTTCGCCCGTGTGAGCGCCGGATCAGGTCCACACAACCTCGACGCCCCCTACCTGGCGCGCCAAAGATGTCGGGGAAACTGATCGCCCACGAACACCTATGGGACCGGAGCCCCTTTTCGGTACGGCAAGGGAGCGGAGGGAGCACGAAGAGCAGATCGAGGCGAGCACGCGGGCAGTTTACCCAGGTTCGGGCCGCACGGATGCGTAAAACCCTACTCCTGCCTTGGTTGTATTGTGTTCTTGGCTCGGGAGCACAAAGAGCTACAGAGCTGGTTGCTAGCTACACCGAGCGTGAGAGTGATCAAGGATCGGAACCCCCTCTACGTTGCGCATGGGCCTCCTTTTATAGGTCAAAGGGGTCACCGACAGGTGGCAACGTAGATGAGGGTAAAAGTGTAAAAATGGTGGTAGTTGGAACAGTGTATGTACAGTATATGTACAGTGGTCTATACCTAACCCTGACGACAGGGGACAAGGGTATTGAATGCCCGTCGCCGTCGCCCCAAACAGTGCAAAAAGCGTCCGTCAGGGCGTCTCCGTTCGCCACGAAGGTGGCCTCGTCATCGCGGCTCGCCACGGTGTACCCCCAGGCTGCACAGCCTTCCGCCACGTGCACCTGGAAGGGCCCCAGGGCGACGCGTGGCCGGATGAGCTGGAGCGCGGGCACGTAGTGGGAGCTTGCCGCGGCAAGCGCCTTGCCGCGCCCGGAAGCTTGTCGTTCTCCGGGCCTTGCCGCGACGCGCGGAGCGTTGCGGCAAGTCTTCTGAAATGCCATGTTAGGCCTTCCTGACAAGCTCCTCTTGCCAGGGCCTTGTGCCAAAGGGGTGGTCTTGAGCCTGGTACGGCCTTCCTGGCAAGCTCCTCTTGCCGGGGTCTTGTCTCTTTAACTTAAATACTTTGTTCTTGAATGGCTCTAAAGGATCCAGAGCGGGCCTTGGCGGCCGCGTGGCAAGCCCTTCCACGGGACGCTGCTACTGCTCGTGCACAAGTCGGGATACTAAGGTACCCCTACTTTAGTACACCGACACAGATCTTATTAACGAGGAAATGTACTTCCGTGCCCTCTCCAAGATTGATTGGCGCGTTCCTGATTTCCAGCCACTACCTGAGGATGAAGACCCGGAACACGTCGACCCTCAGCCTTCACAGCGTGAAGAGGAGTCGTAAACCGTTCGGTTTAATTCGTAGCTGCTGAACACTTTTGCAAAAAACTTTAATCCGTTTGGGCCTGCAGGTGCCTTGTAATAGGATAGTTTGAAACATTGTCTTTATCCTAATGCGGATGTCACAGCTTGACTTGGCGTCTGCCAATTTAATCCCTTGTTTTGCTATGTTTGATCTGTCTATGTTATCTGCGCCTGCATAAACAATGCTAAAAAGATGTCCTGGTGGCTTACCACCGGACCTATTACATTGTTCCCATAGACATATATTGAAAGAGTATCTATTTTATACCCAAAAATACATCATACCTCTTGATTAAGTGTGCCTAACGTCCTTAATCCGGTAGGCATAATTGAAATAGTAGATGCTGATGATGCTCTTGGCTCTCTTGGCGTTTGCCTGATGACTGATCCGGGTTATGATGAACGCCGGTTTAACTCATGCTGGTGTTCATGACCCAGACTTTTAATTTTGCAGATATATGATCAACTTTGAAGTTGCCCAATCCCGGATCAATAGACTTGGTTAACAACAAAACTTGTAAAATCACAGAAACAAAGCTTTTTGGCAAATAAGACCATGTAGTCGAGGCTTTTTACGAGCTGCCAGGCTCCAAATCGAGGCTTTTTATGAGCTGCCAGGCTCGAAATCGAGGCTTTTGATTCGAATGCGATCAGTAAACCGGACCAAAGGGGTTGAGCTAGGATTCGAATGCGATCATGTAGCCCCCTGTGGCCTTGAGAGTTTTTAAGAGGCTTCTGATTCGAATGCGATCAGTAAACTGGACCAAAGGGGTTGAGCTAGGATTCGAATGCGATCATGTAGCCCCCAGTGGCCTTGAGAGTTTTTAAGAGGCTTCTGATTCGAATGCAATCAGTAAACCGGACCAAAGGGGTTGAGCTAGGATTCGAATGCGATCATGTAGCCCCCAGTGGCCTTGAGAGTTTTTAACGACCCTGATTCGAATACGATCCAAGTTGGACCCAAAAGGGGTTAAGCTATGATTCGAATACGACCAAGAAGCCCCCTAGTGCGTTTGGCTATGTTCTCTTTGGTTCGAATACGACCTATGTTTGAACAGGAAGCCCCCAAGTGATCATGGAGGCCGGGTACCTATCTGGGAGTTGTGCTGCGTGGCCAACCCTCTTTGGTCCCTTCATACATGATTGTCCTGCATATCAAAATAGATAGATCAAAGCATCTTGCTTTCTTGATGAAAAATGATGTATATTAAGAGAGATAAACTTTAGATGGATATCACCTGAATGAATTCCCATATGACACTTCGACTTGAAAAAGATGGCTGATCCCCCGGTTTACCGGGGGTGCCGGTTTATTTATTAATCATAATATATACAAGATACATGAAGCGAAGCCCATGGCTCAAGTGTAGTAAGGCCGCAGAAGAGCGATGTTCCACGGCCGCTTCGTCTCTTCCTCTGCTGTACATGAGTCTTTATGCTCTTGAACGTCAATCAGGTAGTATGAACCGTTGTGTAAGTTCTTGTTGACCACAAAGGGTCCTTCCTAAGGTGGTGATAACTTGTGCATATCTGTCTGGTCTTGGATGAGCCGGAGCACCAGATCCCCTTCCTGGAACGTCCTGGTCTTAACCCGGCGGCTGTGATATCGGCGCAGGTCTTGTTGATAGATTGCTGATCGTGCTGCTGCCGTGTCCCGTTCCTCATCCTGCCGGTCTAAGCTGTCCTGTCTTGCTTGCTCATTGGCCGCTTCAACATAAGCTGCCACCCATGGTGAGTCGTGCCGGATGTCACTAGGGAGAACCGCTTCAGCACCATATACCATGAAGAAGGGCGTATAGCCTGTAGACCTGTTAGGTGTAGTGTTGATGCTCCAGAGGACGGAAGGTAACTCCTCAACCCAGCAGCCTAGTGTTCTTTGTAAAGGAGTCATAAGCCGGGGCTTGATGCCTCTCAAAATCTCTTGGTTGGCCCTCTCAGCTTGACCATTGGATTGAGGGTGAGCTACGGAAGATACATCCAGGCGAATATGTTCCCTTTGGCAAAACTCTTCCATCTCTCCTTTAGATAGATTGGTGCCATCGTCAGTAATGATGCTGTGTGGAAAACCAAACCGGAAAAATTACCTTTTTGATGAATTTAACCGCTGTTGCCGCATCACACTTACTGACTGGCTCTACCTCAATCCACTTTGTAAACTTGTCCACTGCTACCAACAGATGGGTTTTCTGATCTTGGGATCGTTTAAAGGGCCCAACCATATCAAGCCCCCAGGTTGCAAACGGCCAAGTGATTGGAATCATCCATAACTCCTGCGCCGGAACATGAGCATGCCTTGAAAACTTCTGACAAGCATCACATCTCCGGACTAGATCCTCCGCATCAGCATGAGCCGTTAACCAGTAGAACCCATGACGAAAGGCCTTGGCTACCAATGACTTTGAACCGGTGTGGTGACCACAATCTCCTTCGTGTATCTCTCGGAGAATATCACAGCCTTCTTCCGCTGATACGCATCGCTGAAATGCCCCAGAAATGCTACAGTGATGAAGTTCTCCGTTGACGATGGTCATAGATTTGCATTGTCGGATTATCTGCCTAGCCTCAACCTCATCATCTGGCAACTCTCCTCGGCTCAGGTATGCCACGTAAGGGATCATCCAATCCGGAATAACATGAAGTGCTGCAACTAGCTGCGCTTCCGTATTAGGAACAGCCAAATCCTCCTCCGATGGTACCTGAACTGATGGACTGTGTAATTCATCCAAGAAGGTGTTTGGTGGAACCGGTTTACGCTGAGAACCCAGCCGGCTTAACGCATCGGCTGCTTCATTTTTCCGCCGGTCTATGTGATCCACCTGATATCCTTTGAAGTATCCTACAACCGCTTCAACTTCTCGCCTGTAAGCTGCCATGAGCGGATCTTTCGAGTCCCACTTGCCAGACACCTGTTGTGCCACTAGATTCGAATCACCAAAGCACTTGACCCGGCTCAAGTTCATCTCCTTAGCCATCCGCAGGCCGTGAAGGAGGGCTTCATACTCAGCAACATTGTTAGTGCAAGGGAACATTACTCGGAGAACATAGCAAAACTTATCTCCTCATGGGGAAGTTAAAACCACTCCAGCCCCCGAGCCTTCTAATTGCCTTGAACCGTCAAAGTGAATAGTCCAGTATGTATGATCCGGCTTTTCCTCTGGTGCTTGCAATTCTGTCTAGTCGTTGATGAAATCTACCAGTGCTTGAGATTTAATAGCAGCACGGGATACATACTTCAATCTGTGTGGGCTAAGCTCAATAGCCCACTTTGCCACTCTGCCAGTGGCTTCTCTGTTCTGGATTATATCCCCCAACGGAGCTGAGCTAACAACAGTAATTGGGTGGCCTTGGAAGTAGTGCTTCAGCTTCCGGTTTGCCATGAATACACCGTACACCAACTTCTGCCAGTGTGGATACCTTTGCTTTGACTCAATGAGAACTTCACTGACGTAGTAAACCGGGCGCTGAACCGGATATTCTTTGCCTGCTTCCTTGCGTTCCACCACAATTGCCACGCTAACTGCACGAGCATTGGCAACCACGTACAGCAGCAGCGGCTCATTGTCAACAGGGGCAGCAAGAACAGGCGGCTCTGCTAATTGCCGCTTTAAATCCTCGAACGCAGTGTTTGCAGCATCGCTCCATATAAACCGATCCGTCTTTTTCAGCATCTGATAAAGCGGAATTGCCTTCTCTCCCAAACGGCTGATGAATCGGCTCAATGCTGTAATCCGGCCTGCTATGCGCTAGACATCATTGATACAAGCCGGTTTAGTCAAGGATGTGATCGCCTTGATCTTCTCCGGATTAGCCTCTATTCCTCTGTTTGACACTAAGAATCCTAGGAGCTTGCCTGCCGGAACACCAAAAACACACTTCTCCGGGTTAAGCATCATCTTATAAACCCGGAGGTTGTCGAAGGTTTCCTTTAGGTCCTCTATCAGTGTCTCATCCTTCCTTGACTTCACCACAATGTCATCAACATAAGCATGGACATTTTTTCTGATCTGCCCTTTGAGACAGTTTTGCACGCAACGCTGGTAAGTTGCTTGGGCACTCTTAAGCCCGAAAGACATAGATATATAGCAGAAGGCTCCAAAGGGAGTTATGAAAGTTGTCTTCTCCTGGTCCTTAACTGCCATCTTTATTTGATGATACCCTGAATATGCATCCAAAAAACTTAGCCGCTCACATCCTGCCGTAGCATCAATAATCTGACCAATACGGGGGAGAGCGAAAGGATCAGTTGGACAAGCCTTGTTTAGGTCTGTGTAATCCACACACATCCTCCACGTTCCATTTTTCTTTAACACCAGCACCGGATTAGCCAACCACTCCGGATGGAACACTTCAACTATGAATCTTGCGGCTAAAAGCCTGGCCACTTCTTCTCCTATAGCCTTGCGCCTCTCCTCATTGAAGCGGCGCAGATACTGTTTGACCGGTTTAAACTTTGGATCAATGTTAAGACTGTGCTCAGCGAGTTCCCTCGGTATACCTGGCATGTCAGAAGGTTTCCATGCAAAGATATCCCGGTTCTCACGGATGAACTCGATGAGCGCGCTTTCCTATTTGGGGTCTAGGTTAGCGCTGATAGTGAACTGTTTGGAAGAATCGCCTAGAACAAAGTCAACCTGCTTGGTTTCCTCCGCCGATTTAAACTTCAACACCGGATCATGCTCCGTAGTTGGATTTTTTAATGGGGACATATCTGCCGGATCAACGTTGTCTTTGTAGAACTTCAACTCCTCCATAGCACACACTGCCTCCGCATAGGCTGCGTCTCCTTCCTCGCATTCCAATGCGATCTTGCGACTTTCGTGAACCGTGATGGTTCCCTTGTGACCCGGCATCTTGAGTTGTAGATAAACATAGCACGTCTAGCCATGAACTTGGCGTAAACCGGTCTCCCAAACAGAGCATGATATGGGCTCCTGATCTTTACGACCTCAAAGGTCACTGTCTCTGACCTAGAATCCTGCTCATCCCCAAAGGTGACTTCCAGATCAATTTTCCCAACTGGGTAAGCCGATTTACCTGGCATCACTCCATGGAATACTGTGTTGGACTGTCTCAACTTCTTATCTGTCAACCCCATACGCTGGAAAGTCTCATAGTATAAGATGTTGATACTGCTGCCGCCGTCCATGAGTACCTTAGTGAACTTGTAGCCACCCACCTGTGGTGCTACCACTAGGGCCAACTGGCCCGGATTATCAACCCGTGGCGGGTGATCTTCTCTGCTCCACACAATAGGTTGTTCCGACCAACATAGAAAACGTGGCGTCGCCGGTTCAACTGCGTGCACAGCCAGTTTCAGAACCTTTTGATCTCGCTTGCACAAGTTATTGTAACCACCCTGACCATGCTGTTGGTTCTGTTGATGCTGACCGTTGCTGTTATTGCTGGGATAGTTGTTGTTACCGCCGTGATATCCTGATCCGGACACATTCCCCTGGTAACCCAGACCCTGAAAACCGGAACTCGAGCCGCCGCCCGGGGGTCCGTGGTTATACTTGGCTTGTCTCACAGCCTCTACCATGATCCGGCATTCCCTCCATGAATGTTTAGACGGGTTTCCCTCTTTGCTGTGTTTAGGGCAAGGCGCGTCTAGCTGTTGCTCTAGACCGAGGAATTGCCCTTCACCACGAGGAGGTGGTTTACCCTTGCGGCGCTGCCCGTTTCCCTGAACGTTGGTATTGGCCACAAAATCAGAACCACCCTCTGCTTTTCGCTTACCATTGTAACTTATTCCTGCCGGATTAGCTTGCGCCGGTTTACCAGCCTTGTTCACCTTTCCGGACTTGTCTCCGTCTGCATCTGGGTACTTGGTGTTATCAGAATCCCCATATTTCACCAGAGCGCTCATGAGCGTGCCCATGTCATTGCAATCGCGTTTGAGCTGTCCTAACTTCAGTTTCAGAGACTCAAACCGGCAATTATTTTCCAATGTCACTATCGCCGTACTAGGATTGATACTATTGGAAGAGTGCAGGATTTCTGATACTCGCCGCACCCAGCTGCTAGTGGGTTCCTGCTCTCCCTGAACACATACCGCTAAGTCTACCACTGACATTGGCTGCTTGCACGTGTCTTTAAATTTTTTGATAAACTGGCGACGCAACTCCCCCCATGATCCAATGGAGTTAGGTGGTAGGCCTTTTAACCATGTCCGGGCTGTACCCTCAAGCATCATGGTAAAGTATTTGGAGCATGCCGCTTCATCCACATCAAGCATCTCCATAGCCATCTCATAACTTTCAACCCATGCCTCCGGAGCCAGATCTGCTGTGTAGTTGGGTACCTTGCGCGGGCCTTTGAAGTCTTTGGGCAATTTCACGCTTCTTAAAGCGGGGATGAGACACTGTACTCCAAAGGAACTTGCCGTGGCTCCTATTTTTGCTGTGGCTATGTGAACCGGCGTTGCTTGACGTGTATCCTCGCGGGCAGCATGCCTAGCTCGGTTTACCGCCTCTTGGGCGTGTGCTTCTGCTCCCGCCGGATTATCCTGCCTGTGACGGTGACGTCTCCGCTCGCTGCTAGACACGACCGGTTCATCCCAGTGCCTAGAGTAACTCCGGCTTGGGCGGGGAGTTGAATGAATCCTCTCCCTGCTATAAGAGTACGCCTGCTGCTGTGTCAACGCCGTGTCCAGCAATTCCTTAGCCCGACATGCCTCCATTGCCACGGGGGATGTTCCCTTAATGGGTAAAGTCGCCAGTCGTGAAGCGGCAGCGACAATGTTGTCCAACGGGTTAGAATAATGGTCGGGAGGGGTGGGGATGTGCGGCGTTGGCACAACTTGGTGGTTTCGCTCTGCGGCCGGCGGCTGAACCGGCCCGCCAGTCCCCGGGCCCCCCGGTTTACCTCTGCGTAATTGCTGGCTCCTGCTCCCGGTGTCCCAAAGAGATTCCTTGTCTGGTAAACCGGCGGTAGACGAGTTTGCTGTCTTTTGTACATCACCTCCTGTGCCGAGGTCTGATCCACCCTGAGCCGGAAAGCTTGGGAGTCTAGCTCTGCTTGCCTCGTAGCCATCCTGATTTTCTCTGCGTCCAGATCCCGTTTAGCCTGCTCAATCCGGCCCTTCAGCTGAAGGATCTCCGCATCATGCTGCGCCTTGTTGGCAGGGGCCACTTCTGCTGTTGCAAGTACCGTCAATTCTCCAACCAAGGTGGATAGAGTATCAGAGGGCGACGGGGTTTGGTTGCCTGCCCCAGCACCCGCTACCTCTGAGGCGAACGCCCCAGTCACCGAGGGCTGCTGCATAGACTGTGATCCGGCCATGAAAACAGCCACCCGGTTTGGCGGATCAAAGGGGTCCGGAATACTATTGCCATCGGATACACCCTCAGATCGTCCGTCCTGCAACAGATACAAAGATTCGGTCTCTCCATATGAAGATTCATCGTCAAAGTAGACAACTGTCACGCCACCAGAATCCGATCCGTCCTCGGCTTGGACTCCATGTATTGCTCCAACGAAAACACGCTTTACAGCGGGCTGAATCCGGGCCGATCTCGCACGCTGAGCCGGCTCAACGATGTTTGGGAAGATGTCCGGCTCAGGTCCCGGTTCACCAATCTTGCCGATGAAAACGTGGATGCCGCCGAAGGGGACCCGGTACCCGTATTCGATTGAATCAGCCTCGGGGCCCCAGCCCGCGTCGTCGATGTAGATCCGGCCACGGCGACTCTTGGTCATCCGGCCAACCGCGTAACCCTTGAGCCCTTCAAAGCTGCCCTTCAAGAACTCGAAACCATCATGCGATAGCCCCACGGTGGGCGCCAACTGCCGTGGGATTAGCACGGCAGATGTCCGGTTTAGAGGACTTAGGTGTGAGGCCATCGCGCGGGTTAGCTTGAAGAGGTTAAAAGCACACAAAGGACACAGAGGGTTTATACTAGTTCGGCCCCTTCGATGAAGGTAAAAGCCTACGCCTAGTTTGGTGTGGTATTGCTTGGGCGTCGATGAACAGGGAGCGAATCGCTTGCCTATGTCTCGAGCTGTCGTTTCTTGTCCCTGAACCGTCGCCGGGTCGTCCCTTTATATAGGAGGCGACGCCCGGTCCGGTTTAGAGAGTCCCGAGGCCGGCTCATAAACGTGTCCTCCTCGGTCTCTACTCTTTCTATTTTATATCCCAAGTTACATGATATGACGGTTTACATACCGTAAGCCTTATACATGGGCCCTAAACCTCCATGGGCTGTAACCTTGTGTACATATTCTACTGGGCTTATGATAATACAACTATGTCAGTGTAATCCAGATCTTCCTGGCCGGTTTATACCTGCTAGTAATATCCTTGACAACTTTGGTACCTCCCCACCAAACTTATGGCAAGGTTCACATCAGGTCTGGTACATAGCATGGCATACATAATAGAACCTATGTCTGAGGCATAGGGGATGGCACTCATCTTTTCTATATCTTCTGCCGAGGTCGGGCATTGAGTTGCGCTCAATTTCACGCCTTGCAATACAGGCAAGAACCCTTTCTTGGACTGATCCATATTGAACTTCTTCAATATCTTGCCAATGTATGTGCTTTGTGAAAGACCAATGAGGCGTCTCGATCTATCTCTATAGATCTTGATGCCTAATATGTAAGCAGCTTCTCCAAGGTCCTTCATTGAAAAACACTTATTCAAGTAGGCCTTTATGCTTTCCACGAGTTCTGCATCATTTCCCATCAGCAATATGTCATCCACATATAATATGAGAAATGCTACAGAGCTCCCACTCACTTTCTTGTAAATATAGGCCTCTCCATAAGTCTGTATGAACCCAAACTCTTTGATCACCTCATCAAAGCGAATGTTCCAACTCCGAGATGCTTGCACCAGCCCATAGATGGAGCGCTGGAGCTTGCATACCTTGTTAGCATTCTCAGGATCGACAAAACCTTCCGGCTGCATCATATACAATTCTTCCTTAAGGAAGTCGTTAAGGAATGCCGTTTTGACGTCCATTTGGCAAATATCATAATCATCGAATGCGGCAATTGCTAACATGATTCGGACGGACTTCAGCATCACTACGGGAGAGAAAGTCTCATCGTAGTCAATCCCATGAACTTGTCGATAACCCATAGCGACAAACCGAGCCTTATAGATGGTCACATTTCCACCCGCGTCAGTCTTGTTCTTAAAGATCCATTTATTTTCTATGGCTCGCCGATCATTGGGCAAGTCAACCAAAGTCCATACTTTGTTATCATACATGGATCCTATCTCGGATTTCATGGCTTCAAGCCATTTGTTGGAATCCGGGCCCGCTATCGCTTCTTCATAGTTCGAAGGTTCATCGTTGTCTAACAACATGATTTTCAGGACAGGGTTGCCGTACCACTCTGGTGCGGAACGTGTCCTCGTGGACCTACGAAGTTCAGTGGTAACTTGATATGAAGCTTCATGATCATTATCATTAACTTCCTCTCCAGTCGGTGCAGGCACCACAACAACATCTTCCTGTGCTGCGCCACTTTCCGGTTTGAGAGGGGTGACAATCACCTCATCAAGTTCCACTTTCCCCCCACTTACTTCTTTGGAGAGAAACTCTTTCTCCAGAAAGGACCCATTCTTGGCAACAAAGACCTTGCCTTCGGATCTGAGGTAGAAGGTATACCCAACAGTTTCCTTAGGGTATCATATGAAGACGCATTTTTTCCGATTTGGGTTCGAGCTTTTCAGGTTGAAGTTTCTTGACATAAGCATCACATCCCCAAACTTTTAGAAACGACAACTTAGGTTTCCTCCCAAACCATAGTTCATACGGTGTCGTCTCAACGGATTTAGACGGTGCCCTATTTAAAGTGAATGCGGTAGTCTCTAAAGCATAACCCCAAAATGATAGCGGTAAGTCGATAAGAGACATCATGGATCGCACCATGTCCAACAGAGTGCGATTACGATGTTCGGACACACCGTTACACTAAGGTGTTCCAGGCGGCGTCAATTGTGAAACAATTCCACATTTCCTTAGGTGTGTGCCAAATTTGTGACTTAAATATTTTCCTCCATGATCCGATCGTAAGAACTTTATTTTTCTGTCACGTTGATTCTCAACCTCATTCTGAAATTCCTTGAACTTTTCAAAGGTCTCGGACTTGTGTTTCATTAGGTAGACATACCCATATCTACTTAAGTCGTCAGTGAGGGTGAGAACATAACGATAGCCACCGCAAGCTTCAACACTCATTGGACCGCACACATCAGTATGTATGATTTCCAATAAGTTGGTTGCTCGCTCCATTGTTCCAGAGAACGGAGTCTTGGTCATCTTGCCCAAAAGGCATGGTTCACACGTGTCAAATGATTCATAATCAAGAGACTCTAAAAGTCCATCTACATGGAGCTTCTTCATACGTTTGACACCAATATGACCAAGGCGGCAGTGCCACAAGTATGTGGGAATATCATTATAAACCTTACATCTTTTGGCATCCACACTATGAATATGTGTAACATCACGTTCGAGATTCATTAAGAATAAACCATTGACCAGCGGGGCATGACCATAAAACATTTCTCTCATATAAATAGAACAACCATTATTCTCAGATTTAAATGACGCGTTACACAAGATCCAGATACAATGTTCATGCTCAAAGCTGGTACTAAATAACAATTATTGAGGTTTGAAACTAATCCCGAAGGTAGATGTAGAGGTAGCGTGCCGACGCCGATTACATCGACCTTGGAACCATTCCCGACGCGCATCGTCACCTCGTCCTTCGCCAGTCTCCGCTTATTCCGCAGCTCTTGCTTTGAGTTACAAATGTTAGCAACTACACTGGTATCAAATACCCAGGAGCTACTACGAGCGCTGGTAAGGTACACATCAATAACATGTATATCACATATACCTTTGACGTTGCCGGCCTTCTTATCCGCCAAGTATTTGGGGCAGTTCCGCTTCCAGTGAACCGTTCCCTTGCAATAAAAGTACTCAGTCTCAGGCTTGGGTCCATTCTTTGGCTTCATCCCGGCAACTGGCTTACCGGGCGCGGCAACTCCTTTGCCGTCCTTCTTGAATTTCTTCTTACCCTTGCCTTTCTTGAACTTAGTCGTTTTATTCACCATCAACACTTGATGTTCTTTCTTGATCTCCACCTCCGCTGATTTCAGCATTGAATATACCTCGGGAATGGACTTCTCCATCCCTTGCATATTGAAATTCATCAAAAAACTCTTGTAGCTAGGTGGGAGCGACTGAAGGATTCTATCAACGACCACGTTATCTAGGAGATTAACTCCCAACTGAGACAAGCGATTATGCAACCCAGACATTTTTAGTATATGCTTGCTGACAGAACTATTCTCCTCCATCTTACAACTGTAGAACTTGTCGGAGACTTCATATCTCTCGACTCGGGCATGAGCTTGGAAAACCATTTTCAGCTCTTGGAACATCTCATATGCTCTGTGCTGCTCAAAACACTTTTGGAGCCCTGATTCTAAGCTGTAAAGCATGCCACACTGAACCAGGGAGTAATCATCACTACGCGACTGCCAGGTGTTCATAACGTCTTGAGTTGCTGGGAAAACGGGTGCATCACCTAGCGGTGCTTAAATGACATATGCTTTCTTGGCAGCTATGAGGATGATCCTCAAGTTACGAACCCAATCCGTATAGTTGCTACCATCGTCTTTCAGCTTGGTTTTCTCTAGGAACGTGTTGAAGTTGAGGGCAACATTAGCGTGGGCCATTTGATCTACAAGACATATTGTAAAGATTTTAGACTATGTTCATGACAACTAAGTTCATCTAAATAAATTTAATGAACTCCCACTCAGATAGACATCTCTCTATTCATCTAAGTGATACATGATCCGAATTGACTAGGCCGTGTGCGATCATCATGTGAGACGGACTAGTCATCAACGGTGAACATCTTCATGTTGATCGTATCTTCTATACGACTCATGTTCGACGTTTCGGTCTTCCGTGTTCTGTAATGCCCGGATAATCAAGCTACAGTAATCCCCTACTAATGATGCCACGTCACCACTGTTACTATTGCTAATCTCACTTTGATTCAAAACCAAGTCAAATTCAATTTTAAAATAAAGTCAAATAAATCAATTCTCCAGACAGTAAAACAAAAATGTTCGCTGGGTTGCAAATATTCACTAACTAAACTTCATGAGTGATTCAACATCATTTGAGATAGCTAATTTCCCCTGGGAATTAAAACAATTCCAAATCAGCATTTTTAAATGCTTTTCCATTTATGAAAAATCCAAATCAATTCAAAATCCTCCCAAACTTTTTGTGGCAGGTGCCAAATATTTTAATGTATTTATTTGGCCAAGTCTCACATTTTACAGAACTCCTTTTGGCAGCTCAAATATTGCATAGTTTTTTGTAAAAAGAAAGGAGCAAAAGAAAAGGCAAAAGAGAAAAAGAGAAAGCCCCCTATCCCCTGGGCCTAATCCACCCGAGCCGGCCCATCCAGCCCACTCCCTGCACCGGACACCCCTCCCTCCCTGTTCCTCTGTCCTGGATCGCTACAGGTGCCGTCCCCGCCGGACCCGCCTCGCCGGTGACACCCTGGAAAGGATAAGGACGCCACGGCCCCCCTCTCGGCCTCGTCAGCCCCACTTCCCCCTCTGCGTAGATATTTTCCCCTCGTCCCTTTCTCCCTCGTCGCTCTCTCCGCCTCTGTCCGAGCCGCCATCGCAATGAGCTTCGTTGCCCTCGCGCTCGTCGTCGTTCCCGCCACCTAGAAGCTGGTCCGGCCGCTCCGCCATGGTGCGCTACTTCGTCTGCACCCCCGGGTCGACGCCGAGGAGCACCTATGACGCCGCGCACGCTCGCTCCCTTCCGTGGCATCCACCTCGGCCACTGCATTGATCTGCTCGTCCGGCAACCCCCGCGCCTTCCGGCCATGTCCATGAGCATCCCTGTGAGCTCCTCCTCCGCCCCCTGCTTTTCCCCCTCGATCTACTCCGTTAGTTTCCGTTCCGGTGCTCGACTGTGGTCGTCATGGCCGCGCCCACAGCCTCACATGGTCGGGCCTGGAGCTTCGCTCCCACACGCACTACGCACTCGTGCGTGCTGCGCGCGTGCCTACTCGGCTACTGCTGCTGCTGCTTCTTGCTAGTGTGTCACTGATGCTGCCTCTGCGTGGCGTGGCCGCGACCCTCGCCGTCTGACCGCGCCCGAGCCGCACGTACCCGCCGCCACCCACGCCTGCAGCCGGCTGCGCGCCGTGGCCTTGCTGCTGCTCTGCTACTGGCTGTAGCTGCTGCCGCTAGCTGCTGCGTGGCTCGCTGCCTGCTGCTACTAGTGCATCGCTGCTACAGTAACATTCAGTTACTGTAGCAGCAGCTAGCTTTACTGCTTTTACACTGACTAGCCCTCTAGACATCACTTAAACAACAGCAAAACAAGCTCAATTATAGATAAAAATTATATGGGCGTGTAGTACACTTGACAGGGTGCAATTCTTTCCATTGGACCAAATCCATCTGATGTATGGATTAAATCCTACAAAAATCACAAAACAACATCTTATGTTAATAACCCCTAGCCTACTAACTTGTGTGGGCTGTGCGCGTGAGTGTGTGTGCAGTGTGCGTGCACGGCTGTGAGCAGGCCGGCCCTTACTTATTTAGTTTATAGGCTTAGTTGGTAGTACTACTAGTTAGTACTATGTTAGTCTAGTAGTAGATGACATGTAGGCCCCAATAAATAAGTTAGGTGCTTTTATTTGTTTAGGTAAATAGTCTATGTCAGGTGGGTCACACCTCTCCTTTTGACTAGTCAAATTGACTTGGTCAATTCGGATTTAAATAATTAAATAAATTTTGAAAATTGTCAAAATTTTAGAAAATCATATAAAATAAACCGTAGCTTGGATGAAAATGTTTTATATATGAATTTCGCTCAGAACGACGAGATGAATCCAAATACACGGTCCGTTTGTTCGCCACACGTCTCTAGCATAGTGAACCTGCAACTTTCCCCCTCCGATTAATCTGTCCGAAAACACGAAACACTGGGGATACTTTCCCGAGTGATATCCCCCTTCACCGGTACCGTGTAGCACCACATTAGAACACCCTAGCACTGCGTGTTAACTTGTTGTGCTTCTTTGTTACATTTGTATGCTTTGTATTTATTGTTTCTTCCCCCTCTTCTCTCCGGTAGACCCCGAGACCGATGATGCCCCGGTGATCGACTACGGTGTTGACGACCCCTCCTTCTTGCCAGAGCAACCAGGCAAGCCAACCCCCCTTGATCATTCCGATATCGCCCACTCTCTTCTCTCTTATGCTTGCATTATAATCGCTACTGCTTTTTGTATGATCCTATTCTGATGCATAGCCTGTTGTTGATACCTGCTTTCATACCTTACATGTTTATACTAAACTGCTTAGTATAGGCTGGTTAGAGATCCATCAGTGACCCCCCCACATTGTCCCAACTGCCCCGCTGGATTATCAGAAGACCCGATCAACGGGATCGAAGACCAGGACCCGGCACCGCACATCACTTTCCCCTTAGTTGCTCGACACTACTGGGTTACTATCAAGTGTCGAGGGTGAGACCTCAACAGCACTTCTAATGTTAAACTTGTAGGTTAGTTCATCGGTTGTGGTCATCGAGGGTGATTCCTCTTTCTCCACTCCCGATAACGACACTGTCATGCAACTCCTCAAGAGTGGACCTCGAGGGTGACTCCTCTTTCGTTCACCTTGACGATAAACATCAGGTGGAATTCCATCGAGGGTGATTTCCTCAGGTTTTCCTTTGGTGTTAGACACACGGTTACTATGGTTACTATGACTTTACACTGAACCTGGTTACTAAAGACGGGTCGACCCTGAGGGGTACCCGCGCGAGCTTAATTGCGAGTGGTGTGTAGTCGGGTTGACCTGGAAGGTGCCCGCGAGATAAATACGAGGCGTGGCCGGGCACTCGCCTTTGCCGCAAGTCCTCGAGACGGGGCGATGGGGTCACATGTTCGTGAGTCTCTGCTCGTTACCGCGCGTTCCCAATCCACTAAACGGTTTGGATATTTGATCCGAGGGGCCTCTGGCCTGATAGCACTAACCATCACGTGGGCATAATATGGGCGTTCTGCGTCATATGCATCAGCCGAAGCTTAACTGACGTCGTTGCGACTGAGCGGCGCGCGCCGGGTTGGACTGGTTAGGCTCCTACCTTTTTAAAGGAGGTTGCTAGGTCTGCTCACCGACCGCGTACGCAACGTGCAGGAGTTCCCGGGGCGATTGGCCCATGACCCCTGGGGGCATAGGATTTAGTCCGGCGTGCATGACCTCTCTATTAAGCCTAGGTCGGGTTGCGGCGTATTGTTTGGCCGAGGGCGGGCATGACCTGAAGGTGTGTCCGGCCGGAGTTAAGCAAGCGTGTTGGGTAAGTTGGTGCACCCCTGCAGGGAAGAAAACATCTATCGATAGCCTGTCCTACGGTAACGGACACTTGGAGTTGTATCCCGATCGCTACAACTAGAACTGGATGTTGAGGCATTGTTTGGATATGTTGCTTCAGGAGTTGTCGTGGAATTAGCACGGCAGATGGCCGGTTTAACGGACTTGATGATGGAACCATCGCACGGGTTAGCTTGAAGGGGTTCATAGCACACAAAGGACACAGAGGGTTTATACTAGTTCGGCCCCTTCGATGAAGGTAAAAGCCTACGTCTAGTTGGTTTGGTATTGCTTGGGCGTCGGATTACAGGGAGCGGATCGCTTGCCTGTAGTCTCGACGGGTTGATTCTTGCTTGTCCCTGAACCGTCGCCGGGTCGTCCCTTTATATAGAGGTGACGCCTGGTCCGGTTTATAGAGTCCCGAGGCCGGCTCATACTAGTGTCCGCCTCGGTCTCTGTTCTTTCTTCCATATTCCTCAAGTTACATCATCGGGCGGTTTACAAACCATAATTCTATACATGGGCCTTAAGATCTCATGGGCCGTAGCCTTTACTAAATATTACAACCAAACATATTATAATGAACCGGTTTACACTAGCCGGTTCATACCTGCTAGTCATATCCCTGACATTAGGCCCCAGAATGATTTGAACTTGTTCATATCAATCTCCCTTGTCTTGTATAATTTTCTTCTGTGTCTTCTCATTTTTTTGTAAACCGGCCCTGACGTCATCCTCGAGAATCACTGAATCTGATCGTGATGTCACTTCCGCATTTAACGCCGCGAGCTGTACTGTAGCTTTGTTTTAATGGTTATCCCGAGAATCGAGGCGTCAAAGGATCTTTATCCGATCTTTTGCTCCCTCGAATCCCGCAGCTGTCGCTTCATATCTGACTTTCCCTTATAAATACCGTCGTCCTCATTCGTTATCCTCTTCTCGCATCTTCTTCCTCCGTCCGTCACCCGAGCTTCAAGACGCCATTGACGCCCGAGCTCGAACCGCCGCCGTCGACCGCCGAAACCAAGTTCACGCCGGCCGCTGCATCGCCCTGAGTTTTTACCAGAGAACCTCCGCCGCTGACCTCTGCTGTTCCAAGGTACATCTTTCTTCCTCACTGTAGATCCGTATCTTCTAGGGTTCTTGCTCGTGCCTCCGCCATTAGAGCCTCGATGAGAACTTCGTCTTGTTCGCAGAAGTCCTGACCTTTACATCCAGCCCTTAGATCCTGCTGCTTCCGTACTTTAGATCTCGTTATTTACACAACCTGTAGATTCATCCGCTCCGTATATCACCCTTGTAGTTCTTCCCGTATGTCCTTGTATTTATTTTTCTTTTCTTGCATGCTCAGATCTGTTCTGCCTTTAGTTGTCTGTAAAAACCTGTTTCTTCCCCCTTGTAAATCTGCTAAGTATACTCCGGTTTAAACTGTCATGCGCAAACCCTTAAAGAAGATATGCGACGGTTTAGCTCTTTTCTATTGCTGTTATGAACCGGTAGTAACATAAACCCCTGTTATTGCCGGGTTATCCATATCATTAGTCCCTTGCTTAAACCGTTGCATGATCTTCGTATGTATCTTCCGGTTTATGCTGTTGTACTTAAATAATCCGATCTTTATACTTTTACTCTTTCAGTACTTGTCCTTCTGTTGCTATGGCCAAGCAGTTTGTCTCTTGTGACTGGGTTCCTTCCATCATCACGGAAGAAGACTTGGTTAAAATTGCTGCCATTGGTACTTTAGGCCCTCAATCCGTTTTAAAGTGGCGGGCTCCAGGAAACGAATGCCCTCCTACTCCCAGAGAAGGGGAGGTTATTGTTTTCTTCGACCACATAGCTCGAGGCTTCACACCCCCCGGTTCAAAATTCTTCCGAGATGTGCTTGCTGCCTTCCAACTCCACCCTCAGGACATTGGGCCCAACTCCGTTTCAAATATCTGTGACTTCCAAGTCTTCTCAGAGGTATATCTGCAAGAAGAACCGTCTATTGATATGTTCCGGAATTTCTTTCACCTGAACCGGCGTACGGAATTCACCAGTGGACCGCATCAGGAACTCGGCGGAGCTAGCATCCAGAAAAGGAGAGACGCAGTCTTTCCCCATGCCGCTCTCCACACGCACCCAAAAGAGTGGAACAAATCTTGGTTTTACTGTGTTGACACTTCTCCTGAAGGGGAGAACCCACTGCCGGGTTATCGCGAGAGACATCTTCCGGAGGATCACCCTCTGCCACAACGACTCAGCTCCACCGAACGGCCCCGGTTTGCGTCTCAGCTTTCCAGACTGAAAGCATTTATGGCCAACGGTTTAATTGGAACCGATTTTATGCGCTGTTGGCTCTCTTGGAGTATTCTTCCCTTGAGTCGGCGATCACAGTTGATGTGCCAGTATTCTGGTAAACTGGACGACCCTCAACGGTTTACCAAGGATAAACTTTCTGAATTGGAGGTTATTGAATCGGCTAAGAAGATGCTCAACGTCTCCTTAGAAGACTGCAACAAAGTCGGATTAGCTCCGTATTACAAGAAGAACAAGCTGCCTGCGGTAAGCCTTGCTTTTTTGTATATGTTTTTTTTTGATCCGTTTATATAAACCGTCCTCTAACTATCTTCTTTTCTGTCCGAATAGGCTGATGATCCTTTCTGGAAAAGAAAACCTTAGGAGAAACCCGGCAACAGGCATGCCGGAAGACCTTTGCTAATAAGAAAAGGAAAGCAGTCGTTGGCTCTAGTTCTCACGCTGAGGATGACGATCCGAATTCCGAGGTATGAATTAATCCGGCTTTAATTTGCTTGCTTGTACTCATATCTGTGTCTAATGATAACTTTCCACAGGAGTTGGCTGAAGGTGATAAACCGGCCGAAGTTGAGGTAACTATCCTTTCTTCCGATTTAGAACCACTTCCACAAAAAAGTCGTCGGACAGTTCGGAATTAGCACGGCAGATGTCCGGTTTAACGGACTTGATGATGGAACCATCGCACGGGTTAGCTTGAAGGGGTTCATAGGACACAAAGGACACAGAGGGTTTATACTAGTTCGGCCCCTTCGATGAAGGTAAAAGCCTACGTCTAGTTGGTTTGGTATTGCTTGGGCGTCGGATTACAGGGAGCGGATCGCTTGCCTGTAGTCTCGATGGGTTGATTCTTGCTTGTCCCTGAACCGTCGCTGGGTCGTCCCTTTATATAGAGGTGACGCCTGGTCCGGTTTACAGAGTCTCGAGGCCGGCTCATACTTGTGTCCGCCTCGGTCTCTGTTCTTTCTTCCTTATTCCTCAAGTTACATCATCGGGCGGTTTACAAACCATAATTCTATACATGGGCCTTAAGATCTCATGGGCCGTAGCCTTTACTAAATATTACAACCAAACATATTATAATGAACCGGTTTACACTAGCCGGTTCATACCTGCTAGTCGTATCCCTGACAGGAGTCGAGAAAGGATCTAGGAGCGTTGGAACAACAACATAAATATGACTTATGTTATACTACTCCACTCCCCCCTCTTGCTGCAAGACGGTGGTTTCCAGAAGATGCTAGTCTTCGATAGGACTAGCTTCTCCCCCTCTTATTCTGGCATTCTGCAGCTTAGTCCACAGATACTACCCTTTTCATTGATACCGATGCATATGTAGTGTAGATCCTTGCTTGCGAGTACTTTGGATGAGTACTCACGGTTGCTTTGCTCCCCCCTTTCCCCCTTCTTTCTTCTTTCTGGTTGATGCAACCAGATGGCGGAGTCCAGGAGCCAGAAGCCACCCTTGACGACTGCTACTACCCCGACGGAGCCTACTACTACGTGGAGACAGCTGACGACCAGGAGTAGTTAGGAGGTCCCAGGCAGGAGGCCTTGCCTTTTCGATCGTGTTGTTTTGTGCTAGCCTTCTTAAGGCAAACTTGTTTAACTTATGTCTGTACTCAGATATTGATGCTTCCGCTGACTCTTGTGTATTCGAGCTTATGTATTCGAGCCCTCGAGGCCCCTGGCTTGTAATATAAAGATTGTATTATTTTTATTTGTGTCTAGAGTTGTGTTGTGATATCTTCTAGTGAGTCCCTGATCTTGGTCGTACACATTTGCGTGCATGATTAGTGTACGGTCAAATTGGGGGCGTCACAAGTTGGTATCAGAGCCAACTGCCTGTAGGAACCCCCCTTTCCAACTCCTTGGTCGAAGTTGAGTCTAGTGTTTGAAAAACTGATTTACTAACATGGTTGTGTGGCTTACGGGCCCACGTCGCCATTGGGTTGTATTAGGATCTTTTATTCCTCGCCTTTACTCTGGGATTCTGATCTCTCTTCTATTCGGGTTAAATGAATTTACTAACTACATTTGGTTCTCGTAACAACTTTCCCCGGAGAGCCCCTTCATTCCAGATGGTTGCCTGCTTCACCAGAAGACTTCGAAGATACTCTCCGACCTACTCCCGAGAACTTGTGTTCATTTCTTTTGCAATCCCTTAATACCGTTGAATCCTTATGGGTAACTGCACACCCGCGCCGTTCATACTTTCATCCCTAGTTGTTCTTGTTATTACAAGATACCTGAAAGTATTCTTCGACTTTCGAGAATCCTTTTTCCTGCTGCCTTGCAGCTCCTTTTCCGCATGAATACATGTATGAATAATTCATCACACTTACTGGGTTTCGTTCATCCCCAATTGATCATGCATTTCACAAAGGTCTTCGAAATGCTATTCAACCTTCCAAAATCCTCAGCAGCCTATTGCTCTTGAAATACTTGCTTGCTTACATTATGGTTAACCCCATAAGTCTAGTAATCTTATTGACATCCATTGTCATTATCATTTTGAGTCCGTTGATTCAACATGTTGCGAATGCTCGCAATCCTCGATCCTAGAATTCATCCTTCCGGCTCAAACGTCATGTTGAACATGAGCTAGTTCTCGACCAATCAAATTGTCGTCGATTGCACCAATAAGCCTACTCAACTTGTCAATCCGTAATCAGAGTGTTTGCTCCTGATCCCTTGAATTGAACATCATAATTCCTTCGGATTGGAGCTCTGAATTAGTCAGTTGTTTTTGTAATCCAATGCCTTGCATTGTTTATTTCTCTGGTTGTGTGCCGGTGCTCGCATCATCTCCCTTTTGGACTGTCCGATCCTTTGTTAAATTATCATCCGACATTGTCCTTCAATACAAAAAAAAACACCTCGCGAAGTTCTTTCCCTGATACATAATGCCTTTGGTAAACGGTATCCTCTACTTTAACTACCATGCTCTATTTTTGAGCTAGCGATAATTACTCTCGAAGCTTGTGGTATAGGTTTCTAAGATGTCCCGATGGGTTGAACTTATGCCTTCCTTAATCTGTGTGAACCCTAAAGTTCTCCAAGGTTCATACTCCCCTGGTAATTCACCAGGCAAGTCTTCGCAATCAAATCATTTTTATTAGAGCAGTAAATGAAAGGTTATGCATTGAAGGAGTGGGAGTCAACCTTGAACTTCCTGTTCATGCCCATGGACACGGTGTAGATCTTATCATTAAGGCTTCTCTTAAAATTAATTATCCCCTTGATATAAGTTCGTCTTATATCAGGGATCTGGCCTTTTGCAATCGTGGTGCTGACCATGCTTTCCTTTAAATACCATTTATCGGACAAGTTAAACCACTTGTCCTGTGCAGGTCAATGCACCTGTCCAACCTCTATTATGATCTACCTTCGAGTATTACCCCGTGGTGCCTCGATAATGTCACATAACCATATTACTTCTTATGAGTTCTTCTTCAAGTATTATTTCTCACCGATTCCAATTTCCCCGGGTTCTGAGTTATTAGACACTCAAGGACACCGATAAGTGAAATAATTCCGCACTCCGAATTCAATAACTCTAAGTAATTTTCATTGCTTACGAGTTTAATAATCGTTCAAGTCATTCCTGGCCTGATCGGCTATATCATTATCGTGCAATATTTTAACTGTACTACCTGGTCCTTCTTCCCGAAACACGACTTTTGACGATGAGCCAAACTTACGACGATCTTCCTCGTCATATCTTTTCACCTCGAATAACAAGCTTGATTTCAAGTTTGTGTCGTACCCGTGGTTTGAATAACCTTTCGCTTCATCATTCCTTTGACTTGATGTCATCGTCAATCAATTACATCTTCATGAAATCTCTCGACAAATGTGTCGTGATCATCATCAACATTGATTTGCCTTCTTCCAATTTGTGAATCGAATTCATGATGGGTAATACCATACTTTCCCCTCGATGAATTGTGTTATCATCGACAACATTCTTGCCTCCCCCAACATGAATTTGTTCATTTAAAGTCTGTAAATACATCCCTTTTGACACGTCGATGGGTTTTTGTTGAAACCATCGGCCACCTCCTCATCTTCCCTGATAAAATTGCATGAGGTGTTCAAGTAATTCCCGATGGATCCTTTGTGTTCCCAAGGTCCGGCCTTTACCTGATGACCATGTCAATGCTATCCAAAAGTATGACTGTGTTACTCCAAACATCATTAAGAACATTGGAGGCGCAATGCTAAATGTTTCTTGATCAATTATCCAAACACCGCTGTATGGGTAAACATCATGATTCTCCTTGCCCCATTAACTAAATGGATAAGTACTTGATGTCCTGTCATGTATATCATGCTCTGTTTGTTCTTGGGAAGCATATACTCTAATACTTCGGTATAAGCACCCTTTTCCTTTCCATTGGTCTGGTTAAACTAATAACCACTTTTTCCTTTCTATTGGTTTGTTTAACCTTCTAGTGATCTATATGATATAAGCATAAATAATTCCCTGCTTATAAAACACCCCGATGTACAACCTTGTCAGTGAGACCATGTTACTATTGTTGGTGACATTCCAGTAGCCCCCGATGGATGAGAACTTTGCCTATTGGTCCGCCTCATTCAACGAGCAGGAAAATAGTTCTCTTCGTCCCTCGCCCTTGGTACCAACGTTGTTGGCAACATAACTGACAGTCTTTCATCTAACATGCCTTGCTATCGACCCCCTTTCTACTTTTAACCCACATGTTGGGCCCACAACCCCCAGTTCCACAGGATCGGAACCTGACTCTCCTGTATATCTTTTATTCCGAAGTATCATATGCTCTTGGCTTTGTGTGTTGTCATGAGCCACCTTCCGAGAGATGGTCTATTCCTGATGCTCTGGACCCCCCTTTCTCACACTCTGGTCAGGTATCAATCGTTTGTCCATTCGGTTGAAACTCCCTATTGTACCTTCATACTTTGCTCTCGATGCCTTATTAAGTCTCAACTCGAGAGATACTTCTGCCTCTTTCCCTGAATTGTTCACCAGATAATTAACCCTATAAGGGTCAGTTCTCCCGAAGTTACTCCTTACTCCACCTCTTAAATCTCGGGACAAGATTTCTTGTAGTGGAGGAGATTTGTAACGCCCGGATAATCAAGCTACAGTAATCCCCTACTAATGATGCCACGTCACCACTGTTACTGTTGCTAATCTCACTTTGATTCAAAACCAAGTCAAATAAATCAATTCTCCAGACAGTAAAACAAAAATGTTCGCTGGGTTGCAAATATTCACTAACTAAACTTCATGAGTGATTCAACATCATTTGAGATAGCTAATTTCCCCTGGGAATTAAAACAATTCCAAATCAGCATTTTTAAATGCTTTTCCATTTGTGAAAAATCCAAATCAATTCAAACTCCTCCCAAACTTTTTGTGGCAGGTGCCAAATATTGTAATGTATTTATTTGGCCAAGTCTCACATTTTACAGACCTCCTTTCGGCAGCTCAAATATTGCATAGCATTATTTTTGTAAAAAGAAAAGAGCAAAAGAAAAGGCAAAAGAGAAAAAGAGAAAGCCCCCTATCCCCTGGGCCTAATCCACCCGAGCCGGCCCATCTAGCCCACTCCCTGCATCGGACACCCCTCCCTCCCTGTTCCTGTGTCGTGGATCGCTACAGGCGCCGTCCCCGCCGGACCCACCTCGCCGGCGACGCCCCGGAAAGGATAAGGACGCCACGGCCCCCCCTCTCGGCCTCGTCAGCCCCACTTCCCCCCTGTGCGTAGATATTTTCCCCTCGTCCCTTTCACCCTCGTCGCTCTCTCCGCCTCTGTCCGAGCCGCCGTCGCAATGAGCTCCGTCGCCCTCGCGCTCGTCGTCGTTCGCGCCGCCTAGAAGCTGGTCCAGCCGCTCCGCCATGGTGCGCTACTTCGTCTGCACCCCCAGGTCGACGCCGAGGAGAACTTACGACGCCGCGCGCGCTCGCTCCCTTCCCTGGCGTCCACCTCGGCCACTGCATCGATCTGCTCGTCCGGCAACCCCCGCGCCTTCCGGCCATGTCCATGAGCATCCCTGTGAGCTCCTCCTCCGCCCCCTGCTTTTCCCCCTCGATCTACTCCGTTAGTCTCCGTTCCCGTGCTCGAATGTGGTCGTCATGGCCGCGCCCACAGCCTCACATGGTCGGGCCTGGAGCTTCGCTCCCACACGCACTGCGCGCTCGTGCGTGCTGCGCGCGTGCCTGCTCTGCTACTGCTGTTGCTGCTTCTTGCTAGTGTGTCGCTGATGCTGCCTCTGCATGCCGTGGCCGCGACCCTCGCCGTTCGACCGCGCCCGAGCCGCACGTACCCGCCACCACCCACGCCTGCAGCCGGCTGCGCGCCGTGGCCTTGCTGCTGCTCTGCTACTGGCTGTAGCCGCTGCCGCTAGCTGCTGCGTTGCTCGTTGCCTGCTGCTACTAGTGCATCGCTGCTACAGTAACATTCAGTTACTGTAGCAGCAGCTAGCTTTACTGCTTTTACACTGACTAGCCCTCTAGACAGCACTTAAACAACAGCAAAACAAGCTCAATTATAGATAAAAATTATATAGGCGTGTAGTACACTTGACAGGGTGCAATTCTTTCCATTGGACCAAATCCATCTGATGTATGAACTAAATCCTACAAAAATCACAAAACAACATCTTATGTTAATAACCCCTAGCCTACTAACTTGTGTGGGCTGTGCGCGTGAGTGTGTGTGCAGTGTGCGTGCACGGCTGTGAGCAGGCCGGCCCTTACTTATTTAGTTTATAGGCTTAGTTGGTAGTACTACTAGTTAGTACTAAGTTAGTCTAGTAGTAGATGACATGTAGGCCCCAATAAATAAGTTAGGTGTTTTTATTTGTTTAGGTAAATAGTCTATGTCAGGTGGGTCACAGCTCTCCTTTTGACTAGTCAAATTGACTTGGTCAATTCGGATTTAAATAATTAAATAAATTTAGAAAATTGTCAAAACTTTAGAAAATCATATAAAATAAACCGTAACTCGGATGAAAATGTTTTATATATGAATTTCGCTCAGAACGACGAGACGAATCCGAATACACGGTCCGTTTATTCGCCACACGTCCCTAGCATAGTGAACCTGCAACTTTCCCCCTCCGATTAATCTGTCCGAAAACACGAAACACCGGGGATACTTTCCCGAGTGATATCCCCCTTCACCGGTACCGTGTAGCACTGCGTTAGAACACCCTAGCACTACGTGTTAACTTGTCGTGCTTCTTTGTTACATTTGTATGCTTTGTATTTATTGTTTCTTCCCCCTCTTCTCTCCGGTAGACCCCGAGAGCGATGATGCCCCGGTGACCGACTACGGTGTTGATGACCCCTCCTTCTTGCCAGAGCAACCAGGTAAGCCAACCCCCCTTGATCATTCCGATATCGCCCACTCTCTTCTCTCTTATGCTTGCATTAGAACTGCTACTGCTTTTTGTATGATCCTATTCTGATGCATAGCCTGTTGTTGATACCTGCTTTCATACCTTACATGTTTATACTAAACTGCTTAGTATAGGCTGGTTAGAGATCCATCAGTGACCCCCCACATTGTCCCGACTGCCCCGCTGGATTATCAGAAGACCCAATCAACGGGATCGAAGACCAGGACCCGACACCACACATCACTTTCCCCTTAGTTGCTCAACACTACTGGGTTACTATCGAGTGCCGAGGGTGAGACCTCAACAGCACTTCTGATGTTAACCTTGTAGGTTAGTTCATCGGTTGTGGTCATCGAGGGTGATTCCTCTTTCTCCACTCCCGATAACGACACTGTCATGCAACTCCTCAAGAGTGGACCTCGAGGGTGACTCCTCTTTCGTTCACCTTGACGATAAACATCAGGTGGAATTCCATCGAGGGTGATTTCCTCAGGTTTTCCTTTGGTGTTAGACACACGGTTACTATGGTTACTATGACTTTACACTAAACCTGGTTACTAAAGACGGGTCGACCCTGAGGGGTACCCGCGCGAGCTAAATTGCGAGTGGTGTGTAGTCGGGTTGACCTGGAAGGTGCCCGCGAGATAAATACGAGGCGTGGCCAGGCACTCGCCTTTGCCGCAAGTCCTCAAGACGGGGCGATGGGGTCACATGTTCGTGAGTCTCTGCTCGTTACCGCGCGTTCCCAATCCACTAAACGGTTTGGATATTTGATCCGAGGGGCCTCTGGCCTGATAGCACTAACCATCACGTGGGCATAGTATGGGCGTTCTACGTCGTATGCATCAGCCGAAGCTTAACTGACGTCGTTGCGACTGAGCGGCGCGCGCCGGGTTGGACTGGTTAGGCTCCTACCTTTTTAAAGGAGGTTGTTAGGTCTGCTGCAGGAGTTCCCGGGGTGATTGGCCCATGACCCCTGGGGGCATAGGATTTAGTCCGGCGTGCATGACCTCTCTATTAATCCTAGGTCGGGTTGCGGCGTATTGTTTGGCCGAGGGCAGGCATGACCTGATGGTGTGTCCGGCCGGAGTTAAGCAAGCGTGTTGGGTAAGTTGGTGCACCCCTGCAGGGAAAAAAACATCTATCGATAGCCTGTCCTACGGTAACGGACACTTGGAGTTGTATCTCGATCGCTACAACTAGAACTGGATGCTGAGGCATTGTTTGGATATGTTGCTTCGGGAGTCGAGAAAGGATCCCGGAGCGTTGGAACAACAACATAAATATGACTTATGTTATACTACTCTACTCCCCCCTCTTGCTGCAAGACGATGGTTTCCAGAAGATGCTAGTCTTCGATAGGACTAGCTTCTCCCCCTCTTATTCTGGCATTCTGCAGCTTAGTCCACATATACTACCATTTTCGTTGATACCGATGCATATGTAGTGTAGATCCTTGCTTGCGAGTACTTTGGATGAGTACTCACGGTTGCTTTGCTCCCCCCTTTTCCCCTTCTTTCTTTTTTCTGGTTGATGCAACCAGATGGCGGAGTCCAGGATCCAGAAGCCACCCTTGACGACTGCTACTACCCCGACGGAGCCTACTACTACGTGGAGACAGCTGACGACCAGGAGTAGTTAGGAGGTCCCAGGCAGGAGGCCTTGCCTTTTCGATCGTGTTGTTTTGTGCTAGCCTTCTTAAGGCAAACTTGTTTAACTTATATCTGTACTCAGATATTGATGCTTCCGCTGACTCTTGTGTATTCGAGCTTATGTATTCGAGCCCTCGAGGCCCCTTGCTTGTAATATAAAGCTTGTTTTATTTTTATTTGTGTCTAGAGTTGTGTTGTGATATCTTCCAGTGAGTCCCTGATCTTGGTCGTACACATTTGCGTGCATGATTAGTGTACGGTCAAATCGGGGGCGTCACATGTTCTGAGGCCATGTCTGTATAGGCTAGGCTCGTCAAGTCAACCCTAAGTGTATTGCGTGTGTAAATCTATCTTACACCCATTGTATGTGAATGTTAGGACCTATCACACCCGATCATCACGTGGTGCTTCGGAACAACGAACCTTAGCAATGGTGCACAGTTAGGGGGAACACAATTCTTGAAATTTTAGTGAGAGATCATCTTATTTACTACCATCGTTCTAAGAAAATAAGATGTAAAACATGATAAACATCACATGCAATGAAATAGTGACATGATATGGCTAATATCATTTTGCTCCTTTTGATCTTCATCTTCGGGGCTCCATGATCATCATCGTCACCGGCATGACACCATGATCTCCATCATCGTGTCTTCATGAAGTTGTCTCGCCAAACATTACTTCTACTACTATGGCTAACGGTTAGCAATAAAGTAAAGTAATTACATGGCGTTTTCGATGACACGGAGGTCATACAATAAAATAAGACAACTCCTATGGCTCCTACCGGTTGTCATACTCATCGACATGCAAGTCGTGATTCCTATTACCAGAACATGATCAATCTCATACATCACATATATATCATTCATCACATCCTTTTGGCCATATCACATCACACGGCACATGCTGCAAGAACAAGTTAGACGTCCTCTAATTGTTGTTGCAAGTTTTTACGTGGCTGCTATAGGTTTCTTGAAAGAACGTTTCTTACCTACGCCAAAACCACAACGTGATATGTCAATTACCATTTACCCTTCATAATGACCCTTTTCATCGAATCCGATCCAACTAAAGTGGGAGAGACAGACACCCGCTAGCCACCTTATGCAACTAGTGCATGTCAGTCAATGGAACCTGTCTCACGTAAGCATACGTGTAAGGTCGGTCCGGGCCACTTCATCCCACGATGTCGCCGAATCAAGATAATACTAGTAGCGGAAAGTAAATTGACATGATCTATGCCCACAACAACTTGTGTTCTACTCGTGCATAGTAACTACGCATAGACCTAGCTCATGATGCCACTGTTGGGGATAGTTGCAGAAAATCAAAAAAATTCCTACGCATCACCAAGATCTATCTATGGAGATTACTAGCAACGAGAGGGGAGTGCATCTTCATACCTTTGAAGATCGCGATGCGGAAGCGTTGCAAGAACGCGGTCAGTGGAGTCGTACACGAAGCAATTCAGACCGTGGCCGAATCCGATCTAAGCACCGAACAACGGTGCCTCCGCATTCAGTACACGTGCAACCCGGTGACGTCTCCCGCGCCTTGATCCAACAAGGAGAGAGGGAGAGGTTGGGGAAGACTCCGTCCAATAGCGGCATGATGGCGTGGTGGTGACGGAGGAGCGTGGCACTCCAGCAGGGCTTCGCCAAGCACTGCGAGAGATGAGGAGGGAGCGGGGTAGGGCTGCGCCAAGAGAGAGGGAGACTCGTGTGTGTGGCAGCCCCAGAAAACCCCCACTATATATAGGGGGAGGGGAGGGGCTGTGCCCCCATCTAGGGTTCCCTCCCTAGGGGCTGCGGCAACCCCGGATTGGATCAGGGGGGCGGCCAGAGGGGGGAGAGAGGGGGGCGCACCTAGGATGGGCCTTAAGGCCCATCTGCCCCTAGGCTTTGCCCCTCTCCTCTTCCCTATGCCTTGGGCCTTGGTGGGAGGCGCACCAGTCCACCTACGGGCTGGTCCCTTCCCACTCTTGGCCCATGCAGGCCTCTGGGGCTGGTGGCCCCTCCCGGTGGACCCCCGGAACCCTTCCGGTGGTCCCAGTACGTTACCGGTGATGCCCCAAACACTTCTGGTGGCCAAATCCCCACTTCCTATATATAATTACTCTCGAAGCTTGTGGTATAGGTTTCTAAGATGTCCCGATGGGTTGAACTTATGCCTTCCTTAATCTGTGTGAACCCTAAAGTTCTCCAAGGTTCATACTCCCCTGGTAATTCACCAGGCAAGTCTTCGCAATCAAATCATTTTTATTAGAGCAGTAAATGAAAGGTTATGCATTGAAGGAGTGGGAGTCAACCTTGAACTTCCTGTTCATGCCCATGGACACGGTGTAGATCTTATCATTAAGGCTTCTCTTAAAATTAATTATCCCCTTGATATAAGTTCGTCTTATATCAGGGATCTGGCCTTTTGCAATCGTGGTGCTGACCATGCTTTCCTTTAAATACCATTTATCGGACAAGTTAAACCACTTGTCCTGTGCAGGTCAATGCACCTGTCCAACCTCTATTATGATCTACCTTCGAGTATTACCCCGTGGTGCCTCGATAATGTCACATAACCATATTACTTCTTATGAGTTCTTCTTCAAGTATTATTTCTCACCGATTCCAATTTCCCCGGGTTCTGAGTTATTAGACACTCAAGGACACCGATAAGTGAAATAATTCCGCACTCCGAATTCAATAACTCTAAGTAATTTTCATTGCTTACGAGTTTAATAATCGTTCAAGTCATTCCTGGCCTGATCGGCTATATCATTATCGTGCAATATTTTAACTGTACTACCTGGTCCTTCTTCCCGAAACACGACTTTTGACGATGAGCCAAACTTACGACGATCTTCCTCGTCATATCTTTTCACCTCGAATAACAAGCTTGATTTCAAGTTTGTGTCGTACCCGTGGTTTGAATAACCTTTCGCTTCATCATTCCTTTGACTTGATGTCATCGTCAATCAATTACATCTTCATGAAATCTCTCGACAAATGTGTCGTGATCATCATCAACATTGATTTGCCTTCTTCCAATTTGTGAATCGAATTCATGATGGGTAATACCATACTTTCCCCTCGATGAATTGTGTTATCATCGACAACATTCTTGCCTCCCCCAACATGAATTTGTTCATTTAAAGTCTGTAAATACATCCCTTTTGACACGTCGATGGGTTTTTGTTGAAACCATCGGCCACCTCCTCATCTTCCCTGATAAAATTGCATGAGGTGTTCAAGTAATTCCCGATGGATCCTTTGTGTTCCCAAGGTCCGGCCTTTACCTGATGACCATGTCAATGCTATCCAAAAGTATGACTGTGTTACTCCAAACATCATTAAGAACATTGGAGGCGCAATGCTAAATGTTTCTTGATCAATTATCCAAACACCGCTGTATGGGTAAACATCATGATTCTCCTTGCCCCATTAACTAAATGGATAAGTACTTGATGTCCTGTCATGTATATCATGCTCTGTTTGTTCTTGGGAAGCATATACTCTAATACTTCGGTATAAGCACCCTTTTCCTTTCCATTGGTCTGGTTAAACTAATAACCACTTTTTCCTTTCTATTGGTTTGTTTAACCTTCTAGTGATCTATATGATATAAGCATAAATAATTCCCTGCTTATAAAACACCCCGATGTACAACCTTGTCAGTGAGACCATGTTACTATTGTTGGTGACATTCCAGTAGCCCCCGATGGATGAGAACTTTGCCTATTGGTCCGCCTCATTCAACGAGCAGGAAAATAGTTCTCTTCGTCCCTCGCCCTTGGTACCAACGTTGTTGGCAACATAACTGACAGTCTTTCATCTAACATGCCTTGCTATCGGCCCCCTTTCTACTTTTAACCCACATGTTGGGCCCAAAACCCCCAGTTCCACAGGATCGGAACCCGACTCTCCTGTATATCTTTTATTCCGAAGTATCATATGCTCTTGGCTTTGTGTGTTGTCATGAGCCACCTTCCGAGAGATGGTCTATTCCTGATGCTCTGGACCCCCCTTTCTCACACTCTGGTCAGGTATCAATCGTTTGTCCATTCGGTTGAAACTCCCTATTGTACCTTCATACTTTGCTCTCGATGCCTTATTAAGTCTCAACTCGAGAGATACTTCTGCCTCTTTCCCTGAATTGTTCACCAGATAATTAACCCTATAAGGGTCAGTTCTCCCGAAGTTACTCCTTACTCCACCTCTTAAATCTCGGGACAAGATTTCTTGTAGTGGAGGAGATTTGTAACGCCCGGATAATCAAGCTACAGTAATCCCCTACTAATGATGCCACGTCACCACTGTTACTGTTGCTAATCTCACTTTGATTCAAAACCAAGTCAAATAAATCAATTCTCCAGACAGTAAAACAAAAATGTTCGCTGGGTTGCAAATATTCACTAACTAAACTTCATGAGTGATTCAACATCATTTGAGATAGCTAATTTCCCCTGGGAATTAAAACAATTCCAAATCAGCATTTTTAAATGCTTTTCCATTTGTGAAAAATCCAAATCAATTCAAACTCCTCCCAAACTTTTTGTGGCAGGTGCCAAATATTGTAATGTATTTATTTGGCCAAGTCTCACATTTTACAGACCTCCTTTCGGCAGCTCAAATATTGCATAGCATTATTTTTGTAAAAAGAAAAGAGCAAAAGAAAAGGCAAAAGAGAAAAAGAGAAAGCCCCCTATCCCCTGGGCCTAATCCACCCGAGCCGGCCCATCTAGCCCACTCCCTGCATCGGACACCCCTCCCTCCCTGTTCCTGTGTCGTGGATCGCTACAGGCGCCGTCCCCGCCGGACCCACCTCGCCGGCGACGCCCCGGAAAGGATAAGGACGCCACGGCCCCCCCTCTCGGCCTCGTCAGCCCCACTTCCCCCCTGTGCGTAGATATTTTCCCCTCGTCCCTTTCTCCCTCGTCGCTCTCTCCGCCTCTGTCCGAGCCGCCGTCGCAATGAGCTCCGTCGCCCTCGCGCTCGTCGTCGTTCGCGCCGCCTAGAAGCTGGTCCAGCCGCTCCGCCATGGTGCGCTACTTCGTCTGCACCCCCAGGTCGACGCCGAGGAGAACCTACGACGCCGCGCGCGCTCGCTCCCTTCCCTGGCGTCCACCTCGGCCACTGCATCGATCTGCTCGTCCGGCAACCCCCGCGCCTTCCGGCCATGTCCATGAGCATCCCTGTGAGCTCCTCCTCCGCCCCCTGCTTTTCCCCCTCGATCTACTCCGTTAGTCTCCGTTCCCGTGCTCGAATGTGGTCGTCATGGCCGCGCCCACAGCCTCACATGGTCGGGCCTGGAGCTTCGCTCCCACACGCACTGCGCGCTCGTGCGTGCTGCGCGCGTGCCTGCTCTGCTACTGCTGTTGCTGCTTCTTGCTAGTGTGTCGCTGATGCTGCCTCTGCATGCCGTGGCCGCGACCCTCGCCGTTCGACCGCGCCCGAGCCGCACGTACCCGCCACCACCCACGCCTGCAGCCGGCTGCGCGCCGTGGCCTTGCTGCTGCTCTGCTACTGGCTGTAGCCGCTGCCGCTAGCTGCTGCGTTGCTCGTTGCCTGCTGCTACTAGTGCATCGCTGCTACAGTAACATTCAGTTACTGTAGCAGCAGCTAGCTTTACTGCTTTTACACTGACTAGCCCTCTAGACAGCACTTAAACAACAGCAAAACAAGCTCAATTATAGATAAAAATTATATAGGCGTGTAGTACACTTGACAGGGTGCAATTCTTTCCATTGGACCAAATCCATCTGATGTATGAATTAAATCCTACAAAAATCACAAAACAACATCTTATGTTAATAACCCCTAGCCTACTAACTTGTGTGGGCTGTGCGCGTGAGTGTGTGTGCAGTGTGCGTGCACGGCTGTGAGCAGGCCGGCCCTTACTTATTTAGTTTATAGGCTTAGTTGGTAGTACTACTAGTTAGTACTAAGTTAGTCTAGTAGTAGATGACATGTAGGCCCCAATAAATAAGTTAGGTGTTTTTATTTGTTTAGGTAAATAGTCTATGTCAGGTGGGTCACAGCTCTCCTTTTGACTAGTCAAATTGACTTGGTCAATTCGGATTTAAATAATTAAATAAATTTAGAAAATTGTCAAAACTTTAGAAAATCATATAAAATAAACCGTAACTCGGATGAAAATGTTTTATATATGAATTTCGCTCAGAACGACGAGACGAATCCGAATACACGGTCCGTTTATTCGCCACACGTCCCTAGCATAGTGAACCTGCAACTTTCCCCCTCCGGTTAATCTGTCCGAAAACACGAAACACCGGGGATACTTTCCCGAGTGATATCCCCCTTCACCGGTACCGTGTAGCACTGCGTTAGAACACCCTAGCACTACGTGTTAACTTGTCGTGCTTCTTTGTTACATTTGTATGCTTTGTATTTATTGTTTCTTCCCCCTCTTCTCTCCGGTAGACCCCGAGAGCGATGATGCCCCGGTGACCGACTACGGTGTTGATGACCCCTCCTTCTTGCCAGAGCAACCAGGTAAGCCAACCCCCCTTGATCATTCCGATATCGCCCACTCTCTTCTCTCTTATGCTTGCATTAGAACTGCTACTGCTTTTTGTATGATCCTATTCTGATGCATAGCCTGTTGTTGATACCTGCTTTCATACCTTACATGTTTATACTAAACTGCTTAGTATAGGCTGGTTAGAGATCCATCAGTGACCCCCCACATTGTCCCGACTGCCCCGCTGGATTATCAGAAGACCCAATCAACGGGATCGAAGACCAGGACCCGACACCACACATCACTTTCCCCTTAGTTGCTCAACACTACTGGGTTACTATCGAGTGCCGAGGGTGAGACCTCAACAGCACTTCTGATGTTAACCTTGTAGGTTAGTTCATCGGTTGTGGTCATCGAGGGTGATTCCTCTTTCTCCACTCCCGATAACGACACTGTCATGCAACTCCTCAAGAGTGGACCTCGAGGGTGACTCCTCTTTCGTTCACCTTGACGATAAACATCAGGTGGAATTCCATCGAGGGTGATTTCCTCAGGTTTTCCTTTGGTGTTAGACACACGGTTACTATGGTTACTATGACTTTACACTAAACCTGGTTACTAAAGACGGGTCGACCCTGAGGGGTACCCGCGCGAGCTTAATTGCGAGTGGTGTGTAGTCGGGTTGACCTGGAAGGTGCCCGCGAGATAAATACGAGGCGTGGCCAGGCACTCGCCTTTGCCGCAAGTCCTCAAGACGGGGCGATGGGGTCACATGTTCGTGAGTCTCTGCTCGTTACCGCGCGTTCCCAATCCACTAAACGGTTTGGATATTTGATCCGAGGGGCCTCTGGCCTGATAGCACTAACCATCACGTGGGCATAGTATGGGCGTTCTACGTCGTATGCATCAGCCGAAGCTTAACTGACGTCGTTGCGACTGAGCGGCGCGCGCCGGGTTGGACTGGTTAGGCTCCTACCTTTTTAAAGGAGGTTGTTAGGTCTGCTGCAGGAGTTCCCGGGGTGATTGGCCCATGACCCCTGGGGGCATAGGATTTAGTCCGGCGTGCATGACCTCTCTATTAATCCTAGGTCGGGTTGCGGCGTATTGTTTGGCCGAGGGCAGGCATGACCTGATGGTGTGTCCGGCCGGAGTTAAGCAAGCGTGTTGGGTAAGTTGGTGCACCCCTGCAGGGAAAAAAACATCTATCGATAGCCTGTCCTACGGTAACAGACACTTGGAGTTGTATCTCGATCGCTACAACTAGAACTGGATGCTGAGGCATTGTTTGGATATGTTGCTTCGGGAGTCGAGAAAGGATCCCGGAGCGTTGGAACAACAACATAAATATGACTTATGTTATACTACTCTACTCCCCCCTCTTGCTGCAAGACGATGGTTTCCAGAAGATGCTAGTCTTCGATAGGACTAGCTTCTCCCCCTCTTATTCTGGCATTCTGCAGCTTAGTCCACATATACTACCATTTTCATTGATACCGATGCATATGTAGTGTAGATCCTTGCTTGCGAGTACTTTGGATGAGTACTCACGGTTGCTTTGCTCCCCCCTTTTCCCCTTCTTTCTTCTTTCTGGTTGATGCAACCAGATGGCGGAGTCCAGGAGCCAGAAGCCACCCTTGACGACTGCTACTACCCCGACGGAGCCTACTACTACGTGGAGACAGCTGACGACCAGGAGTAGTTAGGAGGTCCCAGGCAGGAGGCCTTGCCTTTTCGATCGTGTTGTTTTATGCTAGCCTTCTTAAGGCAAACTTGTTTAACTTATGTCTGTACTCAGATATTGATGCTTCCGCTGACTCTTGTGTATTCGAGCTTATGTATTCGAGCCCTCGAGGCCCCTTGCTTGTAATATAAAGCTTGTTTTATTTTTATTTGTGTCTAGAGTTGTGTTGTGATATCTTCCAGTGAGTCCCTGATCTTGGTCGTACACATTTGCGTGCATGATTAGTGTACGGTCAAATCGGGGGCGTCACATGTTCTGAGGCCATGTCTGTACAGGCTAGGCTCGTCAAGTCAACCCTAAGTGTATTGCGTGTGTAAATCTATCTTACACCCATTGTATGCGAATGTTAGGACCTATCACACCCGATCATCACGTGGTGCTTCGGAACAACGAACCTTAGCAATGGTGCACAGTTAGGGGGAACACAATTCTTGAAATTTTAGTGAGAGATCATCTTATTTACTACCATCGTTCTAAGAAAATAAGATGTAAAACATGATAAACATCACATGCAATGAAATAGTGACATGATATGGCTAATATCATTTTGCTCCTTTTGATCTTCATCTTCGGGGCTCCATGATCATCATCGTCACCGGCATGACACCATGATCTCCATCATCGTGTCTTCATGAAGTTGTCTCGCCAAACATTACTTCTACTACTATGGCTAACGGTTAGCAATAAAGTAAAGTAATTACATGGCGTTTTCGATGACACGGAGGTCATACAATAAAATAAGACAACTCCTATGGCTCCTACCGGTTGTCATACTCATCGACATGCAAGTCGTGATTCCTATTACCAGAACATGATCAATCTCATACATCACATATATATCATTCATCACATCCTTTTGGCCATATCACATCACACGGCACATGCTGCAAGAACAAGTTAGACGTCCTCTAATTGTTGTTGCAAGTTTTTACGTGGCTGCTATAGGTTTCTTGAAAGAACGTTTCTTACCTACGCCAAAACCACAACGTGATATGTCAATTACCATTTACCCTTCATAATGACCCTTTTCATCGAATCCGATCCAACTAAAGTGGGAGAGACAGACACCCGCTAGCCACCTTATGCAACTAGTGCATGTCAGTCAATGGAACCTGTCTCACGTAAGCATACGTGTAAGGTCGGTCCGGGCCGCTTCATCCCACGATGTCGCCGAATCAAGATAATACTAGTAGCGGAAAGTAAATTGACATGATCTATGCCCACAACAACTTGTGTTCTACTCGTGCATAGTAACTACGCATAGACCTAGCTCATGATGCCACTGTTGGGGATAGTTGCAGAAAATCAAAAAAATTCCTACGCATCACCAAGATCTATCTATGGAGATTACTAGCAACGAGAGGGGAGTGCATCTTCATACCTTTGAAGATCGCGATGCGGAAGCGTTGCAAGAACGCGGTCAGTGGAGTCGTACACGAAGCAATTCAGACCGCGGCCGAATCCGATCTAAGCACCGAACAACGGTGCCTCCGCATTCAGTACACGTGCAACCCGGTGACGTCTCCCGCGCCTTGATCCAACAAGGAGAGAGGGAGAGGTTGGGGAAGACTCCGTCCAATAGCGGCATGATGGCGTGGTGGTGATGGAGGAGCGTGGCACTCCAGCAGGGCTTCGCCAAGCACTGCGAGAGATGAGGAGGGAGCGGGGTAGGGCTGCGCCAAGAGAGAGGGAGACTCGTGTGTGTGGCAGCCCCAGAAAACCCCCACTATATATAGGGGGAGGGGAGGGGCTGTGCCCCCATCTAGGGTTCCCTCCCTAGGGGCTGCGGCAACCCCGGATTGGATCAGGGGGGCGGCCAGAGGGGGGAGAGAGGGGGGCGCACCTAGGATGGGCCTTAAGGCCCATCTGCCCCTAGGCTTTGCCCCTCTCCTCTTCCCTATGCCTTGGGCCTTGGTGGGAGGCGCACCAGTCCACCTACGGGCTGGTCCCTTCCCACTCTTGGCCCATGCAGGCCTCTGGGGCTGGTGGCCCCTCCCGGTGGACCCCCGGAACCCTTCCGGTGGTCCCAGTACGTTACCGGTGATGCCCCAAACACTTCTGGTGGCCAAATCCCCACTTCCTATATATAATTCTTTACCTCCGGACCATTCCAGAACTCCTCATGACGTCCGGGATCTCATCCGGGACTCCGAACAACATTCAGTAACCACGTACACATATTCCCTATAACCCTAGCGTCATCGAACCTTAAGTGTGTAGACCCTACGGGTTCGTGAATCATGCAAACATGACTGAGACATATCTCCGACCAATAACCAACAGCAGGATCTGGATACCCATGTTGGCTCCCACATGTTCCACGATGATATCATCGGATGAACCACGATGTCAAGGATTCAATCAACCCCGTATACGATTCCCTTTGTCTACCGGTATAGTACTTGCCCGAGATTCGATCGTTGGTATACCGATACCTTGTTCAATCTCGTTACAGCAAGTCTATTTACTCGTTCCGTAACACATCATCCCATGACCAACCCCTTTAGTCACATTGAGCTCATTAGGATGATGTCTTACCGAGTGGGCCCAGAGATACCTCTCCGTCATACGGAGTGAAAAATCCCAGTCTCGATTCGTGCCAACCCAACAAATACTTTTGGGGATACCCGTAGTGTACCTTTATAGCCACCCAGTTACGTTGTGACATTTGGCACACCCAAAGTATTCCTACGGTATCCGGGAGTTGCACATTCTCATGGTCTAAGGAAAGGATACTTGACATTGGAAAAGCTTTAGCATACGAACTACACGATCTTGTGCTAGGCTTAGGATTGGGTCTTGTCCATGACATCATTCTCCTAATGATGTGATCCCGTTATCAATGACATCTAATGTCCATGGTCAGGAAACCGTAACCATCTATTGATCAACGAGCTAGTCAACTAGAGGCCCAGTCGTTTATGTATTCACACATGCATTACGATTTCGGGATAATACAATTATAGCATGAACACTAGACAATTATCATGAACAAGGAAATATAATAATAACCATTTTATTATTGCCTCTAGGGCATATTTCCAACAGAATGACCTTCAACCAGCTGGCAAAGACAGGAGAGCACTGCAGCACGTTGATGTCATTGTGAGTTCCTCGCAGACCAAAGAAGGAATGCCAAATCCAGAGGTCCTGTGTGGCCACTGCCTCAAGTACCACACTGCAACCGCCTTTGGCGCCTTTGTACATCCCCTGCCAAGCAAATGGACAGTTTTTCCATTTCCAATGCATGAAGTCGATGCTTCCAAGCATCCCGGAAAATCCTCTTGATGCATTCTGTGCTAGGATCCGAGCAGTGTCTTCAGCATTGGGTGATCGCAAGTATTGCGGTCCAAACACTGCCACCACTAGCCTGCAGAACTTGTAGAAACACTCAATGGTCATGGACTCGGCCATGCACCCATAGGCATCGAGTGAATCACCAGGAGCTCTGTATGCAAGCATCCTCATAGCTGTCGTGCACTTCTGGATTGAGGTTAATCCAAGTGTGCCGGTGCAATCCTTCTTGCATTTGAAGTAGTCATCGAACTCCCGAATGTAATTCACAATTCTGAGGAAAAGATTTCTGCTACCTCTTGAGCTTGCGTTGGTTTTTAACTTGAAGAGGAAAGAGTGATGCAGCAAAGTAGAGTAAGTGGTTCCCTCAGTTTTGAGAACCAATGTATCAATCCAGTAGGAGATTACACACAAATCGCCAAATATCTGCACAAACAAACAAACAACTTGCACCCAACGCTATAAAGGGGCTGTCAATCCCTTCGCGGTTATTTGCAAAAGTGAGATCTGATAGAGATAGTTGAACTAGTAGAGTAAATATTTTTGGGGTTTTTGGTTTATAGATTGAAAAGTAAAAGATTGCAAAATAGTATATCTGAAACTTATAAGATGTAAAGTAGACCCAGGGGCCATAGGTTTCACTAGAGGCTTCTCTCATGATAGCAAGTATTACGGTGGGTGAACAAATTACTGTCAAGCAATTGATAGAAGAGCGAATAATTATAACGACATCTATGGCAATGATCATGAATATAGGCATCACGTCCGTATCAAGTAGACCGACTCCTGCTTGCATCTACTACTATTTCTCCACACATCGACCGGAACGATTCTGCATCTAGAGTATTAAGTTCATAAGAACAGAGTAACACCTTAAGCAAGATGACATGATGTAGCGAAATTAACTCAAGCAATATGATGAAAACCCCATCTTGTTATCCTCGATGGCAACAATACAATACGTGTTATGTCCCTTTCTGTCACTGGGATTGAGCACCGCAAGACTGAGCCCAAAGCAAAGCACTTCTCCCATTGCAAGAAAAACCAATCTAGTTGGCCAAACCAAACCGATAGTTCGAAAGAATTACTAAGATATTAAATCATGCATAAAAGAATTCAGAAGTAACTCAAATATTATTCATACATAATCTGATCATAAACCCACAATTCATCGGATCTTGACAAACACACCGCAAAAGAAGATTACATCGAATAGATCTCCAAGAACAACGACGAAAACATGGTATTGAAGATCAAAGAGAGAGAAGAAGCCATCTAGCTACTAGCTATGGACCCGTAGGTCTGTGGTAAACTACTCACACTTCATCGGAAGGGCAATAGGGTTGATGTAGATGCCCTCCGTGGTTGATTCCCCCTCCGGTAGAGTACTGGAAAAGGCCTCCAGATGGCATCTCGCGATATAAGGTTAATGTGGCGGAAAAGTGGTTTCGATGGATGTTCTGGGGTTTCAGGAATATATGTGAATTTATAGGCGGGGGAAGTATGTTAGGGGAGGCTCGGGGGCCCACAAGGTAGGGGGCGCACCCTCCACCCTTGTGGATGCCTCGTCCATCTCGTGTCTTCTGGTCCAAGAAAAATCTCCGTAAAGTTTCCTTCTGTTTGGACTGTTTGATATACCTTTTCTGCGAGACTCAAAACAAGGAAAAAACAGAAACTGGCACTGGGCTCTGGGTTAATAGGTTAGTCCCAAAAATCACATAAAAATAGCATATAAATGCATATAAAACATCCAAGATAGATAATATAATAGCATGGAACAATAAAAAATTATAGATACGTTGGAGGCGTATCAAGCATCCCCAAGCTTAACTCCTGCTCATCCTCGAGTAGGTAAATGATAAAAAAATAGAATTTTTGATGTGGAATGCTACCCAACATATTTATCAATGTAATATTCTTTATTGTGGCATGAATGTTCAGATGCCTAAGACTCAAAAAAAAAGTTTATCAATATCAAAACAATAATACTTCAAGCATACTCAAAAGTAATCTACGAAGCTCCAAAAATAACATGGCTAAAGAAAGTTATCCCAAAATCATGTAGTCATTTATGCTCCCTTTTCATAACACAAAGTAAAAATCATGCCTATCCCGGTGTCAATCAAGCAAATGTTTTCATACTTTAACATTCTTAAACGTTTTCAACTCTTCACGCAATACATGAGCGTGAGCCATGGATATAGCACTATGGGTGGAATAGAAGGTGATAATAGACAAAAGGAGGGAGAAAGTCTCACATCGACTAGGCAAATCAATGGACTATGGAGATGTCCATCAATCGATATCAATGAGAGCGAGTAGGGATTGCCATGTAACGGATGCACTAGAGATATAAGTGTATGAAAGCTCAAAAAGACTACTGGTGGGTGTGCATCAACTTGCTTGCTCATGAAGACCTAGGGCATTTTGAGGAAGCTCATCGTTGGAATATACGAGCCAAGTTCTATAATGAAAAATTCCCACTAGAGATATATGAAAGTTACAACATAGGAGACTCTCTATCATGAAGAACATGGTGCTACTTTGAAGCACAAGTGTGGTAAAGGATAGTAACATTGCCCTTTATCTCTTTGTCCCTCAGTTTTTGTAGTCTCCTTTCTTTTTTTAAGACCCTTTTTTAGACTCACTTAGCCTCTTTATTTATAACCTCACATGGGACAATGTTCTAATAATGATCATCATCACACGTTTATTTACTTACAACTCGATACTAGAACAAATATATGACTCTATATGAATGCCTCTGGCGGTGTACCGGGATGTGCAATGACCAAGAGTGACATGTATGAAAATATGAATGGTGGCTTTGCCACAAATACTATGTCAACTGCATGATCATGCAAAGCAATATGACAATGATGAAGCATGTCATGATAAACGGAATGGTGGAGTTACATGGCAATATATCTCGGAATGGCTATGGTAATGCCATAATAGGTAGGTATGGTGTCTGTTTTGAGGAAGGTATAAGAAGGATTTATGCACCGGCGAAAGTTGCGCGGCACTAGAGTGGCTAGCAGGTGGAAGGGTGAGAGTGCGTATAATCCATAGACTCAACATTATTCATAAAGAACTCCCATACTTATTGCAAAAAATATTAGCTCTCGAAACAAAGTACTACGACGCATGCCCCTAGGGGGGAGGTTGGTAGGAGTTAACCATCGTGCGCCCCGACCTTCACGCAAAGACAAACACTCAAAATACAAAGTGCTCCAATTCGGTTACATAGTTAGGAGACCATACGTGCATGCTACGGGAATCACAAACTTTAACACAATCATTTCTTTAACCTCACAAACTACCACTAGCATGACTCTAATATTACCATCTTAACATCTCAAAACAATTATAAGGAGTCAAACTTCACATAGTATTCAATGCTCTATATATGAAAGTTTTTATTATATCTCCTTTGGATGCTTATCATATTAGGACTAGATTCATAACCCAAGCAAATTACCATGCTGTTGTTTAAGAGTCTCAAAATAATATAAGTGAAGCAAGATAGTTCAACAATTTCTATAAAATAAAACCACCACCGTGCTCTAAAAAGATATAAGTGAAGCACTAGAGCAAAATTGTCTAGCTCAAAAGATATAAGTGAAGCACATAGAGTATTCTAATAAATCACGATTGAAGCATGTCCCTCTCAAAAGGTGTGTACAGCAAGGATGATTGTGGCAAACTAAAAAGCAAAGACGCATATCATACAAGACGCTTCAAGCAAAACACACATCATGTAGTGAATAAAAATATAGCCTCAAGTAAAGTTACTGGTAGATGAAGACGAAAGAGGGGATGCCTTCCCGAGGCATCCCCAAGCTTAGGGTCTTGGTCGTCCTTGAATTTTACCTTGGGGTGCCTTGGGCATCCCCAAGCTTAGGCTTTTGCCACTCTTTATTTCATCAAATCCTTAACCAAAACTTGAAAACTTCACAACACAAAACTCAACAGAAATCTCGTGAGCTCCGTTAGTAAAACAAAGCAAATAACCACTCAAGGTAATGTTGTGGTCTTATTCTAATTTTATATTGGTGTAATATCTACTGTATTCCAACTTCTCCATAGTTCATACCCCCCGATACTAGCCATAGATGTATCAAAATAAGCAAACAACTCATAGAAAACATAATCTGTCAAAAATAGAACTGTATAACAATCTGAAAACTTTGCATACTTCTGTAACTCTAGAAAATCTGAAAAATTAGGACGACTTGGGTAATTTTTATATCAATTTTGTGTAAAAAATTCAGAAGGTTTCGACGTTCCAGTGAATTATTGAATTTTCTGCACTGGGCGCAAAAGTTTCTGTTTTTCAGCACAATCAAGTCAACAATCACTGTAAGCCATCCCAAAGATCTTACTTGGCTCAAACACTAACTAAAACACCAAAACACAATTACTACATAAGTAATAATGTGTGAAACTTGTAAAACGAAAAAATGGGTTGTCTCCCAACAAGCACTTTTCTTTAAAGCCTTTTAGCTAGGCATTGAGATTTCAATGATGCTCACATGAAGGATAATAGTTGAAGCACAAAGAGAGCATCATAAAACATGTGAAAATCACATCTAAGTCTAACATACTTCCTATGCATAGGCATTTTATAAACAAACAAATTATCAAGGCAAGCAATTTCTAGCATATGCAAGGAAGAAGAAAGAAACAATAACAATCTCAACATAACGAGGGGTAATTTAGTAACATGAAGATTTCTACAACCATATTTCCCCCTCTCATAATAATTGCATGTAGGATCATATTAAAATTCAACAATATAGCTATCACATACAATATTCTCTACATAATCCACATGCATGCAAAGTTGACACTTTTTCAAAATAGTGGGATTAACATAGAACAACGTTATTTCTCCAACACCATTTTTATAAAAAAACATAAGATTGATCAATATCCAAGGTAGTGGGATCAAAAGTTGACACTCTTTCAAACCCAATTTCAATATTATGGCAATCATTTCATCATTATCAATCTCATATTCATCATGAGGTTTAAATAAATTTTCAAGATCGTAAGAAGCATCACCCCAATCATGATCATTGCAACAAGTAGTGGGCATAACAAAATAAGCATCCCCAAGATTAGGGTTTTGCATATCATTAACACAATTGACATTGATATAATTTATAATAACATCATTGCAATCATGTTTTTCAATCAAGGAGCTATCGTGAATCACTTCATAAATTTCTTCTTTCAACACTTCACAAATTTCAGATTCACGAATTTCAAGCAAAACCTCATAAAGATAATCTAGTGCACTCAACTCACTAGCAATCAATTCATCATAATTGGATCTTTTAAAAATATTAGCAAGTGGATGAGGATCCATAAACTTTGTTTCTGATTTTCAATAAACACACAATTATTCCAAGCGAACAAGCAAACAAACCAAGTAAGACACGATGCAAAACGGAAAGAAGGCAAATAAAAAGGGCGAAGGGAAAAGGCAAATCTTTTCGAAAATTGTTTTAGAAGTGGAGGGGAGGAAAACGAGAGGCGAATGGCAAATAATGTAAATGCAAGAGATGAGAGTTTAATGAATGTTACTTGGTAGGTTTTGACTTGGCGTAGATCTCAACGACACTAGAGATTGGCGAGTTGAAAGAAGACAAATCTTGAATTGACTTGGTGTAGATCTCCCCCAGCAACGGAGCCAAAAATTCTTCCTGCTACCTCTTGAGCTTGTGTTGTTTTTTCGCTTGAAGAAGAAAGGGTGATGCAGCAAAGTAGAGTAAGTATTTCCCTCAGTTTTGAGAACCAATGTATCAATCCAGTAGGAGATTACACACAAATCGCCAAATACCTGCACAAACAAACAAACAACTAGCACCCAACGCTATAAAGGGGTTGTCAATCCCTTCACGGTTATTTGCAAAAGTGAGATCTGATAGAGATAGTTAAACTAGTAAAGTAAATATTTTTGGGGTTTTTGGTTTATAGATTAAAAAGTAAAAGATTGCAAAATAGTAGATCTGAAACTTATAAGATGTAAAGTAGACCCGGGGGCCATAGTTTCACTAGAGGCTTCTCTCATGATATCAAGTATTACGGTGGGTGAACAAATTACTGTCAATCAATTGATAGAAGAGTGATAACCCACAAGTGTAGGGGATCAGTTGTGGCCTCTTTCGATAAGCAAGAGTGTCGAACCCAACGAGGAGCTAGAGGTAGAACAAATATTCCCTCAAGTTCTATCGACCACCGATACAACTCTACACACGCTTGACGTTTACTTTACCTAGAACAAGTATGAAATTAAGAAGTACTTTGTAGTTTTTGTGGGATAGGTTTGCAAGAATATAAAGAGCACGTAAATATAAACTAGGGGCTGTTTAGGTAAAGAAGCAATAAAGTTAATATAGCGAGTGTGGAAAAGTGGTGGTAGGAGTTGCAAAATTGTCCCTAAGCAATTGACTACGTTACTAGACCGATAGCAAGTTTTATGTGGGAGAGGCCACTGCAAGCATGTCATCCCTGACTTGGAATTCTATGCACTTATGATTGGAACTATTAGCAAGCATACGCAACTACAAACGTTCATTAAGGTAAAACCCAACCATAGCATTAAGATATATTGGTCCCCCTTCAATCCCGTATGCATCAATTTCTATGCTAGGTTGAAGCTTCTGTCACTCTTGCCCTCCAATACATAGTCCTATCAACATACAACTAAACCTATGGTGTGATCCACGCGTGCGCTCATATGATGGGCACCAAAGGACAGCAACATAACCAAAAGCAAATTAAACCAATCATAGCAATTCACCAATTACCGATAGGACAACGAAAATCTACTCAGACATCATAGGATGGCAACACATCATTGGATAATAATATGAAGCATAAAGCACCATGTTCAAGTAGAGGGTACAGCAGGTTGCAGGAGAGTGGACCGCTGTAGATAGATGGGGGAAGGTGATGAAGATGTTGGTGAAGATGACGGAGGTGTTGGTGTAGATCGCCGTCACACGATGATGGCCCCGGTGGCACTCCGGCGCCACCGGAAACGAGGGGGAGAGAGCCCCCCTCCTTCTGCTTCTTACTTGGACTTCTCCCTAGGTGGGAGAAGGGTTTCCCCTCTGGTCCATGGCCTCCATGGCGGCGGAGGGGCGAGAGCCCCTCCGAGATTGGATCTGTCTCCCTGTCTCTCTCTGTTTCCGCGTTCTCAGATTCTGGCCTTTCATCGTTTCTTAAATTCCCGGAGATCCGTAACTCCGATTGGGCTGAATTTTTGACACGATTTTTATCCGGATATTTTCTTTCTTGCGGCGAAAGAAGGGCACCAACCACCTTACGGAGTGGCCACGAGGGCCCAGGGCGCACCTGACCCCCTGGGGAACGCCCCTCACCCTCGTGGGCCACTCGGGCATCATCTCACGTTGATTCCACTTCCCAAAATTCACATATATTCCAAAAAAAAAATCTCCGTCCGTTTTTATCCCGTTTAGACTCTGTTTGATATGGATATTTTACGAAGCAAAAAACATGTAACAAACAGGAACTGGCACTGGGCACTGGGCACTAGATCAATATGTTAGTCCCAAAAATAGTATAAAAATTTGCCAAAAGTATATGAAAGTTGTATAATATTGGCATGGAACAATAAAAAATTATAGATACGGTGGAGACGTATCAGCATCCCCAAGCTTAATTCCTGCTCATCCTCGAGTAGGTAAATGATAAAAAAGATAATTTTTGATGTGGAATGCTACCTAGCATAATCTTGATCATGTAATCTAATCATGGCATGAATATTAAGACACGAGTGATTCAAAGCAATAGTCTATCATTTTACATAAAAGATTTTAATACCCGGGCATCCCAACAAACAATCAAGTCTTTCATAATATCAATGCTAAAGAATGTTATCCCTACAAAATCATATAGTCTTTTATGCTCCCTTTTCTTAACACAAGGTATCCCTCATGCCCATCCCGGTGTCAGCCAAGCAATTGTTTTCATACTTTACTTTTTCGAACCTTTTCAACTCTTCACACAATACATGAGTGTGAGCCCTGGACATAACACTATGGGTGGAATAGAAGGTGGTATTAAACAAAAGTAGGGAGAAAGTCTCACATTGACTAGGCAAAGAAATGAACTATGGAGATGTCCATCAATTGATATCAAAGTGAGTGAGTAGGGATTGCCATGTAACGGATGCACTAGAGCTATAAGTGTATGAGAGCTCAAAATAAAACTAGTGGGTGCGCATCAACTTGCTTGCTCATGAAGACCTAGGGCAATTTGAGGAAGCCCGTCGTTGGAATATACAAGCCAAATTCTATAATGAAAAATTCCCACTAGTATATGAAAGTGACAATATAGGAGACTCTCTATCATGAAGAACATGGTGCTATGATGAAGCACAAGTGTGGAAAAAAGATAGTAGCATTGTCCTCTTTTTTCTTTTCTTTTTCTTTTTTTGGGCCTTCCTTTTTTTATTTGGCCTTTTTTTGCTTTTCTTCTCTCTTTTTTTGGCCTTTCCTTTTTTTCCGGGACAATGCTCTAATAATGATGATCATCACACTTTTATTTACTTACAACTCGATATTACAACTCGATACTAGAACAAAGTATGACTCTATATGAATGCCTCCGGCGGTGTACCTGGATGTGCAATGATCTAGCATAGCAATGACATCAAAAAACGGACAAGCCATGAAAACATCATGCTAGATGTCTTATGATCATGCAAGGCAATATGACAATGATGGTGCGTGTCATAATAAACGGAACATTGGAGTTACATGGCAATATATCTAAGAATGGCTATGGAAATGCCATAATAGGTAGGTATGGTGGATTTTTTGAGGAAGCGTATAAGTTGGTTTGATGTACCAGCGAAAATTGCGCGGTACTAGAGTGGCTAACAAGGTGGAAGGGTGAGAGTGCGTATAATCCATGGAGTCAACATTAGTCATGAAGAACTCACATACTTATTGCAAAAAATCAATTAGCCCTCGAAGCAAAAATACTATGACGCATGCTCCTAGGGGGGAGGTTGGTAGGAGTTAACCAACGCGCACCCCTGACCTTCACGCAAAGATAAACAATCAAAATACAATGCGCGCTAATTTGGTTACATAGTTAGGATACCATACGTGCATGCTTCGGGAATCACAAATCTTACCACCAATATATTTACTAAACCACAATCATTCACTAGTACCTCCCACATATTATCATCTCTATATCGCGAAACTATTGCAAGGAATCAAACATATCATATTCAACAATCTACAAGTTTTATGTAGGATTTTATGACTAACCATGTGAATGACCAATTCCTGTCAACTCTCTAAATAGATATAAGTGAAGCAAGAGAGTTTCAATTATTTCTACAAAAGATATGCAAATGCTCTAACAAATATAAGTGAAGCAAAAGAGCATTCTACAGATGGCGGTTTTCTAAGTGAGGAGAAACAGGCAATCCAAACTTCAAATGATATAAGTGAAGCACATGAAGCATTCTATAAAGCCATACTCAAAATATATAAGTGAAGTGCAAAGAGCATTCTATAAATAAACCAAGGATTATCTCATACCAGCATGGTGCATTTATTAAAAGGAAAAGAAAAAAGCACACGACGCTCCAAGAGTTTACGCATAACATGTGAACGAAATGAATCCGAAAACATACCGATACTTGTAGAAGAAAGGTGGGATGCCTTCTGGGGCATCCCCAAGCTTAGACGCTTGAGTCTCCTTGAATATTTACTTGGGGTTCCTTGGGAATCCCCAAGCTTGAGCTCTTTCCTCTCCTCCTTCTTCTCACATCGAGACCTCCTCGATCCTCGAACACTTCATCCACACAAAACTTAACCGAACTTTTAATGGCGGGGTTAGTGCATATGATCAATGAAATCCCATCATGTACTACTCTAACATTATTGTATAATTATGAACAAACATTACCCACTGTATGCTATCACAATTCTATGGCCCCAAGTCAAGGAGGCTTCAACAAGAATTCAAACATATGCAAATAATGAAGTTATAACAACTGAAAACAGGATAGTCTATAGTAATATGAACATTAACCATACTTCTGTAACTCTAAAAATTCTGGAAAATTTTCAAAAAATCAAAAATTTGTATAGCAAGACTTTTCAAGAAGTTTTAGATCCTTTTGATGTTCCAGTAAAAAAATGTAAAATCACGCACTACAGCGAAAGTTTCTGTTTTTGCACTGCACAAACCGACAGGCAGTTTAACCATCCTAAAGGAAACTCTTGGCACATTATTTTTATAATACAATGAAATTGTACAAGGGGATAATTATTTTTGTTGAAAAATTTCTGTAATTCAAGATTTGCAAAGTTTCCGTGGGAATGAACAAAGTTCAAGGATCCCCCCATTTCAACGGTGCTCGTCCTTCTTACTTTCACTTTTCTTTTTGAAAAAGTTTTAGGTTCCCCTCTTTATTTTTTTGTTTTTGAACTTTATAAAAGCACACGACAGAAATAAATGACTCTCTAAAACTTCTGAGTTGTCTCCCTGGCAGCGCTTTCTTTAAAGCCATTAAGCTAGGCATATAGTGCTCAAGTAATGGATCCACCCGGATCCCAATGTTTATCAAAGCCAATTTTATTTAGCAATGATTTGGCATTTAGTAGTGAGCACAAAGTGATATGTGTCATGCAAAAACGAAGTCTAACTCTCTTCCTATGCATAGGCATGTCATGAAAGAACAATTCATGCACATCAAGTAAAGGCCAATGGATAGTATAAGCAGTTTCTTGCAATTTTATCATGTTGGAAACATAGAGAGGCGGAGATGTAGTTCCTCCCTCATAATAATTGCAAGTAGGAGCAGCAAGCACATGCATATTATATTCATCAAAAACATCATGTGCAACAGAAAAAGGCAACCCATCAATATAATCCTTAATAAGTGCAAACTTCTCCAATATAGTGTAGTTTGGAGAATTCAAAAAGATAATAAGACTATCTTGTGTGGGTGCAATAGCAACCATCTCATGTTTAACATAAGGAACTATAGCAAGTTCATCTCCATAAGCATAATTCATATTGGCATCTTGGCCACAAGCATAGCAAGCATCCTCAAAAAGGGATATTTCAAAGGAATCAACGGGATCATAATAATCATCATAACATTCATCCTTCGGTAAGCATGAAGGGAAATTAAACAATGTATGGGATAAAGAGTTACTCTCATTAGAAGGTGGGCATGGGTGATCAATCCGGTCTTCCTCCTTTTGTTCTTCGCTCTCCTCATCATCTTTTTCATCCAATGAGCTCACAATGTCATTAATTTCTTATTCCATAGACTCCTGCAAAATATTAGTCTCTTCTTGGACAGCGCAGACTTTCTCAATAAACGCATCAATATTGGAGTTATATTTATAATTCAAATAGCAATATTTCAATATAGCAAGATTTTCAGTCCTATAAACATCATCATCAAAACATCATACTTTTTAAACTAAGATTCAATTTCATAAGCACCCCTAAAAGCAACGAATTCTTCTATTTGTTCTACATCATAATAATCATATATACCATTGGCATAAGAAGCTAAGGTTTCATCATCATTAAATTTGCATGAAAAGGGAAGGTGTGGAGCCTTCATCCTAGAGCAACAAGTATAATCATATCTCAAGCATTGTTGCCGAGCATACCAATGCAACATATGAATTTGACCCCATAATAGTTTCCCTTTTTGTGTCAAGCGATAATCCCTAAAGTATCCACGTTGATCCAACGTTACTCCCATTATGTAGTTGAATGGGGTTTTCTCAGGATTATCAAAGTAGAACATAATATCTTTCACATAATGAGCATCGAGGGTTTTAGGAGGTTCCCCATCTCCATGAGTAGCAAGTACACCTATTTTTTTTGGTATTTCGTGTTCCATATCCATAACTAAAGATAGAGAACAACACAGAACAGCAAATAAAATCTACTTAGTGATAAAGCAAACAAGCACACACGAGAATATTCACCCCACGCTATTGCTCCCCAGCAACGGCGCCATAAAAAGGTCTTGATAACCCACAAGTGTAGGGGATCAGTTGTAGCCTCTTTCGATAAGTAAGAGTGTTGAACCCAACGAGGAGCTAAAGGTAGAACAAATATTCCCTCAAGTTCTATCAACCACCGATACAACTCTACGCACGGTTGACGTTTACTTTACCTAGAACAAGTATGAAACTAGAAGTACTTTGTAGTTTTTGTGGGATAGGTTTTCAAGAATATAAAGAGCACGTAAATATAAACTAGGGGTTGTTTAGGTAAAGAAGCAATAAAGTTAATATAGCGAGTGTGGAAAAGTGGTGGTAGGAGTAGTGAAATTGTCCCTAAGCAATTGCCTACGTTACTAGACCGATAACAAGTTTTATGTGGGAGAGGCCACTGCTAGCATGTCATCTCTGACTTGGAATTCTATGCACTTATGATTGGAACTATTAGCAAGCATCCGCAACTACTAACATTCATTAAGGTAAAACCCAACCATAGCATTAAGATATATTGGTCCCCCTTCAATCCCGTATGCATCAATTTCTATGCTAGGTTGAAGCTTCTGTCACTCTTGCCCTCCAATACATAGTCCTATCAACATACAACTAACCCTATGGTGTGATCCACGCGCGCGCTCATATGATGGGTACCAAAGGACAACAACATAACCACAAGCAAATTAAATCAATCATAGCAATTCACCAATCACTACTGGAATCTGGCATTTTGCCGTTTGCCTGCTCTTTGCTGTCTGTCAGCTGATGGCAAAGAAAGTGCTGATGGCAAAAAGTGTTTTTGCTGTCAGCTGCTTCTTTGCCGTCAGCCGGCTGACGGCAAAGAGCTAAAAGGCAGACTACAAAGAGCTAGGTGGGCCCCACAGGGCACGGCGTGGCTAGGTCTGCCTCTTTGCCATCCGATAGCGGACGACAAAGAGGAGACATGGGCCAGCCCTGGCGGTCGCCCACTTTGCCGTCTGCTAGCAGATGACAAAAAAGGCACACTTAACGGGCCGCCGTCTCCCTCCCTCCCTCTCTCTCTCTCTCTCTCTCTCTCTCCCCTGCGCGCGCCCGCCTCTCT
>LR738710.1:591137544-591195907 GCA_902687465.1 Secale cereale
CCCTGACACCCCGACCCTCGACACCCCGACACACACCCTCACACCACACCACGACCCCGACCCCGACACCCCGACACCCTGACATCCCGATCGACCCCGACACCCTGACACCACACCCCGACCCCGACGGGGTCATATATTTGTGAATTATGAGTTAGGCCGTATATTTTTTGATTTTGTTATGCAAAACATCATACATATTTGTGTTGATCAGGTGGATTTAAATGTGCAGTTGTTTCGTCGCTGCGAGGGTGTGGTGTTTGATGACATCCCCGTGCGTTCGACGAGCTCCTCCCCTACGTTCGTTGGTGAGCATAAATGAGATCTCCTCCTCCCCCCTGCATTTACTCTATTCCGGTCTTCGTGCTGAGGAAACTTGCTAGCTATAGGTGTCAATCATCAGTATGCGTAACCACTATGCGTCTTCCGTTCAAAAGAATTACATCTATAAATATGCATGCATTTGCATATTCATAATCGTGATTCTTTCGAATTGTCCAACATTGTCCATAGACAGCCCGGGTATGTGTAGATTGGGTTCGTTTTCCCATATGCTCTGCTCTGGATTCGATGCAGAATTTCGTCAGTGCCTCCTTGTTGTTCTCCGGGTACACATCCTCTCTGCTTATTGCTGAGACGTGTATCAGGAGAACAACGGGGAGGTGCTGCCAAAATTTTGCGTTGGATCCAGAGCAGAGCATGGGAAAACGAACCCAATCTACACATACTCGGGTAGGATTAGGACCTATATTTACCTATTAGCGTGTAGGTTGCATGGACGTAATAAAACTGACAAACTACATTAACTGATGGATATGGTTTGCTTAATTATGTATATATTTCTTGTGTGTCCAGTAGGAAGTCAATATGAGTGATCGTACGTGGATGTACACTGGTTACACTAGACAGAAAGTTTGGACCAAGGAATGGTTAACAAAAACCAAGGGGTTTGTTAGAGCCGCATTTGCAAAAGGCCAAAAAAAGCTGGTGCCCCTGTGTCCCGTGCGACAACTATAATAAGAGGGACGAGCTTGAAATGAGTAAAGACCCGCAGAAATTTGGTTTTACGCCTGGTTACACGGTCTGGACATTTCATGGTGAGTCCGCCCAACGTGCCAGAGCCGAGGTGGTTCATCGTCGCACCGACGAGCATGGTACCGGGATGGAAGACATGGTGCAAGACTTTGACGATGCTCGGGACTCGGACGAGGAGATGGAGGAATCTGCAAAGGCCTTCACTGAAATGTTGGAGTCCTCAAAACGTCCTCTCCACGAGCACACTAAGCTTTGTCAGCTGGATGCCATCTCACAAATAATGGCTTTGAAGGCTCAATTCAACTTGGGAAGAGAATGCTACGACGCAATGATGACAGTATTCGGACAATTTCTACCAAAAGGCCATGTGCTACCTGCAAACCTGTATCAGTTAGACAAAATCCTACGTGCTCTTAAGATGCCCTATGAGAAGATACATGCTTGTGAGAAATGATGTGTCTTATTTGGGCTTTAGTATGAGGACTTGACCTATTGTCCCATTTGCAAGTCTTCCAGGTATGTTGTGGTAGACAATGGTATGGGTGAGAAGACGCAGACCAAACTACCCGTTAATGTTCTTCGGTATATGCCAATTGTACCAAGACTGCAACGTATTTTCATGGTCGAAGGGACAGCCAGATAGATGACATGGCACAAAACGGGCAAAAGAACCAAACTAGATGCAGATGGGAATGTGATGATGGTGCACACATCGGATGGTGAAGCGTGGAAGCGCTTCGATGCATTACATAAGGAAAAAATGGCATATCCAAGGCATCCTCGAGTCGCCGTCAGCACGGATTGGTTCGATGTGTTTGGTCAGACGACAGCCCAATACAGTTGCTGGCCCGTGTTTGTCATTCCACTCAATCTCCCCACCGAGCAGATTATGCAAAGAAAGAACATTTTCCTGACGTTGATAATTCCATGGCCCATCTATCCGGGGAAGAATATGAATGTGTACATGCAACCGCTTAAGGACGAATTGCAAGAAGCTTGGGATAATGGGTTCAAGACATACGACGCCTTTAGCAAAAAGAAATTCATAATGCGTGCCTGGTACATGTACTCGACGCATGACTATATTACGGCTCAACAGGCAACCCAAGTTTTCTATCTACCGTGGGCCTGTCAAAGTGATCCAAATCTCAGTGGTTAGGATGTCTTATGAAGTGCCGCCACGTGTTAGACCACCTCCTCCCAATGAAGAGGATTATGAACCTCACATTAACCAAGACACATATGACTAAGGAGAATTCTTCCAAGAAACACGTCTTTCCAAAAAAAAATCAAGAACCGCTCTACTCCACCCCAGAACATAGAAGTAGACAACTATAGTGAATGTGACTTCACCCCTGAGCCGGAACTGGAAAAAGTTACTGTTGTAGATGACCTGTCAATGCTTGAACAATTACGTAAAGGAGGCCTTCCACATGTTGATGCATTTATTGATGATGATGATGAGCACTTCACTGATAGTGATGATGATGATGCATTTATAGATGATTCAGAGTAATATTAGTAATTTGAGGTATTCAATTTTTTATTATGTTCATGATGACGATACACTTAAAATATATACATATTATTCATGTCAGGTATTCAATTTTTTTATGTTGTACTAATTTCGTTTACCTTTTGTCATTGCAGGTGTTGACAGGATGATGGGCAAGGGTCCAGAGGGCCCGGAGCCTCTTGTGAGCGGTACTAGCCGGAGGGGTGGTTCCATTATTGCACCCCAGCCCCTCCGGAGAGCGCTGCTAGACAGTATGCAGACAGCAGTGGCGGGCGCTTCTTCTTCGGCTGGGAGAGGTCGGGGGAGGACGAAGAAGGCTGCTAGAGGTGGACATGGCAGCAGGAGAGGTAGGAAGGCTGCTACGCCTTCCTCGCCGCCACCCCCAGCTGATTCACCCGACCACGGGACTGCTCCGTCTAACGTGGACCCGTCAAACTCGGGTCCTTCGGCCCACCAGACTCGGGTCGCCGATCCTTCGCCTGACATGGACCCGTCAGACTCGGGTCCTTCGGCCCACCAGACTCGGGTCGCCGATCCTTCGCCCCACGTGAGTACGGTCCCAGAGTCTTCATCCCAGAAGACTCCGGTCCCGGAGTCTTCTTCCCACGAGACTCCGGAGGCTAGTCGCCCTACTGATGGTAGCGAGGACACCTTTTCTGATGATAGCTACAACGACGACGAGCTGGTTGAGAAGGGCAAGAAGGTCTACCAGCATAGGGTACAAAGCTCCTGCTCGTGCCGAAGACCCCTGAGCAAAGGTGCTTGATTACGCCTAATGGGTTGAAGTAAGTGCGTTTACTCTTTTTTAACCTTTTGCCTTCACGTTTCTTCAAATTAATATCTAATGCGTCTGCCTTGTCATACTGCAGGGGCTGGGTACACCCCCGTGGTTCCCACAGGCCCAACCAGGTCCTTGGTGTGCTTTGCCGGCATCACTTCCCTGGGTGGGTCACGTTGCCCGGTGAGGGTCAGGTTCCATAGCTAGCACTGACCTGGGAGCTGTACTCGGTTGCCCCGGCCCCGCCGGAGTATTTGGTCGCCGGTGTCGTGTGCGGGATGGTGGCCGAGATTGTGTTTCGTCGGTTTTGGGTAATTTCTCCTTTACAAAATTAAAAATCAACACTACCTAGTGTTTGTACTAATCAGTGTTTTCTTGTTTGATTGCAGACCTTCTACAGGGTTTCAGAGGGAGAGCAGGAGGCCGCGTGTAAGGTTGTCGATTCCGAGTGCAAGTGCCTACTTCAGAACTTACGACACGAGGCTCGGGTGCTGGCCATTCGAGACTACTACGCCTTGAAGGGTATTAGGAGGGCGAAGAAGAAGTGTCGCGGCAAGTTTCTGAGTAAGGACAAGTACATGCTGGTAATTACCTATTCTTAAGGCCTTGAACTTAGTTTTCTTGATCTGATTCATAGGCGTAGCACTAAAATTTCTCTTAACTAACTTAGGTGCCCCCGAGATGGTGTGCGGATAAGATGTACTGTTGGGAGGCGTTGGTGGATGCGTGGTGTTCTCCCCAATGGCTAGTCGAACACCATAGGGCCAAGGATAAGCGTGACCAAATGGAAGGTGTGCCACACCATCAAGGGAGCTCCAACCTGTTTGAGTATGGGGATCACTGAGTATGTGATAGCTAAATAATGACCTAAACTTATCTTAGCTAGTTCATTTATGACATATTTAGCTCTAAAATGACATAATAACCTTACATAGTTGTATAAAATGCCTAAATATGCTTTATTTAGTTATAAAATGCCATAACTACCTTCAATAGCTCAATAACGACCTAACTAATCTTAGCTAGTTCATTCATGACATAATTATCTCTAAAATGACATTATCACTTTAGATAGCTCTATAAAATGCCTAAATATGCTTTAGTTAGCTAAAAACGGCATAACTACCTTGGATTGCTCAATAATGACATAATTAGCATACTTTGGTCAATAATGGCATAATAATCTTGGCTACCTCCAAAATGACCTAAACTTAGTTTATTTTCCTCGAAAATAACATAATAACCTTACTTAGCTCCAAAATGACCTATTTACATAGCAATATCATTTCTTCATGCTAGCTTGAGCCCTTAACTAAATATTTTGTTCCTCTCTCTCAGGTGAACCACCACAAGAAGCATGTGCCAAATCTGTCCGACCTCTATGGCATGGCCCATAGTGCCCCCTACAAGAAGGCCAAGGCATTCTCAGAGTCTGACCTAGATAATCCAGAGAGCTTCACCAACGTCTCCTCCCACAACAAGCTCGTGAGGTACAGAGACGAGGGGAAGGCGAGGAAATGGGGGACTTTAACCAGAGCCAGGATCCTTTTGATGCAGAGCTGGTCATGATATCTGGTGGCGGGAGGCCCCATGGAGCCATGGCCATTGGTGATGGACTGATACGTTGTCCTAGGACTCTCCCGCAGATAAAGAAGCGCCAGACTAGCTCTGATCCTGAGATAATGCCTCGTGCACGACCCGCAGAGCTCGCCATGGTGGTTAGTTATGCAGACTCTCTCACCATTCCTCCATTACATTGTGTGTGCGTCCGTCGATGATTACAATGCTAACGAGGAGTGGTGTGTTGCAGGCATTGGTTGAGAAGAGAGATTTAACACCCAAGCGCTTTTGGAGAAGGCAAAAAGGGAGGCGGCGGAGAGGGAGAGGGAGATGGAGGAGAGGACCGCTAAGCTGTTGGAGGAGGAGAGGAACTAGAACGAGGCGTCTCATCGGGCCCTATACGAGCTCCTTGTGGTACGTTTCTCGTGCATATTAGCCAAATCATGCACGTAATATTCGCATTACTAACTAATATGACTAACTCATGATGACGAAATGTGCAGACCATGTGCGAGCAAAACAGCCAGACCCCTCCGGCGATGCCCCAGATTGCTCCTGCAACCACGGTGAGTTTGATTTCAATGGTCGTTGGTTACTAGTATTCACATTTTCAGTTATATCATGCTAAGGAGACATTATTGGAAATGATCTTTGGTGCAGCATGCCTCCCGACAAGGATCGACCAATCCTTCTGCGTCTCGCAATGGTGGAACCCCGACTGGTCCTTCACCGCCGTCTGCCACTTCCGCAGCCCCGACCGGTCCTTCACCTCAGTGACCACGGTATTTTTCTTCTTATTTAACCTATTTAGTCCATTTATGACATAATTTAGCCTATTTAGTCCACAAATGACATAATTAGCTAGGTTAGCTTAAAAATGACCAAGTTTAACTAGGTTAGCTCCAATATGATCCATTTAACCTACGTTAGCTCCCAAATGACATAATTTAGCCTATTTAGTCCACAAATGACATAATTAGCTAGGTTAGCTTAAAAATGACCAAGTTTAACTAAGTTAGCTCCAATATGATCCATTTTACCTACATCAGCACCTAAATGACATAATTTAGCCTATTTAGTCCATAAATGACATAATAAGATGAAGAAAATCAAGGAAGAGGAAGAAAAGAAGGAATAGCAAGAAAAAGAAGAAGAAGATGTTCTTCTTCTTCTTCTTCTTCTCCTTCCTTTCTTATTCTTCTTCTTCTTATTCTTCTTTTCCTTCTCTTACTTGTTTTTATTCGTAAATGGCATAATAACCTTGCTAACCTCATAAATGTCATATACTTAGCTTGTTGTCCTCTAAAATGCCTAAATAAGCTTAGTTAAGTCAAAAATGGCATAATTAGCTAGGTTAGCTTAAAAATGACCAATTTTAACTAGGTTAGCTCCAATATGATCCATTTGACCTACGTTAGCTCCTAAATGACATAATTTAGCCTATTTAGTCCACAAATGACATAATAAGATGAAGAAAATCAAGGAAGAGGAAGAAAAGAAGGAATAGGAAGAAAAAGAGAAGAAGAAGAAGAAGAAGAAGAAGAAGAAGAAGAAGAAGAAGATGTTCTTGATACGTCTCAAACGAATCTATAACTTTTGGTTGTTCCATGCTATTATTTATGATGTTTTGGATGTTTAATGGGCTTTGTCATACACTTTTATAATTTTTTTGGGACTAACCTACTAACCCAAAGGCCCAGTCCAGATTGCTGTTTTTTTTGCCTGTTTTAGGGTTTTACAGAAAAGGGATATCAAACGGAGTCCAAGCGGAATGAAACCTCGAGGAGAGATATTTTTGGAGAAAATCACGCACAGGAGACTTGAGAACCACAGAGTAGGGGCCACGAGGTGCCCACGAGGGTGGGAGGCGCCCCTCTAGGGCACGCCCCCTGCCTCGTGGACCCCTCATGAGGCCCCCGGTGTCCTCCTTCCTCCTATATAAGCCTACGTACCCTGAAACCATCAGACAAACAGAGAAAACCCTAGTTCCACCGCCGTAACCTTCTGTTCCCGTGAGATCCCATCTTGGAGCCTGTTCCGGACCTCCGCCGGAGGGGGGATCCATCACGAAGTGCTTCTACATCATCATCATCACCCTCACCATGAGTTGTGAGTAGTTTACCACAGACCTTCGGGTCCATAGCTAGTATCTAGATGGCTTCTTCTCTCTCTCTGGATCTCAATACAAAGTTCTCCTCGGTCTCCGAGAAGATCTATTTGATGTAATCTCTTTTTGCGGTGTGTTTGTCGAGATCCGATGAATTGTGAGTTTATGATCAAGATTATCTATGAGAAATATTTGGTTCTTTTCTGAACTCTTTATGTGTGCTCATAATATCCTTGCAAGTCTCTTCGAATTATCGGTTTGTTTTGGCCTACTAGATCTATAGTTCTTGCAATGGGAGAAGTGCTTGGCTTTGGGTTCAATCTTGCGGTGTCCTTTCCCAGTAATAGTAGGGGCAGCAAGGCACGTATTGTATTGTTGCCATCGAGGATAAAAAGATGGGGTTTATATCATATTGCTTGAGTTTATCCCTCTACATCATGTCATCTTGCTTAAGGTGTTACTCTGTTCTTATGAACTCAATACACTAGATGCATGCTGGATAGCAGTCGATGTGTGGAGTAATAGTAGTAGATGCAGGCAGGAGTCAGTCTACTTGTCTCGGACGTGATGCCTATATACAATGATCATGCCTAGATAGTCTCATAATTATTTGCTTTTCTATCAATTGCTCGATAGTAATTTGTTTACCCACCGTAGAATATCGCTATCCTTTGAGAAGCCACTAGAGAACACTATGGCCCCCGTGTCTATTCTCAACATATCAGTCTACATCTACTTTAATTTTTCCGCTTTTACTTTCTGTTCTTATAAACAAAAATACCAAAAATATAAACTATCATCTCTATCAGATCTCACTTTCGTAAGTGACCGTAAAGGGATTGACAACCCCTTATCGCGTTGGCTGTGAAGTTATTATTTGTTTGTGCAGGTGCGAGGGACTCGCGCGTGGTCTCCTACTAGATTGATACCTTGGTTCTCAAAAACTGAGGGAAATACTTACGCTACTGTGCTGCATCTCCCTTTCCTCTTCGAGGGAATACAACGCAAGCTCAAGAAGTAGCAAGAAGAATTTCTGGCGCCGTTGCCGGGGAGGCTTACGCAAAAGTCATATACCAAGTACCTATCACAAACCCTTATCCTTCGCATTACATTTTTTGCCTCTCGTTTTCCTCTCCCCCACTTCACCCTTGCCGTTTTATTTGCCCTTCTTCTGCCGTGTGTTTACCGTTCGCTTGCCTCTCGTATGCTTGTGTTGCTATGTGCCCTCAATTAGCTTGCATCTTCGCTTGCTAAAGTATGGATCCTCATCCACTTTCTAATCTCTTTAAGAGATCCCATTATGTTGAACCTATTGCTAGTGATCTGCGTGCACTAGATTATTTTTATGAGGTTTTGCTCGAAATCTATGAATCTGAAAACTGTGATGAAGTGCTTAAAGAGATTCATGATAGCTCCTTAAATAAAAAGCATGATTGCAATGATGTTATTATAAATTCTATTGATGTCAATTGTGTTAATGATACGCAAAACCCTATGCTTGGGGATGCTAGTATTGCTATGTCCACTATTTGTTGCAATGATCATGATTGCGGTGATGCTTCTTACGATCTTGAAAATTTATTTCAACCCCATGATGAATATGAGATTGATAATAATGTTTGCTCTAATATTGAAAGTGGGGTTGGAAGAGTGTCAACTTTAGATCCCACGTATTTGGAGAATGTTCAATCTTATTTTTTTTGATAAAAGTGGGTTTGGAGAGGTCATGACTTTAGTTAATGTTGATCCCACTATTTTGGAAGAATGTCAACTTCGTATGCATGTGGATCATGTTGAGAATATGTCTTGTGATAGCTATATTGTTGAATTTTTTTATGATCCCACATGCAATTATTATGAGAGAGGAAAATATGGTTGTAGAAATCTTCATGTTACTAAATTACCTCTCTTCATGTTGAGATTGATCTTGTTTCTTTCTTCTTCCTTGCATATGTTAGATCTTGCTTGCTATGATAATTTGTTTGCTTATAAAATTCCTATGCATAGGAAGTATGTTAGACTTAGATGTGTTTGTCACATGTTTTATGATGCTCTATTTGTGCTTCAATTCTTATCTTTCATGTGAGCATCATTGAAATCTCAATGCCTAGCTAGGTGCGTAAAACGATAGCGCTTGTTGGGAGGCAACCCAATTTTATATTTTTTGTTTTTACTGCTGTTAGGGAATAAATATTGCATCTAGCTTCTGTTTAGATGTGGTTTTGTGTTTTGTTTAGTGTTTGTGCCAAGTAGAACCTTTGGGAAGACTTGTGTGAAGTTTATGTGATCTTGCTGAGAAAAACAGAATCGTTAGTGCTCGCTAGAATGGTCATCATATTTTACTGGAGCGTGCTATTTAGTTGATTCTTTTTGCAGATGATTAATAGACAAATTCCTCAAGTTTACCAATTTAGTTTGAATTTGTTGGAGTTACAGAAGTATGCGAAACCTGCAGATTACTATAGACTGTTCTGTTTTTATAGATTCTGTTTTTCGTGTGTTGTTTGCTTATTTCAATGTATCTATGAGTAATATTGGGAGGTATTAACCATAGAGAAGTTGGAATGCAGTGGGTTTAACACCAATATAAACAAAGAATGAATTCATTGCAGTACCTTTGAGTAGTGGTTTGCTTTCTTATACTAACGGAGCTCACGAGATTTTTGTCTAAGTTTTGTGTTGTGAAGTTTTCAAGTTTTGAGTATTGCTTTGGTGGACTATGGAACAAAGAGTGGCAAGAGCCTAAGCTTGGGGATGCCCATGGCAACCCAAGTAAAATTCAAGGACAATCAAAAGCCTATGCTTGGGGATGCCACGGGAGGGCATCCCCTCTTTCGTCTTCATCCATCGGTAACTATACTCGGAGCTATATTTTTATTCACCACATGATATGTGTTTTGCTTGGAGCGTCTTGTATAATTTGATTCATTGCTTGTTAGTTTGCCAGAATTATCCTTTCTGTACACACCTATTTGAGAGAGTTAAATATGGCCTAGGAATTGATAGAACACTCTATGTGCTTCACTTATATCTTTTGAGTTGAATAGTTTTTGCTCTAATGCTTCACTTATATCTTTTAGAGCACGGTGGTGATAATATTTTGTAGAAATTGTTGAAATCTCATGCTTCACTTATATCCTTTTGAGAGTCTATTAAAACAGCATGGTAATGTGTTTAGGCTATAAAACTAGTCTTCACATGATAGACATCCAATATCAATGTAGTAAAAACTTTCACACTAAGTGCATTGAATATGATGAGAAGTTGGATGCTTGATAATTGTTTTGAGATATGAGGATAGTGATATTAGAGTCATGCTAGTGGATTTATTATGAAATTGAGAAATAATTGTGTTAAGGTTAGTGATTCCCGTAGCATGCACATATGGTGAACCGCTATGTGACGAAGTTAGATCATGATGTATTTGTAAAGTGCCAACCTTTGTGTGGAGGTCGGGCGCGCGCGATGGTTAATTCCTACCAACCTCCCCCTAGGATCATGCGTTGATTGCTTTGTTTTGATGACTCATATACTTTTGCAATAAGTATATGAGTTCTTATGACTAATGTTGAGTCCATGGATTTTACGCACTCTCACCCTTCCACCATTGCTAGCCTCTCTTGTATCGCGCAACTTTCGCCGGTACCATACACCCACTATATATCCTTCATCAAAATAGCCACCATATATTTCTCAAAACAGCCACCATACCTACCTATCATGGCATTTCCATAGCCATTCTAAGATATATTGCCATGCAACTTTCCACCGTTCCGTTCATATGACACGCTTCATATTGTCTTATTGCCATGCATGATCATGTAGTTGACATCGTATTTTTGGCAAAGCCACCATGCATAATTTTTCATACATGTCACTCTTGTTTCATTGCACATCCCGGTAAACCGTTGGCGGCATTCATATAGAGTCATACTTTGTTGTAGTATCGAGTTGTAATATCGAGTTGTAATGAAAGTGTGATGATCATCATTATTAGAGCATTGTCCCATGGGAGGAAATTCAAAATAATTAAAGCCCCTCCACAAAAAAAAGGCCAAAAAAAGAAAGGCCCAAAAAAAGGGACAATGGCTACTATCTTTTTCCACACTTGTGCTTCAAAGTAGCACCATGTTCTTCATTGTAGAGAGTCTCATGCTTAGTCACTTTTATATACTAGTGGGAATTTACATTATAGAACTTGGCTTGTATATTCCAACGATGGGCTTCCTCAAATGCCCTAGGTCTTCGCGAGCAAGCAAGTTGGATGCACACCCACTTAGTTACTTTTGTTGAGCTTTCATACATTTTTAGCTCTAGTGCATCCGTTGCACGGCAATCCCTACTCACTCACATTCATATCTATTGATGGGCATCTCCATAGCCCGTTGATACGCCTAGTCGATGTGAGACTACCCCCCTCCTTTTTGTCTTCTCCACAACCACCTCTATTCCACCCATAGTGCTATGTCCATGGCTCAAGCTCATGTATTGCGCGAAAGTTGAAAGGTTTGAAAGAATAAAGTATGAAAACAAGTGCTTGGCTGAAATCGGGGATGTGCATGATATGAATATTTTGTGTGATGAAGAGGGAGAATAGCCAGACTATATGATTTTGTAGGGATAACTTTCTTTAGCCATAGTATTTTGAGAAGACATGATTGCTTTGCTAGTATGCTTGAAGTATTATTATTTCTTATGTCAATATAGACTTTTATCTTGAATCTTTCAGAACTGAACATTCATGCCACAATTAAGAGAATTACATTGAAAAACTATGTTGATTAGCATTCCACATCAAAAATTCTGTTTTTATCATTTACCTACTCGAGGACGAGCAGGAATTAAGCTTGGGGATGCTTGATACGTCTCCAACTTATCTATAATTTTTTATTGTTCCATGCTATTATTTATGATGTTTTGGATGTTTAATGGGCTTTGTCATACACTTTTATATTATTTTTGGGACTAACCTACTAACCCAAAGGCCCAGTCCAGATTGTTGTTTTTTGCCTATTTTAGGGTTTTACAGAAAAGGGATATCAAACGGAGTCCAAATGGAATGAAACCTTCGGGAGAGATATTTTTGGAGAAAATCACGCACGGGAGACTTGAGAACCACGGAGTAGGGGCCATGAGGTGCCCACGAGGGTGGGAGCGCCCCCCTAGGGTGCGCCCCTACCTCGTGGACCCCTCGTGAGGCCCCCGGTGTCCTCCTTCCTCATATATAAGCCTACGTACCCCGAAACCTCAGACGAACAGAGAAAACCCTAGTTCCACCGTCGTAACCTTCTGTTCCCGTGAGATCCCATCTTGGAGCCTGTTCCGGAGCTCTGCCAGAGAGGGGATCCATCACGGAGTCATCGCCCTCACCATGAGTTGTGAGTAGTTTACCACAGACCTTCGGGTCCATAGCTAGTATCTAGATGGCTTCTTCTCTCTCTCTGGATCTCAATACAAAGTTCTCCTCGGTCTTCGAGGAGATCTATTCAATGTAATCTCTTTTTGCGGTGTGTTTGTCGAGATCCGATGAATTGTGAGTTTATGATCAAGATTATCTATGAGAAATATTTGGTTCTTTTCTGAACTCTTTATGTGTGCTCTTAATATCCTTGCAAGTCTCTTCAAATTATTGGTTTGGTTTGGCCTACTAGATCTATAGTTCTTGCAATGGGAGAAGTGATTGGCTTTGGGATCAATCTTGCGGTGTCCTTTCCCAGTGACAGAAGGGGCAGCAAGACACGTATTGTATTGTTTCCATCGAGGATAAAAAGATGGGGTTTATATCATATTGCTTGAGTTTATCCCTCTACATCATGTCATCTTGCTTAAGGCGTTACTCTGTTCTTATGAACTCAATACACTAGATGCATGCTGGATAGCGGTCGATGTGTGGAGTAATAGTAGTAGATGCAGGCAGGAGTTGGTGTACTTGTCTCGGACGTGATGCCTATATACAATGATCATGCCTAGATAGTCTCATAATTATTCGCTTTTCTATCAATTGCTCGATAGTAATTTGTTTACCCGCCGTAGAATATCGCTATCATGAGAGAAGCCACTAGAGAACACTATGACCCGTGGGTCTATTCCCAACATATCAGTCTACATCTACTTTACTTTTTCCGCTTTTACTTTCTATTCTTATAAACAAAAATACCAAAAATATAAACTATCATCTCTATCACATCTCACTTTCGTAAGTGACCGTAAAGGGATTGACAACCCCTTATCGCTTTGGCTGTGAAGTTCTTATTTGTTTGTGCAGGTGCGAGGGATTCACGCGTGGTCTCCTACTGGATTGATACCTTGGTTATCAAAAACTGAGGGAAATACTTACAGTACTGTGCTACATCTCCCTTTCCTCTTCGAGGGAATACAACGCAAGCTCGAGAAGTAGCAGTTCTTCTTCTTCTTCCTTTCTTATTCTTCTTCTTCTTCTTCTTCTTATTTTCCTCCTCTTACTTGTTTTTATTCGTAAATGGCATAATAACCTTGCTAACCTCATAAATGTCATATACTTAGCTTGTTGTCCTCTAAAATGCCTAAATAAGCTTAGTTAGGTCTGGCATAGTTAGCTAGGTTAGCTTAAAAATGACCAAGTTTAACTAGGTTAGCTCCAATATGATCCATTTAACCTACATTAGCTCCTAATTGACCTATTTACCTACCTTAGCTCTAAATTGACCTACACACTTAGCATTTTTACCTAACTTAGTCCAAAAATGACATTTTACCTACATTTGTTAGAAAATAAGATAAAGAATAGGAGAGGAGAGAAAGAAAGAGAAGATAAATTCTTCTTCTTCTTCTTCTTCTTCTTTTCTTCCTCTTCCTTTTCTTCTAGCTAGTCTTGTTCTTCTTATTATTATTCGAACTTTCATCTTTCCCAATTTGCAGATTTGATTTAGACGAGGAAGCTTGCATTGATGGAGTGTACTATTCTTCCGGTGCTTCCTTGTTGTTTATGAAAGCTTTGCCTCTTTGCCATCTGCTGGCAGACGGCAAAGTGCCCAAGTAGGACTGGCAAACAGGGCCAGCTATGCCATCCATCAGCAGATGGCAAAGATTCAAACTCTTTGTCGTCTGCTGGCAGACGGCAAAGAGGCAAAGCTCTTTGTCGTCTGCTGGAGGATGGAAAAGCATGCCGTTAACCCCTAAAGGTGCTCACCCCACCCCACTGCCGTCCACGATCTTTGCCGTCTGCTAGCCACAGACGACAGACGACAAAGCCCTTTGCCGTCCGCTTCTATGAAGCAGACGGCAAAGAAGGCCTTTGCTGGCACTCATTCAGCCAGACCTGTTGCCGTCTGCTGACGGACAGCAAAGGCCTTTGCCGTCCGCCAGGGATGCCTTTGTTGTCCGCCATGGTGGACGGCAAAGTGCCTGATTCCTGTAGTGAATTACCGATAGGACAACGAAAATCTACTCAGACATCATAGGATGGCAACACATCATTCGATAATAATATGAAGCATAAAGCACCATGTTCAAGTAGAGGGTACAGCGGGTTGCGGGAGAGTGGACCGCTATAGATAGATGGGGGAAGGTGATGAAGATGTTGGTGAAGATGATGGAGGTGTTGGTGTAGATCGCCGTCACACGATGATGGCCCCGGTGGCACTCCGACGCCACCGGAAGCGAGGGGGAGAGAGCCCCCCTCCTTCTCCTTCTTCCTTGGCCTTCTCCCTAGGTGGGAGAAGGGTTTCTCCTCTGGTCCATGGCCTCCATGGCGGCGGAGGGGTGAGAGCCCCTCCGAGATTGGATATGCCTCCCTGTCTCTCTCTTTGTTTCTGCGTTCACAGATTATGACCTTTCACCGTTTCTTAAATTCCCAGAGATCCGTAAATCCGATTGGGCTGAATTTTTGACATGATTTTTATCCGGATATTAGCTTTCTTGTGGCAAAAGAAGGGAACCAACCGCATTACGGAGTGGCCACGAGGGCCCAGGGCGCGCCTGACCCCCTGGGGCGCGCCTCTCACCCTCGTGGGCCACTCGGGCATCGTCTCACGTTGATTCCACTTCCCAAAATTCACATATATTCCAAAAAAGAAATCTCCTTCCGTTTCTATCCCGTTTGGACTACATTTAATATGGATATTCTGTGAAACAAAAAACATGCAACAAATAGGAACTGCCACTGGGCACTGGATCAATATGTTAGTCCCAAAAATAGTATAAAAAGTTGCCAAAAATATATGAAAGTTGTATAATATTGGCATGGAACAATAAAAAATTATAGATACGACGGAGACGTATCAAAGAGCGAATAATTATAACGACACTATGTCAATGATCATGAATATAGGCATCACGTCCGTATCAAGTAGACCGACTCCTGCGTGCATCTACTACAATTACTTCACACATCGATCGAAACGCTTCTGCATCTAGAGTATTAAGTTCATAAGAACAGAGTAACACCTTAAGCAAGATGACATGATGTAGCGGAATTAACTCAAGCAATATGATGAAAATCACATCTTGTTATCCTCGATGGCAACAATACAATACGTGCCTTGTTCCTTTCTGTCACTGGGATTGAGCACCGCAAGATTGAACCCAAAGCAAAGCACTTCTCCCATTGCAAGAAAAAACAATCTAGTTGGCCAAACCAAACCGATAGTTCGAAGATAATTACTAAGATATTAAATCATGCATAAAAGAATTCAGAAGAAACTCAAATATTATTCATAGATAATCTGATCATAAACCCACAATTCATCGGATCTTGACAAACACACCAGAAAAGAAGATTACATCGAATAGATCTCCAAGAACAACGAGGAGAACATGGTATTGAAGATCAAAGAGAGAGAAGAAGTCATCTAGCTACTAGCTATGGACCCGTAGGTCTCTGGTAAACTACTCTCACTTCATCGAAAGGGCAATATGGTTGATGTAGATGCCCTCCATGGTTGATTCCCCTCCAGCAGAGTACCGAGAAGGCCTCCAGATGGGATCTCGCGAGAACAGAAGGTTACGACGGCGGAAAAGTGGATTCGATGGATGTTCTGGGGTTTCTGGAATATATGTGAATTTATAGGCGGAAGAAGTAGGTTAGGGGAGGCTCCGGGGCCCACAAGGTAGGGGGCACGCCCTCCACCCTTGTGGCCGCCTCGAGGGTCCCCTGGCGTGTACTCCAAGTCCATCTGGTGTCTTCTGGTCCAAAAAAAATCTCCGTAAAGATTTTTTTCGTTTGATATTCCTTTTCTGCAAAACTCAAAAACAAGGAAAAACATAAACTGGCACTGGCTTTGGGTTATTAGGTTAGTCCCAAAATCATATAAAATAGCATATAAATGCATATAAAACATCCAAGATAGATAATATAATAGGATGGAACAATCAAAAATTATAGATACGTTGGAGACGTATCACTTTCGGCTCATCCAATAACGGCGCCGAAATACTTTGTCACCATGCAGTGGAGCGTCTGCGAAGTAGTGGGAGTAGAGCATGCAATAGCCTTCTAGTCGATGTCGGTTCTTTTCTTTCAGCCGCCCCGACACCGAGCCACCTCGCCGCGGCTTGGCATTGCTTGCGAGCAGGCCGGCCAAGCCGGCGAATACAATGAGATGCTCTTGGTCCTGGACGTTGGCATCGGCTTCCTCCTCCAACAGCCCCGTGAGCGCCTCCTCGTCCTCTGAGTCCATGGCCGAGCAGGGAAATCGCCGAACACCTGGCGGGCTAGGCGGGCGCACAACCACCAGTATCCCGCCCTGCGCGGCCGGAGCGCCGAAAAATAGGTCCAGTAAGGTGGTGGATAGGCTGCCACGGTGAATCACTCTCTCTTCTCCGGTGGGGAACGACCTATCTAGCGGTGGTGGGCGGTGGGGTGGCACCGGGATCAACAAGGTGCAAAGGGCGCATGGGGAGGGGGGGGCGTATGGGTGAACTTTTCACCTGACAGTGTGGCCCAGACAAGGCATTTCCTTCTGCCGGAGCCCCCGAGAGCCCCCTAGTGCGCTGGGTTCGTCCTGGGATCGCCGGGCCCAGAAATTGGCCGAGTCGGTGGATTTCAGCGTCTTGGGGGCGCGACTCGGGCCTTTCTTCGGTGTCGGCGTGGAAAAAGTCACCTTGGGGGCCTGTTGGGGGCGCGACTGGAGATGCTCTTAGTTATAAGATGGAGAAATCGGGAGAGACATAAACATGGAGGAAAGGCTGGGAACAACAAGAATCGTCGCGGCGTTCCTAGTGCGTGGAGGCTGCGCTGGATGGTGGTGGTGCTAGGCTAGAGCTGCCGGGAGGGATATGGCTCCGAGGAGCTTCAACCTGACCAATCTCTTCAGGCTCTTCCTGGTCATGCTCCCATGTACATTACTCATCCATGTTAGCTAATTCCTCCTCTTCCTTTTTTTCATTTATCCACTTATATTTCTACTCTCGAATCTTAATGCAAATTAATAGATTGCGCTCTACAGAGAAAAAACCACCACTAATTTTTAGTTGAGAACCGAAACATGCACACATGCATGATACTAAATGCCGAATTATTTTCTTCTAAGATGTTGGTTGTTTGACTTCATTTTTTAATTGAGTTGATTCATGCAATGGTGATAAAGACCAATGTCTATGGTGCTACTTCATTTGTAAGGCTGTCTGACAATTTATAAGGTAATCCGTATGTCACAACCCTGAAATTGTCTCTGGCTATATTTTTCACCTGAAGTGTTTGTCGATGAACTACCAAATAGGAAAGCTTTGACCTCGATGTGATTTTGGGCCTCACCTAAGGTGAAGATGTTGCAGCTTGGCATGTTGTCGCCAAGTATGGAGAGACATGGGTTAATGGACTGGTGTGTTGGGTACGGGAGGTTGCAGGCACTAGAGATGGTGGTGGGTTTTAGAGGGCTAGCCGGCGGAGGAGGTGACTGCTTTTCTTGTGACATGGGCTTCCACTTGGTTATCGGAACGACGAGGTAGCATGGTGACTACTAGAACTATGTCGGTATTTCCCCAAAGAGGAAGGGATGATGCAGTATATCAGTGGTAGGTATTTCCCTCAGTGATGAGACCAAGGTTATCGAACCAGTAGGAGAACCAAGCAACACAGCGTAAACAACACCTGCACACAAATAACAAATACTCGGAACCCGACGTGTAAAAGGGGTTGTCAATCCCTTTCGGGTAACAGACGTGATATAGTTGTAAATATTGATTGATTGATTGATAAATAAAATAAATTGCGGCAAAGTATTTTTGGGTTTTTGGTTTAGTAGATCTAAAAATAAAAGCAAAGAAAAATAGATCGCAAAGGCAAATAATATGAGAAAGAGACCCGGGGGCCATAGATTTCACTAGTGGCTTCTCTCGAGAAAATAGCAAACGGTGGGAAAACAATTACTGTTGGGCAATTGATAGAACTTCAAATAATCATGACGATATCCAGGCAATGATAATTATATAGGCATCACGTCCAAGATTAGTAGACCGACTCCTGCCTGCATCTACTACTATTACTCCACACATCGACCGCTATCCGGCATGCATATAGTGTATTGAGTTCATGGAGAAAGGGAGTAATGCAATAAGAAAGATGACATGATGTAGACAAGATCTATTTATGTAGAAATAGACTCCATCATTTTATCCTTAGTAGCAACGATACTTACATGTCGGTTCCCCTTCTGTCACTGGGATCAAGCACCGTAAGATCGAACCCACTACAAAGCACCTCTTCCCATGGAAAGATAAAGAGATCAAGTTGGCCAAACAAAACCCAATATCGAAGAAGAAATATGAGGCTATAAGCAATCATGCATATAAGAGATCAAAAGAAGACTCAAATAGCTTTCATGGATATAAAAAGATAGAACTGATCATAAACTCAAAGTTCATCAGATCCCAACAAACACACCGTAAAAGAATTACATCATATGGATCTCCAAGAGACCATTGCATTGCTAATCAAAAGAGAGAGATGAATCCATCTAGCTACTGACTACGGACCCGAAGGTCTACAAGGAACTACTCACGCATCATCGGAGAGGCACCAATGGAAGTGGTGAACCCCTCCGTGATGGTGTCTAGATTGGATCTGGTGGTTCTGGACTCTGCGGCGACTGGATCGAAATTTCGTCGCCCCCCTAGGGTTTCTGGAATATTGGGGTATTTATAGAGCAAAGAGGCAGTACGGGGGGCACCCGAGGTAGGCACAACCCACCAGGGCGTGCCTGGGCCTCTTGGTGCGCCCTGGTGGGTTGTGCTCCCCTCGGTGCACCCCCACGTGCTGCCTTGGCCCATTGAGTGTCTTCTGGTCTATAAAAAATCTCCGTAAAGTTTTGCTACGTTTGGACTCCGTTTGATATTGATTTCCTACGATGTAAAAAGCATGCAGAAAACAACAACAGACACTTGGCACTATCTTAGTAGGTTAGTACCAAAAAATGATATAAAATGACTATAAAATGATTGTAAAACATCCAAGAATGATACTATAACATCATGGAATGATAAAAAATTATAGATACGTTGGAGACGTATCATAGCGCGTGACAAGACTTGTTGGTCGTGGATAGCAGTGGCAAGTGGTAGGGCATGTAGAGGCGGCCGGGTGGATAGGCTGGATGAAGGAAAATGTAGGCAGTAGGAGGAAGAAGAATAGTAGCAACAACAGTTTGTCGTCGACGGATGATAGGTAAGGGTTTAATGGATTCGGTGGGTGATACGTCTCCAACATATCTACTTTTCCTAACGCTTTTCCTCTTGTTTTCGACTCTAGTTTGCATGTTTTGAATGAAACTAACCCGGACTGACGATGTTTTCAGCAGAACTACCATGGTGTTGTTTTTGTGCAGAAATAAAAGTTATCGGAATGGAACGAAACTTTGCGAGGATTTTTTATATAATAAAAGAAAAATACTAGAGCGAAGAACCACCAAGGGGGGGCACCTGGGTGGGCACAACCCACCAGGGCGCGCCCCCTCCTAGCGCTCCCAGGTGGGTTGTCCCTGAAAGTGCAGTATATCGACTAGAGGGGGGGGGGTGAATAGACGCTTTTTATGAAATGCTTCAAAACATGGTAGTTTTGAAGACAAACGATAAGCTCAAGCCTATTTGTATGCAGTGGAAAGTGGACTACACTAGATAAGCCACAGTCATGTATTCAATGAAGTGAAAGCATGAAGACTAATAGCAACTAGGCAGTAGTGATCACAAAGGAAGAAGGAATGAAGCCAATCACAACAAGTAGATACTCAGTGAAGACAATCAGATAAGGCAAGCATGCTATGTATTCACAACATAAAGCTGTAAGTAAATGGAAGGAAAGGATAGAACCAGTGGCTCGGGGAAGACAGTGTGTCGGTGTACTAAAGTAGGGGTACCTTAGTATCCCGACTTGTGCACGGGCAGTAGTAGCGTCCCGTGGCAGGGTTTGCCACGCGCCCGCCAAGGCCCGCTTTGGTTCCTTTGGAGCCATTCAAGAACAGCGTATTCAAGTTAAGAAACAAGACCCCGGCAAGAGGAGATTGCCGGGAAGGTCGCTCCAGGCTCAAGACCACCCTATTAGTACAAGGCCCTGGCAAGAGGAGCTTGCCAGGAAGGCCAAGGAACGGCATTTCAGAAGACTTGCCTTGGCGCATCGCGCGCCCCGGCAAGGCCCGGAGAGCGACAAGCTTCCGGGCGCGGCAAGGTAGCGACCGCGGCAAGGTGCTTGCCGCGGCAAGCTTGCACTGTGTGCCTGCGCTCCAGCTCATCTGGCCACGCGTCGCCCTGGGGCCCTTCCAGGGGCACGTGGCAGATGGCTGTGCAGCCTGGGGTACACGGTGGCAAGCCACGATGACAAGGCCACCATCGTGGCGAACGGAGACGCCCAGACGAATGCTTTTTGCACTGTTTGGGGGCGACGGCGACGGGCATTCAATGCCCTTGTCCCCCACCGTCAGGGTTAGGTATAGACCCCTGTACATGCACTGTTACAACTACCACCAGTTTTACGCTTTTACCCTCATCTACGTTGCCACCTGTCGGTGACCCCTTTGACCTATAAAAGGAGGCCCATGCACAACGTAGAGGGGGTTCCGAAGTTTGATCACTCCCACGCTCGGTGTAGCCGGTACTGTAGATCTTCTTGCTCCCGAGCCAAGAACTCAATAACAAAACCAAGGCAGGAGTAGGGTTTTACGCATCCGTGCGGCCCGAACCTGGGTAAACTGCTCTCGTGTGCACCTCGATCCGCTCTTTTTGCTCCCTCCGCTCCCTTGCCGTACCGAAAAGGGGCTTCGGTCCCATAGGTGTTCGTGGGCGATCAGTTTCCCCGACATCTTTGGCGCGCCAGGTAGGGGGCGTCGAGGTGGTGCGAACCTGATCCGGCGTTCACGCGGGCGCAATCTTCAGCAACTTCACCAACTTCGATAGTTTCATCGACATGCCGCCGAAGAAGAAAGCTTCGGAGGTAGGAGGCCCGTCTGCGTCGATCCCACCACCACCAGAATCAACGGTTGGTGGGGTAGACGCTGGCGGAAGGACGGACGCCGGCAAGGAAACTCACGTCGCCGCCAAGTCCAAGGACAAGACGGACGACCGAGCCCACTCCAAGACCTCGGTGTCCGTGCACGCGCCGCGCCCCTCTCAGGAGGTGCCGGAACGGCAGTGGCGTGGTACGCAGGGTACCATCCGCTTGCTAGGACAAGGCCAAGTTGGCGGGTCGCGGGACGCTCAAGGCCAACGCGCTGGCACGAGCAAGGCACGGTCGCCGGGACAAGACCCTGCCCCTTCTAACGCTGTTAGAAGTCTGAGCATATCTCGCTCCTCGCACCGCTCGCCACCGCTCCCCTCCACTCCAGCAGAGGCTCTAGCTAGATCTCAGCTACTCCTCGACTTCCCTCCAGCGGCAGACAAGGCCGAAGACTGGAGGGCTACCATTCAAAGCCTCATCGCCTTCGCCAACAACGACACGCCGCAGCAGCCGGCAACATCACGGCTGCGGCAAGTCAGCTAGGCGCGGGCTGATGGAGACAAGACCGCCGGGGGTGCAACTACCGTGCACTCCCCGCCGCGGAAGCAAAAATCGCCGACTCGCCGGATCAACATCGACGACGACTCCACGGCGTCGTCGGATCCACGAGCCCGCCGCGATCAACGCCAAGTCCTCGACGACAGGCAATAAGAAGACGCTCGGACTCGCATCGAGCGTCGAAGAGAATCGCGACGACAGTCCGACCAGCGTGCTGGGACCGCTGTCGACATGCACGCGCCCGGTGAACCAGGCGACTTGCCGTACGCGGCAGGTTGCCCTGCGTTCACCCGAGAGCTGCGGCAAGTCCAGTGGTCCAGCATGAAGAACTTCAAGCCCGACGTACCCGAGAAGTACGACGGCAAGACCCATCTCTGAGAGTTCCTTAGCATCTACACCATTGCAGTGCAGGCTGCCGGGGGACGGGATGAGAAGATATTAGCAAACTACTTCTCGCTTGTGCTCAAGCCCAATGTCAGATCTTGGCTCATGCACTTGCCGGAGAACTCCATCTCTTCTTGGGCAGACCTGTGCCACCAGTTTGTCGGTGCCTTCACAGGCAGCCACAAGCCCCACGGCCAGGAGAGTAATCTCCACATACTTTCCCAGAAGGAGGGGGAATCCCTGCGGAAATACATCCAGAGATTCAGCCGCGTTCAGCACAACATTCCGGACGTCCACCCTGCCGCGGTTATTAGCGCGTTCCATCAGAACATGCGTAACCGCCGGATGAGGGAGGAGATGGCGATGTGCAAGATACGAGACGTCAGCGAGCTTTATGCTCTGGCTGACAAGTGCGCACGCGCTGAAGAGGGGAGGAGACTCCCCGGAGAGGATGCTGGAGCAGGAGGAACGGACAGTGAAGATGCCGCCCCGGCAAGGAAAAACCGGCGGCGGAACAATAAGAAGAAGAAGAACAAAGAAGTACTGGCTGTGGAGCAGTCCGGCAAGGAGGCTGGCGCCAAGAAAGCTCAGGCTGGTGGCTCTGGCAAGGAGGCCGCCACTATAGCCGCCGCCGACAAGCAGGACGGCTCCGACAAGCAGTACTGCAAGATCCGCCGCACCAAGGGCCACGATCTCCAGAACTGCAAGAGGGTCGAATACCTCGTCGAGCAGCAGAAGGCTGAGTACGAGCGACGCGACAAGGAGAAGGCCCAGGGAGGCGAAGGAGAGTCCGGCAAGAAGCGGCCATTCAATGGCCGGGGAGGACGCCGCGGCAAGGCCAAGCAGCGGCAAGGAGATAGACCTCCCCGCGGCCGCGACAAGGGCGAAGACGAAGACGACGAAGAGGACATGGATGACGGAGACAACAGCGAGCAGGAGTTCCAGAAGGCCACAGAAGTTCTGTGCGTCGATGGAGGGGCCTCTATGCATACTTCCCATTGCCAACTCAAACAATGGGTACGGGAAGTTAATGCAGCAGAGCCACCCATCGAGTCGCGCAAACTTTTGAAGTGGTCCAGCACGCCCATCATCTTCGACATTGAGGATCACCCTGATCGCACAACTGCAGTCGGGTGCTTGCCGCTGTTGGTTTCGCCAACCATCCGCAACCTCAAGCTCACCAAGATGCTGGTTGACGGCGGGGCCGGCCTGAACTTGATCTCCTCCGCTGTGATCCGGAAGCTGCAGATCCCCGACAGCGAGCTTGAAGAAACCGACACGTTCCAAGGGATCAACCCGGGAAGGAGCAAGCCGAAGGGGAAGATTACACTGCCAGTAACCGTTGGCGGAGAGCTAAACTTTAGGACTGAGAGGATCACCTTCGACGTTGCCGATATCCCGTTGCCATACAATGGGATACTTGGCCGTCCGGCGCTCGCCAAGTTCATGGCAGCCTCTCACTATGCTTACAACATGCTCAAGATGCCAGGGCCAATAAGCGTCATCTCTGTCCCCGGCGACAAGAAGGACGCGCTTATCTGCGCCGACAAGATCTACCGGGATGCAGCAGCCGCGGCAGACAGCAAGACACTTGCCGCTGAAGCTCCCGGGGGGAAGAACAAGACCAAGTCCGGCAAGAGCTCTGAGGCCCACTCCGGCAAACGCACCTCTTCAGAGTGCTGCGCTGCCGTCGAGGACGCACCATCGAGCTCCACCGGCAAGTGCAAGAAGGGAATGGCTGCTCCACCTACAACCAAAAAGGTGTCCACCAAGGAGGACGGCACTGGTGGTACTTTCACCATCAATGCTACACTTGATCCTAAATAGGAAAGCGCGCTCGTTGCTTTCCTGCGGGCGAATGTGGACGTGTTTGCATGGCAACCGTCTGACATCCCCGGTGTTCCCAGGAAAGTAATTGAGCACAAGCTTGCCGTTTGTCCTCATGCGCGGCCCGTCAAGCAGAAGGTCAGGAAGCAAGCGGTGGAGCGCCAAGAGTTTATAGCTGAAGAGATCAAGAAGTTGGAAGCAGCAGGCCTTGTTAGAGGTGTACTTCATCCCACGTGGCTGGCCAATCCAGTTGTCGTGCGCAAAGCTAATGGGAAGTGGAGACTTTGTATAGACTTCACTGATGTGAATAAAGCTTGTCCCAAGGATCCATTTCCCTTGCCGCGCATTGACCAGATCGTTGACTCCACGGCTGGATGTGAGTTGCTTTCATTTCTTGATGCATACTCCGGGTACCACCAGATATTCTTGGCTGAGGAAGATGAAGAGAAGACCGCGTTCATTACTCCATGTGGCACTTATTGCTTCATACGCATGCCCTTTGGATTGAAGAATGCGGGTTCAACATTTGCAAGGGTAGTCCACACTGCTTTTGAGCCACATATACACAGGAATGTAGAAGCTTACATGGATGATATAGTGGTCAAGAGCAAGGACAAAGACACCCTGATTCAAGACCTAGAAGAAACCTTTGCAAACCTGCGCAAGATACAACTCAAGCTCAACCCCGAGAAGTGCGTCTTCGGAGTCCCCTCCGGCAAGCTTCTCGGGTTCTTTGTGTCCCAGAGGGGGATTGAAGCTAATCCCGACAAGATCAAAGCCATCGAGCAGATCGAAGCCCCGAAGCGCGTCAAGGATGTACGGAGACTTGCTGGTTGTGTGGCTGCCCTCAGCAGGTTCATTTCTAAGTCTGCAGAACGCGCCCTGCCGTTTTTCAAAATCTTGAAGAAGGCAGGTCCAATGAAATGGACTCCGGAAGCGGAGGCAGCGCTGCAAGACTTGAAAGGGTACCTGTCCTCCACTCCAATACTTGTCGCACCTAGGCCACAAGAGAAGTTGCTGCTGTACTTAGCAGCGACCAATCAAGTGGTTAGTGCTGCGTTGGTAGCGGAAAGGGAGGCAGATGAGGAGCCCACAGCCCCGGCAAGCACATCCAGTGACAAGCAGGGGGCTTCTCCGACAAGCTCTGGCCCCGACAAGGATGAGTCTGCGCAGATGCAAGGAGAAGTGCTAAAGAAGATGGTGCAGCGCCCAGTTTATTTTGTCAGCTCCCTCTTGCAGGGGGCTAGGTCAAGGTACTCTGGAGTGCAGAAGCTGCTTTTCGGCCTCCTCATGGCCTCGAGGAAGCTGCGCCACTACTTCCAAGCACATGAGATAACAGTGGTCACTCGCTTTCCGCTGAAGAGGATATTGCAGAATCCGGAAGCAACATGCAGGATTGTCGAGTGGGCACTAGAGCTGTCAAGCTTTGGTCTCAAGTTTGAAAGTACTTCAACTATTCAGAGCAGAGCATTGGCAGAGTTCATAGCAGAATGGACACCAACACCAGACGAAGAAGTTCCAGAGACAAGCATCCCCGCCAAAGAAGCAAGCAAAGAATGGATAATGTACTTCGATGGTGCCTTCTTGCTGCAAGGCGCCGGTGCTGGTGTGCTGCTTGTCGCACCCACCGGAGAGCACCTCAAGTACGTTGTCCAAATGCACTTTCCCAAGGAGCAAGCAACAAACAATACTACAGAGTATGAAGGTTTGCTTGCCGGCCTCAGAATTGCAGCAGAACTTGGGATCAAGAAGCTGATTGTGCGGGGAGATTCACAGTTGGTTGTCCGACAAGTGAACAAGAGCTACCAGAGCCCATTGATGGAAGCTTACGTCGACGAAGTGAGAAAGCTTGAAGAACACTTCGAAGGCCTACAGATGGAGCACGTTCCGAGGGCTCAAAATGACATCGCAGACGGCCTGTCAAAGTGTGCTGCATTGAAGCTACCTGTGGAACTAGGAACCTTCATGCTCAAGCTAACTCAGCCATCCGTTACACCATCAATTGGGCAAAGCAAGAAGAGAAAGTTGGTCTCCGGCGACTACTTGCCGGCGGATCTTCCTGAAGCCGCCGCCAAGGTCCCCAAGATCAACGACCAAGTTGCTGAGGAACAGTCTGCTCCAGCGGACCCTAGGGTTCGTACAGTTGAAGCAGGTGTTCCCGGCAAGTCTTGCCCCGGCGAGCTTGCCGGGGAACGTTCAGCTCCGGCAGAGCCGCATGTTCTTGCCGTAGAAGCTGACGTTCCCACAGCAGCACTGATGCCTTTAGTCCTTGTTGTTGAGCCTCAAGCTCCAACCTGGGCACAGCAAATTGTCCGTTTTCTTCAAACTGGAGAACTTCCCGAAGAGCCAGAAGAGATAGAGAGAATAACCAGGCAGTCAAGTATGTACCAGTTCATCGGCAATGAACTGTACAGAAGAAGACTCAATGGTGTCAGATTGAAGTGCATTTCCCGGGAAGATGGACAGAAGCTGTTGGCGGAGATACATGGAGCCATATGTGGCCACCACATTGGCGCAAGAGCACTTGCCGGGAAGGCGTTCCGGCAAGGTTACTTTTGGCCAGAAGCCCTCCAAGATGCAACTGCACAAGTAACCAAGTGTGAAGCGTGCCAGTTCCATGCCAAGCAAATACATCAGCCAGCTCAAGCTCTCCAGACGATCCCTTTGTCCTGGCCCTTATCGGTCTGGGGGCTCGACATCCTCGGCCCCTTTCCCCGCGCAGTCGGGGGCTTTGAGTACTTGTACGTCGCTATCAACAAGTTCACAAAGTGGCCGGAAGTGGAACCAGTGAGAAAGGTGACCGCACAGTCAGCAGTCAAGTTCTTCAGGTCAATTGTTTGCCGTTTCGGAATCCCTAACAGGATCATCACCGACAACGGCACACAGTTCACAAGTCGCACCTTCATGCAGTACGTCCAAGACCTTGGCGCCAAGGTCTGCTTTGCTTCTGTTGCTCACCCGAGGAGCAATGGTCAAGCGGAGAGGGCAAACGCTGAAGTGCTGCACGGGCTCAAGACAAGAACTTTCGACAGGCTGCACAGGTGCGGAAGAAACTAGATTGAGGAGTTGCCGGCGGCTCTTTGGTCAATCAGGACGACACCAAATCGAGCCACCGGACAGACACCCTTTGCTCCTGTCTATGGGGCAGAGGCAGTTCTCCCCACGGAACTCGTATACGGGTCTCCTCGAGTGCCTTACGACGAGCTCGAGCAAGAGCAGCTGCGGCAAGATGATGCACTGCTCCTCGAGGAGGACCGTCTTCAGGCTGCTGTACGAGCTGCTCGATACCAGCAAGCTTTGCGCCGCTACCATAGCCGCAAAGTTAGAGCCAGAAGTCTCGAGGAAGGCGACCTTGTTCTTCGGCGTGTTCAGTCCGCCAAGAATTCCAACAAGTTGACGCCGAAGTGGGAAGGCCCTTATCGGGTGAGACAAGTCACAAGGCCCGGCGCTGTCCGCCTTGAGACCGAAGAAGGCTTACCGGTGAGCAACTCCTGGAACATTGAGCATCTTCGCAAGTTTCACCCATGAGGCGCGGTTGCCGTGATCCGCTCCGGCAACCACCTTTTGTACAAGTCTTGCCGCTGTTGCATGTAAACCTTTGTACAAAGCCGGGCGCAGACCCCGTGCATCAGTAAACCTTCTGTGCTTCGCACGACTTGTCATTTCATGCCTTTCCGTTTTTTGCATGTGTTATCTGACACTTTGTGCAGCACACACCCCCGGTAAGCAATGACAAGCCGCAAGGCTCCATATCTGTGTTTCCTCCCTTTTTCCTTTTTTCTCTCAAGCAGAAGAACTGTTCCTCGCGCACAAGTTTGCCGGGGGGGAAGGAGACAGCGGTATGGACCAAGTGTTGTTCAAGAAAGGAAAGCCTTGCCGGGAAGCAAACAACCCACGAAAGCTAAGTTGCCAAAGTTTGAGCATTCAAATTTTTTAAAATTCTTAGTTATCTTCCTTGAACGACCACACTTTGTATGGAAAACCTCTGTGCGGAGGAACCTACCCGTGGCTAGCCGCGCCCTTACTTTGTTTCGAGCACGCTCAACGGCTTAAGTGAGCTGCGACAAGTGTCGCGCCCTTACTTCGTTTTTGAGTTCACTCAACAATCTAAGTGTGCTGCGACTAGCTGCGGCAAGGTTTCTTGCCGGCAGGGGCATTGCCAGCAGGCTGCTGAAGTTCCGCACTCGGCGCTCGCGGCAAGGGTCCCTTTGCCGGCAAGTTCCCTAAAAGCGTAGGGTAAAAGCCTACAAAGTGAAGAAATCGAACAAGGGGAATAACACCGCATTGACTACCCAAAATAAAGTTATATTACAAGATGACTTGTCGCTGTTCTAACAAACTACTGTCCGTGACTTAATTGACAGCGACAAGGGAAGCAGAAAGAAGAAAGCCTAGTCTACACGGTCTCCGTCAACTCTCCTGATCTTGCCCACCTTGGCCACGATGTGGGCGACACGAGCCTTCAGCGCTTCCTGGTCAGCGTTGGGCGGCAAGGTCCGGAGGACGTTGTCAAGATTGATCCCGGGGTTGCGGTAGACGATCTTCGTCAGCACTCGCTCCACAGTACCCGTGCAAAGCCTGCGCGCCTCGTTCGCCAGCTGTGTGGGGAGCCTTTCCCGTAGCTGCGCGAGAGCCGGCGCCACTCCTCTGAAGAACAAGCTCAGCTTGGCGCTGTGGGGGAGGTTCTCGTCGGGGGAGTACACGAGGTGCTCCGTCCCCAGCGCCACCATCTCCTTGTCGATGTTGGCGGCGGAGGCGACGAGCTCCTCGGTCCACTGCTCCACCGTCTGCCTGAAGTTGTTCTGCGTGAGGGCGGCACTCTCTAACAGTGCCCTCTCAGCCCGGAGATCTTCCTTCAGCTTCGTCTCCCTGTTCCGGGCCCCGTCAAGCGATTCCGTGAGGGTGGACAGCTTCAGCTCCAAGTCCGCGATGGAATCCTTGGCGGCGGTGAGTTCCTGGCCCTTGTCGGAGAGGCGGACTTGCAGCTCCGAGTGGGTGTGGGCGTCTTTCTCCCTCGCCAACGTGAGCGCGGCAATCCTCTCCTCGCTCGTCTTCAAGCTCGTCTCCAACTGCGTCACCCTCGCCTCCAAGTCCCTCTTGGCGGTCTCTACGGCAGCAGTGGCGTCCCTCGCCTCCTGCAGAGCCCCGCCAATGGACTGCTCGCGCGCGGTAAGGTCGTCCTCGTGGCTATCGAGGTCGACCTTCCGCTGCCTGAGCTCTCCCTCCCGCCGAGACAGATCCTCGGCGGCTAGTCGTTGCTGCTCCTCAACCTCGGCCTTCTCGAGGATGAACGCGTGGTGCGCCTCGGCGAGCTCCTCCCGCTCCTCCGCCAAGTTCCGGAGAGCCGCTTGGTTGGCGGCGCGGAGCTCCTCGACGCGTTTCTCCAGATCGACACCTGCCTTGGCAGCCAGTGCCTCTCGGAACTCTAGCTTAGCCTGCCTAGCGCGGTACAAGGCCAGAAGCCGGCGCAGGAGCTGCTCCTCCTCGGGCTCGCTGCTGCTGCCGGGCGCGTCGACAAGCCTCGGCCTGGCGGAGGCAAGGACTTCTCCATCGAAGCTCTCCCCCTCCACGGGCGCCCTTGACGAAGATGCCCACGGGACTTGTCGGTGTACTAAAGTAGGGGTACCTTAGTATCCCGACTTGTGCACGGGCAGTAGTACCGTCCCGTGGCAGGGTTTGCCACGCGCCCGCCAAGGCCCGCTTTGGTTCCTTTGGAGCCATTCAAGAACAAAGTATTCAAGTTAAGAAGAAAGACCCCGGCAAGAGGAGCTTGCCGGGAAGGTCGCTCCAGGCTCAAGACCACCCTATTAGTACAAGGACCTGGCAAGAGGAGCTTGCCAGGAAGGCCAAGGAACGACATTTCAGAAGACTTGCCTTGGCGCATCGCGCGCCCCGGCAAGGCCCGGAGAGCGACAAGCTTCCGGGCGCGGCAAGGTGCTTGCCGCGGCAAGCTTGCACTATGTGCCTACGCTCCAGCTCATCTGGCCACGCGTCGCCCTGGGGCCCTTCCAGGGGCACGTGGCAGATGGTTGTGCAACCTGGGGTACACGATGGCAAGCCACGATGACAAGGCCACCATCATGGCGAACGGAGACGCCCGGACGAACGCTTTTTGCACTGTTTGGGGGCGACGGCGACGGGCATTCAATGCCCTTGTCCCCCACCGTCAGGGTTAGGTATAGACCCCTGTACATGCACTGTTACAACTACCACCAGTTTTACGCTTTTACCCTCATCTACGTTGCCACCTGTCGGTGACCCCTTTGCCTATAAAAGGAGGCCCATGCACAACGTAGAGGGAGTTCCGAAGTTTGATCACTCCCACGCTCGGTGTAGCCGGTACTGTAGATCATCTTGCTCCCGAGCCAAGAACTCAATAACAAAACCAAGGCAGGAGTAGGGTTTTACGCATCCGTGCGGCCCGAACCTGGGTAAACTGCTCGCGTGTGCACCTCGATCCGCTCTTTGTGCTCCCTCCGCTCCCTTGCCGTACCGAAAAGGGGCTTCGGTCCCATAGGTGTTCGTGGGCGATCAGTTTCCCCGACACAGTGATTTGTTAGACCAGTTCCAGTTGCTGTGACAACTGTACGTCTGGTTAGGGAGGCTGAGATTTAACTCAGAAGACCGCGTCTTCACCTTGTTCCCCTTGAGCTAAGAACACCTAGTCCTCGCCCAATCACTCTGGTAAGTCTTCAAGGTAGACTTCCAAACCTTCACAAACTTCGTTCACCGGCAATCCACAATTACTCTTGGATGCTCAGAACGCGACGCCTAATCGGCTGGAGGAAACACAGTCCTCAAGTGTAATAAGTCTTCAGGTCACACAGACAGAAAGACTTCAGTGATGCCTAACACTCTTTGGCTCTGGGTGTTTGGGCTTTGTCCTCGCAAGGATTTCTATCTCAAATGCTTCGGAGGTGGGTTGCTCTCAAACGACAAAAGCCGTGCAATAACTCTGAGCAGCCGCCAATTTATGGTGTAGGGGGTGGGATATTTATAGCCACTAGGCAACCCGACCTGATTTGTCCGAAGTGACCCTGGGTCACTAAGGAACTGACACGTGTTCCAACGGTCAGATTTCAAACACACACGGCAACTTTACTTGAGCTCCAAGTAAAGCTGACTCATCCGCCTCTAGATAAGATTTGCTCTCATTGTCTTCGCTCGAAGACATAGGATTTGGTTGAGCATCACTTCAGTCACTCTGACTTAGTTCACTTGGACCCCACTTAACAGTGCGGTGGTTCCTATGACTCAACAAAGAAGGAAAGGAAACAACGACAACTCTACGTCTTTGGTTTCCATTGTCTTCACTCAATGTCTTCTCATGTCATAGTCTTCAATATGATTATCTTCATATACCACCACAGCTATCAATGTCTTCATACATTTTTAGGGGTCATCTCCGGTAGGTTAACCGAATCAATGAGGGATAACTACCTGCGTTATCCTGCAATTCTCACAAACACATTAGTCCCTCAACCAGATTTGTCGTCAATACTCCAAAACCACTAGGGGTGGCACTAGATGCACTTACAATCTCCCACTTTTTGGTGATTGATGACAAACTGGTTGAAGTTTTCAATGGGGATAAATATATGTGAAATTGTAAAGGATAATGTATTGTCTTCGTAAGCAGCAAAAGGCTCCCCCTGAAGATGTGCATATATTTGATTTGCCTTTGAATGCAAATGCACATGGCAGGTTGTACTTGTGGAGATCATCTTCAACTTATGAAGACAATTCATCATGCATAATTGATATGTCGAAGATAATGACATGCACAATGAAAAATGGACGTCTGCAAAAATGACTAAGTGCGGAATATAAGATAGCAGATGCGGAATTTATCATCGCATTACAGATTAGCATAAAAAACGTAGCAGACGACCATCGGTTTAAGTGTTACAACTCAAAGAACCAAATGTAGCAAAACGAGAGTTGTAAACACTAGGCAAATTATAAAGCACCCGCCCATATGGACCCGCTTGAAGACTATCAACTCATATGCTTCTCCCCCTTTTGTCAGTAAGGACCAAAAAGGTTTGAAGACATAGAGCCTCTACTCGTTCCCAGGTGGAGAAGAAGAGGATGCAGGGTCGGTGTTGTCGTTTGGCGGTGCAGGTGGTTGGTGCAGTGTCGATGCGCGCTGAATTAGGAGGCGGTGAAGTAGCATCATCCTGATCATCGATCACCCTGGCGTCAATTGTTGCAGCGGAGGAAGAGTATTCATAGTCTTCAAGAGATGGAGTTTGACGCATACCATCAGTCCTTGGGGGAGTGTTGTCAAACTTGAATCTCTCAGTGAAGCCAACGTCTTGAAGATCCGCTTCAGCACTCAGTAAGGTCAAACTCTTCCAAGATCGCCTGCAAGTTTCATGAGCAACAAAGGCATTCTTGGTGGCAAGATTGCGAATGCGATTGACATCCACCAAGAGGCTCTGCATTTGACGCTTTAACCAGAGGTGATGCTTGTCCTGTTTCTGATGAAGAGCTACAAGAAGCTCTCGGTTGTTCAGGAAACGAGATCGCTTTTGAGGCCTTTGAGCAATGGTGCTTTCAGTGGCTTCGGTTTCAGCGTGTCGAGGTAGACGAGTACGACCAGCCAGAGGATAGACGCGTGAGACTGCTAGGACCCCTTCAATCTGCTGAGTGAAGCTTTGATGATCAGCGTTGTGAAGACTAACTGGCTCCTTAGCAGGATCTTGGTAAATGGCTTCAGCTGACATATCAACCTCAGGCAAGAAAATCTGATGGTTGCGAGCAGAGGGTTGATAAGTGACAGCTGAGTGCAACTTGATGAGGCGCATAATCCAAGGGGCATAAAATTTCAGTCCAAATAGATCAGCTCCAGACGTGGCCATTTGCCTGATGAAGAAATCTTGAGCATTGAAGCTGATGCCATTGAAGATATAGAAGACCAAAGTCTTCATAGTGCCTTCAAGCTTGGCTGATGAAGAATGTCCTTTGACAGGCCATAGAGTACGCCGTATGATGTGATAGATGGTGCGAGGCAGGTACTCACGGTCTTCAACAAAGAATTCTTTAGGATATTCAACATCACTTGGCAGAGGCTTCATCATGCTGAGCATTTGGCTCATGTTGGGCTTGCGTTTCTAGAAGATACTCTCCAAGGCTTCAGTGTGCAGTTCACAGCCAGGTTCATATAGATCTCCTGGAGTGGGCAGGCCAGTAAGCTCAGTGAGATCAAAGGATTTTGTTTCATGATGCACATTGCCTGACATCCACTCAAGGACCCATGTCTTCGGATCCCCGCTATAGCCTCGGATGTGAAGTGTTGCATAGAATTGCAGAAGCAGATCTTCATTGCAATGCTCTTTATCCAGAACGAAATTGAGTAAGCCAGCATCACGGAAGCAGTCAATAGTTTCCTCCAAGCAGGGCAGACCAGCAATAGCTTCAGTGTCAAGACGCATATGAGGGAAAATGCGGCCTTGATTATATAGTACCCTTGAGTAGTAGCTGCGCTGTTGATGGCTCCAGAACCTATCTGATGATATTCTTGGCTTGGAATATGGGTTCTTGGCGCTGTCAAAGAAGGTGTTGTGCGCAGTGAAGCTATTGGCATTGAATGACCCGGAAGATGTTGCAATACATGGAAGCCTTGGCAGTCTTGCCTTAGGCTTCTGAACTTGGGGCCTGTGTGCAATATGATGATCAAAACTGAGGACCAGCAGCACGTGATTCAGTTGTAGGTGGTGGAATCAGAATTGGCCACGGGACAGTAACAAGCTGATCATCCTTGTTGTATGCTTGCTCAATTGTGTGAGGCCGTGGAGGCGGAACAGGAGCAGAGGCATTCTCTTCAAGCTGCAGATTGGCGTCAGGTGCAGCATTAGCTTTAGGCACATCACTGGCTTCAGGAGCAGTAACTTCAGGCACAGGTTCTTCAGGCGCCACAGTATCTTCAGGTGCCACAAAAGCTTCAGCCATGACCACGTCATTGGCTTCAGTGTTGGTGGTGGCAGCCTCTGAATTTGTTACCTCCACTGCAGGAGCTGGAGGGTCGGACACGTTCTCCTCGAGAACAGGTGGTGCGGCAGTACTTTCTTCAGCAACTTGGGGTTGTTCTTCTTCTTGTTGGGGTGGTTCTTCTCCGGCTGATGCAGCCGGAATATCTTCAACCACTTTGGCTTCGGATTCTGAGTGGCTTCTAGTAGGAGCATCATCAGGTGCAGATGGTTGCTCTACTCCTTCTGGAGCACTTGAGGTAGTGACTTGAGGCCTTGGTCCTTTGCGAAGCCTGCGAAAAGCGGGCAACGCCTGAGGAGATGGAGGTTGTTGGGCCTCAAAGTCTTCGTCTTCAAGCACCATACTGGTGTCTTGAGTTTGCTGGGGAGTGTCTTGGGTTTCCTGTGGGTGATCAGCCCATGAGTCATCCTGAGCAATTGGCGTCAATGGACGACCAATGCTGATGCGTTCGCTGTTCGTGAGAACAGGCGAAGAGTCGATGTTGTACTCGATCTAAGGAAGGACGTCATCATCTTCAACATTGTCGTGAGGACCAATGTCTTCAGCTGCGGTGGGGTCGACAGCTGGAATATCTTCAGCCTTTGTGGGAGTAGGCTCATGAACAGTCAGTCTTCTTTCTCTCTGGGCAGAAGCACGTCGAGCAACTGAGATTGGCTCGACAAATATAGGCTCTTGGGAAGCAGCCTTATCCTTCTTGGTCTTGCGCTTCTTGGTGGGTGGAGCTTCATCAGTAGATTGCTTATGCTTACGAGCTTCAGCTTCAGCCACCTTAGTCTTCTTGAGCGTTGAAGCGGTTGGAGTCGCCTTAGGCTTCGTGCCAGTCATGCTAGCAGGGAAGACTATGCAAGGCGTTTCTTGCCCAGATGCTTCAGCTTCGGGCACAAGCTGCTTCTTCTTCTTCTTGGCAGCCATTCTTGGATCAATGCCAGGACGTCCAAGTGCCTTGCGCTTTTCAGCTCCATTGAATTCTTGAACGCATTTTGCAGCTAAGTCCTTGATGCGCTCACGTGAACCTTTAGCTTCTTCACGCCGCTGGCGAAAGGCTTCCTTGAGCTCTTGCATCATAACCTTGAAGTTTTGAACTTCTTGCACGCTGAGCTTGTTCATATGCTTCTTGAACTGAGCTTTTTCATAGTCTATCTTTGCTTCAGCTCAACAATTCTTTGAGCCAGAGCCAGCTCAGAAGCAATGGCGCCATGGAAGGAGACGCTGAGGCCAACTGGAAGTTGAAGATCATCGAAGCTCAGGTTGGGAGTGTCAAACCATTCATCAATGAAGTTATTGAGCACTTCAACGTCAAAGAGCGGCAAATCATTGAAGATTTCAGCATCCTGCTTGCTCTTGATCAATAGCTCCAGAGCATCATCTCCAAGATCTTCATCACTTGAGAGATCAAGGGCATCATTGGCAGTCTTCAGTACTGCATCTGGAGTGAGAGCTGGACTGGGGTTGCGTGTTGGCTTCCTCTTCAGCTGTCTGCTCTTGGAGATTCTAGAGTGTTCCTCAGATTGCACACTTGGTGCAGGTGGAGCAGTGGCCAAAGGCTTCACTCTTGAAGCTCTTGGTGGAGTAACCTTTGAAGCCTTTGATTTCTTCTTCTGGGGCTTCGGCGTTGCAGGTGCTTCTTCAGAGTCATCATCTGCTTCAGGCTGATCTACATCTGCCCCTTGAACCCTTATGTGACTGATGAGGCTCTCTAGGTTGTAGAAGGGCCCAACCAGATTCGGTTCAGCTTCGCGCGAGCCATCAGCGCGGGGTGCAGAGGGGCCAGGATTGAAGTCTAATCCCCACAGCTTCTTGTTTTCCTTGGCCGAGTTCTTGGCGAATTGAAGATTTCGCTTGAACAGATTGTCGTCGCGACACCAGAGCAAAGTGCTTGGATCAGCATCAGCAAGCTGTGGCCCTCTAACCATGCAAGGATAGAAGCCTTGAGCAATGGCCTCAGCATGAGTCTTGGGGGGGGGGGAGATTCTTATAAGTGATATCTCCCCACGGATGCTTGATGGCGTTTTTCTCGGCATATTCTGGGGTTACGAACCTGTATTTGAAACATTGTTCAGCCCAGTATCTTCGAATCCATTGGATTCGGGTCTTCCTCTGAGTGTAATCCTCCTCTGGATCAGTCTTGTATATTTCACTGGGATCAGGAGGCAAATCACAAGAGGTGTTGCCACGGCGCTGTCTGCCACCCTTTCTTACTATCTTGTCAGTTGTCATTTGCTTCAACCTGAATGGCTTCAAATTGAATGGCTTCAAAACTCGCAAATGCTTCGGTTTGCTGGTCAGACAGGAACTAGCTTTAGGGGAATGAATGTGACGCTGCAAAAACTCTGCAAATGAATGCATACTATGAGAACCAAGGGATTCTCCCACGGACATGTACCTGTGACAGCATTAGAGATGCGAGGGAAGGGGAAGAGGTCATATGCATTCTCAGAAGTTTTGAAGACTTTGACCTCATAGTGCGAAGACATTCACTCATGGGAGTTGGTTCCAGATTTATACGAATCCACGAATAAGTACAAGTGAGGAATCTAACTATAGTTGAAGCACATGTGAATGTACTAGGCAAGATATGAGATGCAGACAAGATAGATCTATATATCTAAGTAGGCAGAAACCTCTTGTGGTAAAGTAGATGAATCTTTATGGATCTAGAAGATGGTAAAAAGCAAGTTTATTTACCACACGATGAACTGCTTAGACGGGGTAGGAGTTGGATGCCCAGCAGTTTGGTCTTCCGTGCCCTAACTTGGCGACGGAGGACAGCTACGGCGACGGCGGAGAGGAAGATGTCCGCGGTCGGTGTGAGGACGGCGTCGACAAAGTTGCGGCAGCGAAGCGCTTCGTCGTCGGCGTCGTCGAAAGCCAGCGGAGGCGCTAGGGTTGTTCGAGGTGGAGAGGTGGTGGAAGAAACTTTTGACCGTGATGGGACGTGCATTTATAGGCATGGGAGACGACACAGTGTAATTACTCAGATGCCCCTGACGGTTCACGTACGAGTGACATGTGGCGGTCATGTAATGCCTTGGGAGTTGTCCCACGATCCCACGTACACCACGACTGTCGGAGTAGTCGTTCCGGCTTCTCCGGGTTTCAGGCATAACGGATGGAGCATTAAAATCAGATTTAAAGTTTGTCTCCGTATCTTCTGCTGACAAGGATGCAGATAAGATATTCGACTGTTTCAACAGAATGCATATGATTTGAACAGATAGAGTGTGAGATGAGAAAGCATAGAGAGGTTAGGGTCCGATCACATTCACTTAGTCCAAAAGATTCAAATAAGAAGACATAGCTATAAGTGAATGCTGTTGAGGACACAACACAACTCTCTCTCTCTATATATATATGTCCTGTATGAAGAAAACCAGGTGCGAAGACTTTGCAAATGTAACGCCACAAGAAATGCTTCAAACAAGAATTTGGTGGTGGAGTTACCCACCGTATAGGAAGTATTAGACCCAGACACGGCGCACAATTATCGTGGCGCTCCGAAGTCAAATTGCATGTTAATGTATTCACACTTAGAATGTAAGTCTTCATTGATTGAAGATATACTTTACTTCGTGTGTTGCACATCTAAGTCATCAATATGCATAAGTGTTAGGATGTGTGCCTGATTACAAGACATTTGCGGATTCTAAGATATTTAGCTCACACCGCAACTTGAAAAACCTTTTCTCATCCAAGGGCTTTGTGAAGATATCTGCCAGTTTCTCTTCAGTGTTGACGTGTATGATATCAATATCTTCCTTCATAACATGATCTCTGAGAAAGTGATGACGAATTTCAATGTGCTTTGTCTTCGAGTGCTGAACTAGTTTGTTGGCAATCTTGATGGCGCTTTCATTATCACAGTAGAGTGGCACATGCTTCAGATGGACTCCATAGTCCTTGAGAGTTTGCTTCATCCATAGAAGCTGAGCGCAGCAAGATCCAGCAGCAATGTATTAAGATTCAGCAGTGGAGAGTGATACACAGTTCTGCTTCTTTGAAGACCAATAGACAAGTGATCGTCCTAGAAAGTGACATGTGCCAGATGTGGACTTGCGATCAACTTTGTCACCAGCATAATCAGCATATGAAAATCCTACTAGATCAAACTCTGAGCCCTTTGGATACCATAATCCTATTGTTGGGGTGTAAGCCAAATATCGAAGTATTCGCTTCACAGCTAAGTGATGCGACTCCTTTGGTGCCGCTTGATATCGAGCACACATGCAAACACTAAGCATAATATCTGGCCTAGATGCACATAAATAAAGTAAAGAACCGATCATGGAGTGGTATACCTGTTGATCAAACGCTTTACCATTGGCGTCGGGACCCAGATGATGTTTAGCAGGCATTGGCGTCGAGTACCCTTTGCAGTCTTGCATTCCAAACTTCTTCAGGCAGTCTTTAAGATACTTCTCTTGAGATATGAAGATGCCGTTGCTTTGCTGACGAATTTAAAGACCAAGGAAGAACTTCAGCTCACCCATCATAGACATTTGATATTGTTCTTGCATCATGTGACCAAACTCATCACTGTATTTCTTGTCCGTGCAGCCGAAGATAATGTCATCCACATAGATTTGGCAGACAAATAGCTCATCATCATATGTCTTCGTGAAGAGTGTAGGATCTAGGGATCTAGGTTTGAAGCCTTTGCTCTTCAGGAAGTCTTTGAGGGTGTCATACCAATCACGAGGCGCTTGTTTGAGGCCATATAGTGCCTTGTTGAGCTTGTGAACCATATCAGGACGTTTTGGGTCTTCAAAGCCAGGTGGTTGTGCATTGTCTTCATCAGGAAGATTGTCTTCGGGATGAGCATTGTCATCAGGTTGATTTGGAGCGGAGATGATGAGTTCCTCGTTAGGTTGTGCTTCAGAAGGCATGATCTCACCAGTTCCCATTAGTTTGATAGATTCATTTGGTGAAGCTTCATCTAACACATTTGGTAGGGATTCTCTTTGTGATCCATTTGTCTCATCAAACCTCACATCCATAGTCTCAACAGTTTTATAGAGAAAAATGTTGAAGACTCTGCAGGAGTGTGAGTCCTTTCCATATCTGAGCATGAAGCCTTCATGAGCTTTGGGTGCAAATTTTGACTTGTGATGAGGATCCTTGATCCAGCACTTAGCTCCAAATACTCTGAAGTAGCTTACATTTGGCTTCTTTCCAGTGAGGAGTTCATAGGATGTTTTCTTCAGAAGCTTGTGAAGATAAACACGGTTGATGATATGGCATGCAGTATCAATAGCTTCGGCCAGAATCTTCTTGGTCTTTTGTACTCATCGAGCATCGTTCGAGCCATCTCAATTAGAGTTCTGTTCTTGCGCTCAACGATCCCATTTTGCTGAGGTGTATATGGGGTTGAAAATTCATGAGTGATTCCCATCTCATCCAGATAAAGATCAAGGCCAGTGTTCTTGAATTCAGTGCCATTGTCACTTCTGATATGTTTGATCTTGATGCCATAATTGTTCATGGCACGGTTGGCGAAGCGTCTGAAGACATCTTGCACTTCATTCTTGTAGAGTATTATGTGCAAGCAAGTGTATCTTGAATAGTCATCAACTATGACGAAGCCATAGAGACAGGCTGTGGTGGAGAATGTGGAGTAGTGAGTAGGGCCAAATAAGTCCATGTGAAGCAGCTCGAAGGGTTTGGATGTCGTCATGATAGTCTTCGAGGGGTGCTTGGCTCTAGTCATCTTCCCAGCTTCATAGGCACCACATAGATGATCTTTCTTGAACTTGACTTCCTCGATGCCTATGACATGCTTCTTCTTTGTGAGAGTGTGCAAGTTCCTCATGCCAGCATGTCCTAGCCTCCGATGCCAGAGCCAGCACTCTGAAGCTTTTGCTAGAAGACATACAGCCATTTTTGGTCCAGCTAAGAAATCTACCATATACAGATCACCTTTTCTGTATCCTTCAAATACTAAAGACTTGTCAGATTCCATTAGTACAATGCAACGAAATTTACCAAAGATCACAATCATGTTTAAGTCACAAAGCATTGAGACAGACATTAAGTTGAAACCAAGAGATTCAACAAGCATGACTTTGTCCATGTGCTGATCTCTTGAGATTGCAACTCTACCTAGACCCAACACCTTGCTTTTACCAGTATCAGTAAATGTGAAGTGACTCTTGTTGGATGGACGTAAAGTTGAGTCCATGAGAAGATTTCGATCACCAGTCATATGATTTGTGCACCCGCTATCCATAATCCATTCTGAAGACTTTGGTGTCACTCCCTTGGCACCGCGTGCCATGAAGCAGAAGGTGGGTGCAGAGTCATCGTCTTCATCATCATTGTTGTTGACGGGGCCATTGTCTTCAGTGTTGAAGATTGACTTGCCCACGTAGGCAGTGGCTAAAGCCAGACTTGCAGCACCAGAATCAGACTCCTCCTCTGACTCCACCTCCACCTCTTCAGAACCAGACTCTTCCTCAGAATCCATCTCCTTGCCAACAAAAGCACGAGCCTTGCCAGATGAATTCTTCTTGTGTGATGAATACTTTCATGAAGACTTTGAAGAAGACTTTGAGTATTTCTTCTTTTTCTTGTCATCAGAATCATATTCCTTGCTCTTCTTCTTCTTCTTCTTCTTCTAGTTGTCCCACTGAGGACACTCAGAGATGTAGTGACCAGGTTTCTTGCACTTATGACATGTTCTTTTCTTGTAGTCATGAGCAGATGCTTCATCATTTCTTGAGCTGGATCTTGAAGACTTTCTGAAGCCTTTCTTCCTAGTGAATTTCTGGAACTTCTTCATAGGCAAGCTCCTTTCCAATGTCTTCAGGATCATCAGAACTGCAGTCAGATTCTTCTTCAGATGAGGAAACAACTTTTGCCTTTAACGCGCAAGATTGGCCATAGTTGGGACCATAGATGTCACGCTTCTCAGACAGCTGAAACTCATGTGTGTTGAGCCTCTCAAGTATATCAGACGGATCGAGAGTCTTGAAGTCAGGGCGTTCTTGAATCATTAATGCAAGGATATCAAATGAGCTGTCGAGTGATCTCAAAAGAGTCTTGACGATTTCATGCTTGGTGATCTCAGTGGCGCCAAGTGCTTGAAGCTCATTTGTGATGTCAGTGAGACGATCAAAAGTGTGCTGGACATTCTCATTGTCATGTCTCTTGAAGCGATTGAAGAGATTGCGAAGGACGCTGATCCTTTGATCTCTCTGGGTAGAGACTCCTTCATTGACCTTTGAGAGCCAGTCCCAAACTTCCTTTGACGTGTCCAGAGCACTCACACGACTGTACTGTCCTTTGGTCAGATGACCATAGATGATGTTCTTGGCCGTTGAATCTAGTTGAACGAGCCTCTTGACATCAGCAGCGGTGACGCCTTCACCAGTCTTGGGAACGCCGTGCTTGACGACAAACCAGAGGTCCACGTCAATGGCTTCAAGATGCGTGCGCATCTTGTTCTTCCAGTAGGGATATTCGGTGCCATCGAAGACATGGCATGCAGCGGAGACTTTGATTATCCCTGCAGTCGACATAGCTAAAACTCCAGATGGTTAAACCGAATCACACAGAACAAGGGAGTACCTTACTCTGATACCAATTGAAAGTGCAGTATATCGACTAGAGGGGGGTGAATAGACGTTTTCTATGAAATGCTTCAAAACATGGTAGTTTTGAAGGCAAACGATAAACTCAAGCCTATTGGTATGCAGCGGAAAGTGGACTACACTAGATAAGCCATAGTCATGTATTCAATGAAGTGAAAGCATGATGACTAATAGCAACTAGGCAGTAGTGATCACAAAGGAAGAAGGAATGAAGCCAATCACAACAAGTAGATACTCAGTGAAGACAATCAGATAAGGCAAGCATGCTATGTCTTCACAACATAAAGCTGTAAGTAAAAGGAAGGAAAGGATAGAACCAGTGGCTCGGGGAAGACAGTGATTTGTTAGACCAGTTCCAGTTGCTGTGACAACTGTACGTCTGGTTAGGGAGGCTGAGATTTAACTCAGAAGACCGCGTCTTCACCTTGTTCCCCTTGAGCTAAGAACACCTAGTCCTCACCCAATCACTCTGGTAAGTCTTCAAGGTAGAATTCCAAACCTTCACAGACTTCGTTCACCGGATATCCACTATTACTCTTGGATGCTCAGAACGCGACGCCTAACCGGCTAGAGGAAACACAATCCTCACATGTAATAAGTCTTCAGGTCACACAGACAGAAAGACTTCAGTGATGCCTAACACTCTTTGGCTCTGGGTGTTTGGGCTTTGTCCTCACAAGGATTTCTCTCTCAAATGCTTTGGAGGTGGGTTGCTCTCAAACGACAAAAGCCGTGCAATAACTCTGAGCAACCGCCAATTTATGGTGTAGGGGGTGGGCTATTTATAGCCACTAGGCAACTCGACCTGATTTGTCCGAAGTGACCCTGGGTCACTAAGGAACTGACACGTGTTCCAACGGTCAGATTTCAAACACACACGACAACTTTACTTGAGCTCCAAGTAAAGCTGACTCATCCGCCTCTGGATAAGATTTGCTCTCATTGTCTTCGCTCGAAGACATAGGATTTGGTTGAGCATCACTTCAGTCACTCTGACTTAGTTCACTTGGACCCCACTTAACAGTGCGGTGGTTCCTATGACTCAACAAAGAAGAAAAGGAAATATCGACAACTCTACGTCTTCGCTTTCCATTGTCTTCACTCAATGTCTTCTCATGTCATAGTCTTCATATGATTATCTTCATATACCACCACAGCTATCAATGTCTTCATACATTTTTAGGGGTCATCTTCGGTAGGTTAACCGAATCAATGAGGGACTACTATCTGTGTTATCCTGCAATTCTCACAAACACATTAGTCCCTCAACCAGATTTGTCGTCAATACTCCAAAACCACTAGGGGTGGCACTAGATGCACTTACAGTCCCCACCCGGTGGCCCCGCAGACGCCAACCCTGATACTATAAATTCACAATTGCTGAGAAAAAAAACAGGGAGGAAGAATTATCACGATCTACGAGACGGAGCAACCGCCACATCCTGTTCTTCCTCGGGAGGCCAGATCTAGAGTCCGTTTGGGGCTCTGGAGAGGGGGATCTTCGTCCTTCGTCATCACCAACCATTCTCCATCGCCAATTCCATGATGCTCCCCACCGGGAGTGAGTAATTCCTTCGTAGGCTCGCTGGTCGGTGAGGAGTTGGATGAGATTCATCACGTAATCTAGTTAGTTTTTGTTAGGACCGATCCCTAGTATCCATTATGTTATGAGATTGATGTTGCTATGACTTTGCCATGCTTAATGCTTGTCACTTTGGGCCCGGGTGCCATGATTTAATATATAAACCGTTTATGATATCATCATTATATTCATGTTTTAGATCCAATCTTGCAAGTTATAGTCATCTACTACGTGTTATGACTCGGCAACCCCGGAGTGACAACAACCGGAACCACTCCCGATGATGACCGTACTTTGAGGAGTTCATGTATTCACCGTGTTTTAATGCTTTGTTTTGGTTCTCTATTAAAAGGAGGCCTTAATATCCCTTACTTTCCAATATGGACCCCGCTGCCACGGGAGGGTAGGACAAAAGAAGTCATGCAAGTTCTTTACATAAGCACGTATGACTATTTACGGAATACATGCCTACATTATATGTATGAACTGGAGCTAGTGCCGTAACCCCTAGGTTATGACTGCCACATGATGAATATCGTCCAAAAAATTACCGATCCAATGCCTATGAATTTATCCTATATTGTTCTTGCTAAGTCACTACTGTACAAAACTATTGCTATCACTGTTACCGTTACCATTGATGCTGCCACTACTATCAAAACTATCATATTACTGTGCTACTGATCACTTTGTTATAGATAATTAATCTCCAGGTGTGGTTGAATTGACAACTCAGCTGCTAATACTTACAAATATTCTTTGCCTCCCCTTGTGTCGAATCTATAAATTTGGGTTGAATACTCTACCCTCAAAAATTGGTGTGATCCCCTATACTTGTGGGTTATCAAGACCTTTTCTGGCGCCATTGCCGGGGAACATAGCTATATTTGTTGAGTCACTTGGGATTGTTATCAATCTATCACTATGAACAATCTAAAGGATGCTAAGACTAAGATTTATCCCTCTAAGACGAGGGGAGGCAAGGAACTGTCATCCAGTTCTGCTTTAGATTCACCTTCTGTTATAAGTAAACTTGCAACACCACAACACGCTATTACTCCTGATATGTCGCAAGTTATTGATGATGCTAATTATGCTATGAATGATAATTATGATGGTGCTAGTACCTTGCATGATGATGATGTGCCACTTTGTGACTTTCTTGATGAACAATTATTAGAGTAAGACAACATGATGTTGTTGAATCTGATGATGAGCTTGAAACTGAAAATTTTGGAACACCTGCTAGAACTAGCCTTCTTAGATATGAATTGCCTAAGGTACCCGAAGGTTATGTCATGAGTGAGGAAACAACTAGAGATATTATTGCTTGTAATGATAGAGATGATCTAGAAAAATTATTATGCAAGTACAAAGAAAAGTCTCTGAATGCTAGAATGAAATATGATCCTAAGTTTGCTACCTCACCTATCTTTATTGATGATAAGGATTATCAATTCTCTGTCGACCCAGAGGTAATCACTTTGGTTGAATCTGATCCTTTCCGTGGCTATGAAACTAAAACTGTTGTGGCACATCTCACTAAGCTAAATGACATAGACACCCTTTTTAGTCATGATGAAAAAACCGTTACTACTATATTCTCAAATTATTTCCGTTCTCATTAAAGGGTGATGCTAAAGCTTGGTACACTACTCTTACTCCTGGTTGTGTGCGTAGTCCCCAGGATATGATTTATTACTTCTCTAAAAAATATTTTCCTGCTCATAAGAAACAAGTTGTCTTACAGGAAATATTTAACTTTGTGCAAATTAAAGAAGAAAGTCTCCCACAAGCTTGGGGAGGCTTTGACAGTTACTTAATGCTTTGCCTGATCATCCTCTTAAGAAAAATAAAATACTCGATATCTTCTATAATGGACTAACCGATGCTTCTAGGGACTTCCTAGATAGTTGTGTTGGTTATGTTTTCGGGGAATAGACTATTGGACAAGCTGAAGAACTATTGAATAACATATTGAAAAATTATGATGATTGGACTCTTCCTGAATCACCGCCTAAGTCCACTCCGAAGAAGAGGGGTATATTATATCTCAGTCCTGAAGATATGCAAGTGGCAAATAATTCCATGAAGGAAAAAGGTACTAAAGCGGAGGATGTTAAGAATTTACCCTATTGAAGAAATACATGGGATCAATGCACCACCACTGCCTAAGGTGGTAGAGGTAAATTCTCTAATGAAATTCAATGACAATGATAATCCTCACAATATGCACCCTAGTCAATTCCTTCATGTGTTTGAAAACTACATTAGGAAACAAGATCACTTTGCACCCTAGTCAATGACTTCATGTGTTTGAAAACTACATTAGGAAACAAGATCACTTCAATGCAAATGTTATGAAACAATTGAAATACAATTCTGATATGATTGCTCGCTTGAGTGACTTGTTATTTAGAATTTCAAATGATGTTAGAGGTGTAGGAAAACATGCTTCTATGGTACAAAACCAGCTAGAACAAGTTGCTAAATCTCAAAGAGAATTACTTGATGAAATGAATAGCAACATACATGACTTTGCTGTTAGAGTTGCAACTAGAGGAGGAAAAATGACTCAGGAACAACTTTATCCTGAGGGACACCCAAAAAGAATTGAATAGGATTCACAAAGAAACAACACCACTGCACCTAGTGCCCCAAAAGGGAACAAGAAAAAGAAAATTGATAGGACTTTGCATGCTACTAGTGAATCTGAAATAGAAAAACCTCCTGACAATGATAATGATGTTTCTATCTCTGATGCTGAACTCAATCTGGTAATGAACATCCACCTAGTGATAATGAAAAAGACAATGTTGATGTTCATGAAGATAATCAATTAAGTAATAAAAGAGAACCAGATAATGATGTTGAGATAGAACCACTAGTTGATCGTGATAACCCACAACCTAAGAATAAACGATATGATAAACAAGACTTTGTAGCTAGGAAACACGGTAAAGAAAGAGAACTGTGGGTTCAAAAACCTATGCCTTTCCCACCCAAGTCAACTAAAAAGAAAGATGATGAAGAATTTGAACGCTTTGCTGAAATGCTGAGGCCGGTCTTTTTGCGTACTCGCTTGACTGATATCTTGAAAATGCCTCCTTATGAAAAGTACATGAAAGACATCATCACCAATAAGAGAAAAATACCAGAAGCTGAAATCTCCACCATGCTTGCTAATTATACTTTTAAGGATGGAGTACCTAAAAAACTTGGAGACCCAAGAATACCAACTATACCTTGCTCCATCAAAAGGAATTATGTGAAAACTGCTTTATGTAATTTAGGAGCTGGTGTTAGTGTTATGCTTTCTCCTTATATAAAAGACTTGATTTGAATAAACTCAGACCTACTAAAATATCTTTGCAAATGGCTGATAAATCAACTGCCATCCCTATCGGTATCTGTGAGGATGTGCCCGTTGTTGTTGCTAATTTTACTATTTTTACTGACTTTGTTATACTTGAGATGCCCGAGGTCGACAACATGTCGATTATCCTTGGTAGACCCTTATTGAATACTGCATGGGCTATTATTGATTGAAATAAAAGCAAGGTCACTTTTCATATCAATGGTAATGAGCATACGGTGCACTTTCCGAAGAAACAATTCCAAGTGAATAGTATTCATGTTATTGAAAAATCTCCGACAATCGCTATTGGAAGTTTTAAAATACTTCTACCTATTGTTAAAAAGAAGTATGAAATGCTTATTGTTGGGGACTTTCATATCCCCGTTGAGGAAACTTAGTGATTTACGAAAGTTCTTTGGTTTCATGCTAATCGAAAGTGGTTGTTAATAAGACTTGATCAACCTTATTAATGAATCATTTTTGAGCGGTATGAAGTTAATGAATTTAGTAAGCACTACCTTCTGTCCCTACCTTTTGTTTTATGTTTTTATTAGCTAAATAAAATAAAATGCCATGTTTTGTCTGTTTTCTGAATTTCCCGTGCAATAAAAAATGGCCCAAAAATAAAAGTTCTCAAATGCCCTAGAAATTTAACATGATTTTTTCGAATATTTAAGAATTTCTGGTGCAAATACCAGAGGGCGGTGCACTAGGTGGGCACAACCCACCTGAGCATGCCAGGACCCCAGGCGCGCCCTGGTGGGTTGTTGTCCCCACGTGGGCCCTCTCCCTTATCTTTTTATACCACCTCATCACCTACCTCCAGAAAAAATTCTCCATTGCTCTCTCTCTCTCTCTCTCTCTCTCTCTCGTGTTCTTGCTCTCAAACCCATGGATTTCGATCTCTTTGCTCGAAGCTCTGTTTCCAAAACTGTTTCGGGGGATTGTTTCTTGGTATGTGACTCCTTCGTTTATCCAATTAGTTTTTGTTTTAGTTGTTTACATTTTGAATAATTAGCTACTCTTGGTGCTGCTGTAGATGAGATTGCTTGTTGAATTCTTAGAGTTCTAAGTAGTTGCTATCAATTTTGTACATTTTTGTTGAGGAATTTTTGTGCACTATCTTTTTTAGATTTTTTGTTCATAGGAAAAATATGAGTATCTTTAGGAAGTTTGCTTCCAGGAAGAACTCCAAAGGAGTGATTGGGGAGTCATCTGATAGTGATCTCCACGTCCGGAGATTGGCGGAGATACGACCATGCGAGTGGCCGCATACTCCATTCATGGAAGATGCCGGAATCCTTCAAGAGTTTGCACACTATGCGGCTAATGCCGGCCTCACCAACTTCATTACGGCTGAATGTGAACGGTATCATCTCCTCACAAATACTTTTGTGCAAAGTTTTAATTTTCTCACTAGGAATAATCCCCCTGAGTTGCAGTTTAAATTATATGTTGAACCCTATCGGATCCGCTTACTGATTTTTTGCGAAATATGCTTGCTTCCTACTAATGGTAGTTTGGCAGAGCCCAGACCCGCAGAGTTTGAAAGCTTTTACCGCACTCTTACTGCACCCACTAGAGAGAAAGTGGGTGCGCTGAGTTCACCAGACCTTGCTGTTTCGCGTCGTACATTAGAGGGCGACAATACTTATAACTTGGGAGCTATTGTGGCGCGCCGCCTCCACATTAATAAGTCCAAGTATAAAATACATAGAGGTATTTACGCCACTCATTTGGCGAATCGCTTTAACGTTCAGATACGCCTCCATGATTTTCCTTTACCCGAGGTTTACCTAGATCGCGCTGCTATGGATCACCATCTGTTTACTACTGCCGATTATCCTAACATTCATATTCCTTATAACCTAGTTTTTAGCGTGACTACTCGTGATATCATTCCACTTCATGCACCTGCTTTGTTTGATCCTATCGTTAGGGGCGGATATAGGATTATGCCTGCGGATATCATTTCCTATCAGAACGCCCAGGCTGCAGGAGACGAGGAGCCTCAACAGTGGGATGAGTGGATGCCTGCTCCTCAGTACCCCGACTACTATCTAGGATACTGATTGCATACCAAGTTAGGCCAAAAGCCTAAGCTTGGGGGAGTACGTGTTTCTTACCAACTTTACATTCATGATCACTCATCTCGTCGGTGTTCACACTTTTCACTGTATTATCCATGCTTAATTTATTTTCTTATTTTCCTCTTGTGTGTCTGAAAAACCTTAGAAAAAAATCTAGTTGTAGTTAGTTCACTTTCCATGCTTGACTAGTTGTAATATTAAAAAGAAAACCCAAAAAGATTTCCATGTTCTTCTTTTTTCTTGTTGGGAGTCTTCCTGTGTAAATAGTTTTTCTCGTTTTTGTTTTCCTCTTTCGTTCGCTTGTTCTGGAAAACCAAAAAAAACTCAAAAAACATTTTAGTATGTTTCTCTTAAATATCTTTCTGTTTATTTCCGAGTCGTACTAAGGAGAAGACCACAATGAAAATGTTGAGTGGCTCTCTTTTGCATAATTGTTGATCTAATGAAGAGCCCATTTTACCTTGTCTTCTCCTATTGAATAAAATGTTTGCAGATTCCAGCTTAGGCCACAACACTCTTGCACCTTTATTACTATTTCACATCATTCGGTCGTGTAAGTGAAAGGCAATAATGACGATATTCGATGAACTGGCCGTGACAGAGAGAAACTGGTATGAACTCGACTTGCTCTGTTTTTGTAAATAGGTTTAACCTAGTATCCGTGATTCAGCCCATTATCATTAAACATGTTTGTAATGAGAATTAGAGAGTATAGTTTCACATGCAATGCATAAGTAGCTAAGAGTTGATAATGATTTATCTTGGATATCAACATTGCGTTAAAATGATTGTGATGTAGTATGATGATATGGTATCCTCCTCTGAATGTTCGAGTGGATTGACTTGGCACATGTTTATGCATGTAGTTGAATCAAATCCAACATAGCCTCTATGATATTTATGTTCATGGTGTCCATATCCTACTAATGTGGGTGTCCAATGTTTATTATGCATGATGCATGTTCATGACCATTGTTGCTCTCTAGCTGGCCGCTTCCCAACCTATTTGCTAGCCTTCACCTGTACTAAGTGGGATTATTGCTTGTGCATCATTTTCAAAAACTCAAGTATTCCAGATGAGTCCACCATACCTACCTATATATATGCGGTATTACCCTGCCGTCCTAAGAAAATTTGCATATGCCACCTCTAAAAACTTCAAATGAATTTCCTTTTTGTGTGAGTGGATCGTTCATGAAAAGACAGGAGGTGGTCGGCATATTCCATGCTAAGCGGGTTATTCTCAGGTCGAGTGTTTATTCACTCGCCATCGCACGAGAAAAGGGCAGTAATAGGGATTCCCAGTACCAAATTGCAAAAATAAAAAGCTTATAAATAAACAAACAAAAACTCCCAATGGAGTCCAGACCTTTACTTTTCTGCTTAGGAACTGCCACTAGCGTGTTTAGCATGGGAGATATTGATAACTCATAGTCGTGAAGTAAATGAGAAGGGTGCATTTCTCAAAATATAATTTACCTATGTTTTAAAAACTTGAGCTCTGGCACCTCTGCAAATCACTGCTTCCCTGTGCGAAGGGATTATCTATTTACTTTTATGTTGTGTCATCACCTTCTCTAAGAAGCGCCAGATCTGAGAGCACTATTATCATGCCTATGCATTGTGTGTAGTGAATGTTGGGTGTTATCATGACTGGGTCTTTTCTACCATGAATTACAATGTTTAGTCGGTGCTCAGACTTTGGAGGTGCTTTGCATTTATGTTTTGCGGTCTCAGAAAGGACTAGCGAGATACCACTATTGTCATATTATACCATGGTTGTTTTGAGAACGTGTTGTTGTTTGAGATATCTTATTATTGCTCGTTAGCTGATTATGTCATTGATATGATTCATTATAATTTTAAGAGTTATTGTCAACATGGTTAGTTATAATGCTAGCTGAAAACCTGGGTGCCGTTTAAGCTTATTTATGCAAACAAGAGTAAAAGAGTTCGTAAAAGTTTTTCTTTCTCACTTTCAGTTTATCAACTGAATTGCCTGAGGACAAGGAAATGTTTAAGCTTGGGGTAGTTGATATGTCTCCAACGTATCTACTTTTCCTAACGCTTTTCCTCTTGTTTTGGACTCTAATTTGCATGATTTGAATAAAACTAACCCCGAACCGATGCTGTTTTCAACAAAACTACCATGGTGTTGTTTTTGTGAAGAAATAAAAGTTCTCAAAATGGAACGAAACTTTGCGAGGATTTTTATATAATAAAAGAAAAATATTGGAGCCAAGAACCACCGGAGGGGGGCACCTGGGTGGGCACAACCCACCAGGGCGCCCCCCTCATCGCGCGCCCAGGTGGGTTGTCCCCACCTGGTGGCCTCGCAGACGCCAACCCGCATACTATAAATTCACAATTGCCAAGAAAAAAATCAGGGAGAAAGAAGTATCGCGATCTACGAGACGGAGCAACCGCCACCTCATGTTCTTCCTTGGGAGGCCAGATCTGGAGGCCGTATGGGGCTCCGAAGAGGGGGATCTTCGTCCTTCGTTATCACCAACCATTCTCCATCGCCAATTCCATGATGCTCCCCACCGGGAGTGAGTAATTCCTTCGTAGGCTCGCTGGTCAGTGAGGAGTTGGACGAGATTCATCATGTAATCTAGTTAGTTTTTGTTAGGGACGATCCCTAGTATCCATTATGTTCTAAGATTGATGTTGCTATGACTTTGCCATGCTTAATGCTTGTCACTTTGGGCCCGGGTGCCATGATTTAAGATCTGAACTATTTATGATATCATCATTATATTCATGTTTTAGATCCGATCTTGCAAGTTATAGTCACCTACTACATGTTATGACCCGGCAACCCCGGAGTGACAACAACCAGAACCACTCCCGATGATGACCGTAGTTTGAGGAGTTCATGTATCCACCGTGTGTTAATGATTTGTTCCGGTTCTCTATTAAAAGGAGGCCTTAATATCCCTTAGTTTCCAATATGGACCCCGCTTCCACGGGAGGGTAGGACAAAAGATGTCATGCAAGTTCTTTACATAAGCACGTATGGCTATTTACAAAATACATGCCTACATTATATTTATGAACTGGAGCTAGTGCCGTATCGCCCTAGCTTATGACTGTCACATGATGAATATCATCCAACAAATTACCGATCCAATGCCTACGAATTTATCCTATATTGTTCTTGCTAAGTCACTACTACTATCGTTACTGCTGCAGTTGTTACAAAACTATTGCTATCACAGTTACCGTTACTATTGCTGCTGCCACTACTATCAAAACTATCATATTACTGTGCTACTGATCACTTTGCTGCATACAATTAATCTCCAGGTGTGGTTGAATTGACAACTCAACTGCTAATACTTAAAAATATTCTTTGGCTCCCCTTGTGTCGAATCTATAAATTTGCACTACAAAAAAAATATACTTCCGTGATGATACGTGTTTGTCACAGTAGCTCACGTTTTTTGTCATGCATGTACATCCATGACAAATTTATGACCGAATCAAGATAGTCATACCTGTGCTGTCGTAGAAGTGTTCCATGACATTACCAAAATTATCATCACGGAAGTGTCCACTTCCATGACGATAAATCACGCGTCACAGAAGTGATTTCGTCAAGGGTGACCGACACATGGCATCCACCATAACGGAACGCCGTTAAGCTATCGGGTCCGGTTTTGGATCCGATAACCCGTTAACAGCCCCGACCAATGGGGATTTTCCACGTGTAAAATCATCATTGGCTGGAGGAAACACGTGTCGGCTCACCGTTGGGACAAATGTCATCCACTCATTGGACCGAAAGCGCCTATGATACGTCGACACATGGCACGACCCAAGAGAGGCCCATTCCTGTGAAAAGGCTGGCCTGTTTGACTTGGTCAAAAGGTGGCGGGCCGGCCCACGGCAAGCCTGTTAATGGCCTGTTCGCATGTAGCCCATTTACAGCCCGCTAACCTAGGGCCCGTTTACGGCCTATCCGAATTAGACCCAGTAGCGTCATCTGGGCTGTCCAATATAATTCCAGCCCATTTTAACTTCCGGCCCATGTATGGCCCATGACGTCTTTTGGCCAATGATACGCCGACACGTGGCACGGCCCAACAGAGGCCCATATAGGTTAAAAAGGCCGGCCCAGTCAAAGGCCCATAGTACTTACTCAGGTACTAGTGGGCCTGCCCAATAACGGCCTGCTTAGTAAAGGCCCATTTACGGCCCGAAGCCAGATCTGGCCCGTTAATTGTTCGTCGAATATTTGGGCCCATTTACGGTCCGAAGCCAGATCTAGCCCGTTAATTGTTCACCGAATATTTGGGCCCAATTACAGCCCAGTGACCTTCGGCCTGTTAGAGGCCCGATGTAGACATGGGCCCATTTCAGCCCGGTGTGACTTTCGGCCTGGGAATGGCCCGTGCTGCCCATGGGTCATATATGATCCGACATGACATTGGGCTCACCAATGGCCCGTGATAAAGGTGGCAACAGTTAAGCCCAACGTGACTTTGGGCCTGTAAAAGTCCTGTCGCATAATTCGGCCCGTTGATGTCTGTACTAAGCTTTCGGCCTCTTTAAGGCCCATGATATCAGTGGGCCAACTAAGGCCCGAGATATGTTTCGGCCTGGTAACTTCCCGTGATATAACTGGGCCCAAAAAGGCCCCGTCTACATTTCAGCCCGCTGAAGGCCCGTCGATGACTAGTGAAAATTGAGGCCCAATATGTATTTCGGCCTGCTAAAGGCCCATGGTTTCATCTGGGCCATAAGCGTGTCAATGGCCCAACGCTACCTAGGCCAAACTAAGCGCTGGGTCCACAAAAGGCCCAACTAAAATATAGGCCGGTGTAAGTTGTGGGCCTCGCGCAAAGGGTGAAGGCCCCAATGATTTGGGCCCAAGAAAGATGCAGTCCGGCCCAATTGTGGCCCGCTAAACACCAGGCCCGTTAGAGGCGAATGTTTCGGCCCGGTCAACTACATATGATTTTTTTCCAGATAGCGAATGATGGTAGTAACTAGTAAAAATTAAGAACAAACCTACTCTATACAATAAAGAAATTACGGCATAGTAACTAATAATAAACCTACACTATACAATAAAGGATTTATGGTATATTACATCCACTAGGCATCGAAGTTCGCCACCAGTGATCATAACGCGCAACGAAGAAGCAGATTACAAAAACTGGGCACCATTACAACGCAACAAAATAATAATGAACTGAGACCACTTCCAAGATAGTTCAAGAAAGGTTAGCCTTGTGCAGGAACTGCTGCGCAAGCTGCTGAGCAAGGCTGTGAGACCGGCCTAGCATGTCGGTCATAGCTTCCAGGTGTAGCTGTTTAGCGACGAGGTTCTCATTGGTGTTCTCCGCAATCTTTCTTAGAGATAGGACTTCAAGTCGAAGTTGAGTTGCAGAATGCCTTTCTGCTAGAACTTGGGACTGAAGAAGTCGAACTGATTCAGACAACGAATTCTGTGAGCTTGTCTAACTGCTAGTCTCAAGTAACTTGAACACTGCATCAAGACAAGACTTTGGGGTTGTCTCGCTATCTTCAAGATGTTTTGCCTTCTTTGCTGCAATATATGTTGGGTTTGTCTCACAGCCTTCAGCAGACTTGTGCATGCCATCAGGCATATCACCCTGAAACAAAGCAGAGAGATGACAGGTTTTGCACGTGTGTAAACAAATATGATAACTGGGCTGTCAATTCCATCCAATTTCAAATTAGAAAATAAAGAGTAAGGTCTAAATATCAATAGTATAATTTGGCATTGTTCATAATGCGAGGAACTTCACCACACTACTGGATTACCATGTCAACATAACAAGCATAAATGAAGGGGAAAGAAAATCATTGTATCTATTTTGGTTAATGTGCATGGCATGTTGTTCATATCATCAGCCACATCAGTAAGATAAAACAGGAGATGACAAGGTGCAAACGTGGGCTGCTTCACCACACACTGGATTATAGATCCACAAAAACAAGCATACATATAGGGAGTATTGAGTAATGTGCATGGTATGAATAAATAATTTGGTTTTACAAGTAAAACTTAGAACTTACGGTTCTTGCGAACATGCATTTTGGTAGAAACAGCAAACTAAACAACAGTAAACGATAGGGAGTATGAGCAAATTAAACAACAGTTAAGGATAAAGGCTTTAGAAGGACTGACTTACATTAACAGTTAACACCGGCTTTATAATGCCCTTCTCCATGTCAAGGGAAGGATAACTCAAGAATTTCAGCACATAATCTTCTTCATAAGCATTGCCTGTAGTCTACATTTTGTAGAGAGTAATTATAGATATGATAATACTGGAAGGGATAGAGGATAATGAAGATAAGATGCAGATTGATGCTACATAATCAACTACCAATCCCTGGAAGTACAAGCATTACAGGACAAAATGTACCGACAAGAGCAATGGGCTACACTTCTACACTGGCATTGTCTGTGTATTCTACTTTTTGGTATGATTAAATATAGATCTGATCTTTTTTAGTAAATGGTGGGCGAGGGAGATAAGATGCAGAATGCTACACAATGAACCAATCCGTCTTCCAATAATACAAGAGTGTTTTGAACACTGGTGTACTGTACAAAACATTCTTATATTATGGGACGGAGGGAGTAGCTGTTAATGTAAGTAAAGTGATAGATGACGTTCAGTCCTTACAAGAGGACTGCAGAGCTGAACCTCTTCAAAAGCATTGGGTTGATTCTAAATTTATGTAAAAGTCCATACGGAACTTATAATGTCCACCAAATGGACGATGACGAGGCTAACATGTGCAGTGATGCTACATAATCAAACAACTATGAAAGTAAGTATGGTCATACAGGGCAAGAGGTACTCACAAGAGCAATGCAGTGTGTAGTATAGTTGCGAGATTCTATGGTCCCTTGAGAATGAATGTTCTTCTGCTAAGAGTTTTCGTACAAGTGAGACGTTAAGGCAAATGCAGAAATGTTGTTCAAATTGTGATGTGATATCATAGATAGTACCTTACGCTGCAGCCGAGACCAATGTGTATCAAGATTATTCCAGTCATCGTCGGATAAATGTAGCACCGGAGACTTTACATAAATTTCGTTTAGAGGCTTGCCATCGAAGTGCGCTTGCTTCAGGTAGGAACAATACTTCATCAACGAGTGCTTGAAAAGCGCAACCAACCCTTGCTCGTCTTCACAGTCCAGTTTGGTCCTTGCCTATTTAAAAGAATGAAATCTTGTGTCTTCTGTCAGCAGAAACATATGCAGCAATGACCATGAATAACATTAGTACATTACTTACGCGTAAGTTGCGGAGGAAGACTGGAAATTGTTCTGTGTCTGCGGTATAATCTTTTCATGAAGGAAAGATGCGCACAAAGTTCCTGACAACAATATAAGCTTTGTCTTCTAAACTGGGACGAAATGGAACAGGGGTCCTATTTGCTGCAATTGGGGCTCTCTCTGGTTTGAAAAGGGATTTTGCAACTGGATTTGGTGTACTCTTTGCTGGAATGGGGGTTTTGCGTCGTAGAGCTGGTGCTATGTCAACTGGCATAATCATAATGTTTGCTGCAGTTGGGGTTTGCTGAGTTGGGGCATCAGAAATGGCCAGTGTAGTAGGGCTAGAGTCTGCTAGAGTTGGGGTGTTTTGTGGGTCAGGTGATATTGCAACTACACCTAATGGGCTATTTGATTTATCAGGTGTCACTACCTTTTCCAAGTACTTTCCTTGTGCTCCTCCACGATCAGCAATCGCCCTCTTCCTTTTGAACGTCTGATACACAAGAACAACATTTGAATGGATAAATATGGTATGATGACAGATGGAATTTGTACTAAAAATGGATAGGCAGGGCATATTCACATAAACGATGTGTAAACTAAGCTAATGGCAGTTCAACAAAGTTGAAGCAATGCAAAGCATCAGTTGCAAGATATGTGTGACAAATATAACCTTGGAAAGTTAGAGCAAGCACCTTGATGGGTGAATAAGATAGGGCATCTTCCTCTGACTCCTCCACTAGGGAGCTACATTGACTTATGTCTCCCTCTAGCTCAGAATCACTATTAGGATCAAATTCTGAGCATGAATCTGTAGGTGGAGAGCGTTTGCATTGCATTGCATCCAGACTTGATTTCAGTCCCTTAATGCCAAGTTTGACAGCCATGTCATTGTTGTGGTTTATTCTTTTCATGCGCGCAAGCTCATAATCATTATGATGTTGTTCAGAATACGAGATTCATGAAAACATAAAAAGTAGTCAGATTATATATGGAATGCATTGCGGATTCAACTCGAAGAGTGTCTCCCTGTAAACCCCTGCATATGCAAAGTTCACCCCCAACCGTGCTGACCAGACCACACATAGAAATACAAACCCCTTATGTCTCTATAGGCAGACACACATTTCAAAACTGAAGTAGGAACATTAGAATTATATGAAATTCGTATTTGAACAAATAAACTAAGGAATTATGAGTGGCATAATGTTTAGCTTCAAGGGTGGAGTGTTAGTAGTGTGACACAAAGCAAGTAGGTAGATTGTATTCCATGTAAAAGATCAAAGCCTATGTAAAAGCTGGAAATGACACTTTCTTTCTATACAGTGCAGTGTTCTTTGCCCACACATGATGGAAGAGAACACATAGAGAAATACTATTCACTCATGTCTACAGTTGCAGTATTTAGAAATAGGGTGGTCCACCCTAAAAGAATATTGACAACAAATATGACAAGGAAAGCATAGATGTAGTGAATCAATCATTTACTTGTGAGCTTACTAGGACAAGTATGCAGAATTGTAACTGCAGTAAGTGTCCGTCAAAAATCTGAATCAAGAAGTTTGTTTAGCACTTATCGTTTGCAACTAATCGACGTGAATAACTGGATATTATATCGAATGAGTAAGAAAGACAAGTAAAGTTGTCAACAAACTTGGATTGCAGTAGTAATCTGGGTCAATGTCACTACGACCAACAATCCAAAATGACCAGTGTATGTTCCTAGGGCCGGAATTTTGAAAACCCTATGAACTTTACAGGTACTAAAGATTACCGAAATACATCTGAACCATTAAGTGTAGGTAGCACTGAGCACACAACAAACCCTAATGACAGTCCTGCCTAATGAGTAATGAATCAATTAGAAAATGGGTGATGAGGAGTGGTTGTTGAGTGTTGAGGACTTATCTCAGGATAAATCGGGTTGGCTTAGTGGGTGTTGCCCGCCTGAGCTCTGAACGGACTAGGAAGGTAGGCACGGCGGCGCGCTGATACGTCCAAAACGTATCTATAATTTCTGCTTGCTCCATGCCTCTTTTGGGTGATATTGCTATGATATTTATACACTTCCATACACTTTTGATCATATTTGGACTAACCTATTAACTCAGTGCACCCCAGTGACAGTTTCTGTTTTCTGCTGTTTTTGTATTTCAGGTTTTCCCGTCACAAAAACTGCCAGAAAAATCCCGGAAAAATTATATAAAAAATCAGCGTTCCGGAAGCTTCCACACGGTCGAAGTAGGGCCGGAGGTGGCCACCAGGGCTCCAGGCGCCCTGGTGGCGCGGCCCCCCTCGTGGCCGCGCCGGGGGGGGGGGGG
>LR738710.1:591195993-591257845 GCA_902687465.1 Secale cereale
CTATGTTGAGTTTGCTGGGATCCGATGGATTGTGAGATTATGTTCAGATTGTGTTTGAGTAATATATTTGATTCACCTCTTTTATATTTATGTTCGTAAGTAATTCTTGCATGTTCTCCGTTGTTATTTATTGCTTTGGCCAAGTAGTAGGTAGTGACTCCAAGAGGGAACGTTATGCTTGATTGTGGGTTCATGCCCCTCGATGACTAGTTTGAGTGACAGAAACATGAGTCTAGGGGATGTGCTGTTGCCACAAGGGGGAAAACAACGGTGCTTGTGCCCGCGGGTGCAAGGATTGTTTACTTTACGCAAAGTTCTTTTAATGCAGTTGTCTGTTGCTTTGAGTTTACACTATGGGTGGGACTCGCAACTTAATACCAGCGAGATGTTCTGGATAGATATCTCAAGGTGGATGATTAGTAGTAGATGGAGATGGATTTCGGTCTACTTGCCTTGGCATACCGCCCATGCTTTGAACCTCTACCTTTCTTGCAACATAGTTAGCATTGGTTGCGCACATAATTCTGTCAATTGCCCAGCTGTAATTCGTTTACCTCACATAGCTGTTTTATCGTCTTTTGGGAGAGAGACATCACTAGTGAACATCATGGGACCCCGGTCCATATTACCATCATTGATCACATCCGCTATTTACTTTACGCTTTTACTTACTATTTGCAGCAATACCTATCACTATTATCACTTGCGTTTGGTCCTTTGTAAACGACAAGGCCGGAGGGATTGACAACCTCTCTGTACTCGTTGGGAGCAAAGTTATTTGTATCTGTGTGCAGGTCCACGTTGATTGCTAATATCTGGCGCCGTTAGCAGTTGACACCTTCTTGTTGAAACTAGGAGTCTCAGGGGAAATCGATCCTTGGTATCTTTGCCAAGGGAAAACTTCCGCTACACTGCATCTCAAACCTTCCACTTGGGGTAACCAACGAGGGGCGAGAAGCCATCAAGCAAAGTTTTCTGGCGCCGTTGCCGGGGACTCCACTCTTCAAGATAGGGGAGTTGCACGCTATCTTTTACCTTTGCTTTTAGTCTTGTTAGTTTACCTTTCAGTTTTTGCTTTAGTGTCTTTTATCGAAAATCACAAAAATAGTTATCTCATTCTTTAGTTGTCATTATGTCGGGTCCTTTTGTCTTTGGCGAGGCAGAAGTTCTCACCTTTAAACAAAGAGGTGGGGAAAGTCTAAAAGATGCTTGGTATAGAATTAATGATTCTAAAAAAAGAGCCACCAAGAAGCAATCTACTACTATCCTGCTTAGAAATTTTGATGTTGGAATTACTTCTTGGAATAGGTTTATTCTAGATACTGCTATCAATGGAAATTTCCTAGAGGCCCCAGTTTGGGAATCTCTTAGTATTATTGAAAATCTTGTTGGGAATCCCCCTATTGTTAGCATTCAAGAGGACATCACCCTAGCTCACATTATGAAAAAACTTGAAAAGATAGAGCTAGAGATGCCAAACACTAATAAGATAAATGAGTTGGATCGTAAGATCCAAGGGAATTTGAATAGGCTTGATAGCTCCATGCATAAAATTTTCAAAACTTTGGAGACCATCAAATCCCATGACTTGGACTCTTCTAGGATAGACAAGATTGAGGAAGTCTTTGATACTCTAGGAACTACTTTCTCCTCGATCAAAAACGAAAGGGTAGAAACTCCGGCAAAGAAGGAGCCTAAGTTCGTTCACATTCCAAAGGCTCCCCGCTCTAAAAGTAATCCATCTATTGCCAAAGGGGTTGAAACTGTAAAGACTTTGGAAGAAACACCTCTCTTTGATGAATTTATAAATGAATCTTCCCTTGACTTTTATCCTTTTGGTCTTCTCCCTAGAAGTATCTCTATGAGGCCTTTATTTGAAAGTCCTCTTAAGACTAGTTGTACGATTGAAGAACTTTTTGATGATCTTGATGATGGTTCAATTGATACAACTTGATCTTTTTGCATTATGCCTAGCTTAAAGGCATAAAAGAAAGCGCTTTTGGGAGGCAGCCCACATGAATAAAATTTTATTTTGCTTTTGTTGTGTCTTGATGTTGTTACTACAGTAGCATCATCATTGTATCTTTACATTTCAACTTTGTGCCAAGTGTAGCCTCTGATTGCAAGAAAGTTCAAAAGTTGTGACGTGCTGTTCACGAAACAGATTCTGTCCTTGGATAGAAAAATTCGTATAAAATCACCAGATCATCTTTTTGGTCTGAATTTTTTCGACAGCGTGCTCTATACAATTGCCTTTCGTGCGTCTGTTCTGAGTTTTTTATCAGAGTGGCAGAAGTGCCCCGAAAAAATCATTTACTACCTGCTGTTCTGTTTTTCACAGATTCTGTCCTGTTTTGCCTTTCATTCATTTTGCAAACCTTGAGCTTGCTTTTTCTTTGCAAAAACCTTTTGGCAATCTTGAGAAACAGTAGACCTTCAAGAATATCCTTATTTCCAGCAAGGAACAATTATTTTATTAAGGGTACTAACCTCGCTAATCAGATTATGATGAGTTATGTATGAAGGGAGTTTTCAAGTGTGCGAGGGAAGATGATAAAAATATTCAGGAGTGTCAAGCGCTCAAGCTTGGGGATGCCCCCATGCACCCCCAAGAAATATTCAAGGAGACTCAAGCGTCTAAGCTTGGGGATGCCCCCATGCATCCCCTTCTCCATCAACATTATCAGTTCGTCTTTCGTTCCACTATATTTTTATCACTTCATGTGTTATGTGCTATGCTTGGAGCGTCTTGCTCTTAGTTTCCTTTTTAGTTTTCTTTAGCTTTTCATAACGAGTCGGAACTCAGCTTTCTTTGTGTGGGAGAGAAACACGCTCCACTTCTACCTAGAACATAACATAGAATTTTCATGTTTATCTTTGCTGTGTATGTTCTTGGTCTTTCAATAGCTACTATCATGTTTAGCTTTTAGTTTTCATGCTTATCTTTTTAAAGAGGTTTTGTTTAGTTGGTCACTTGAACTCTCTTTAGTTATCATGCTTATCTTATTAAGAGAGTTTGCTTCTGTTGCATTGGTTGATATGTCTATGATAAAAATGCTACGTGCATAATGGTGCTTAGTAGTTCATGTTTTCTTATGGTTAGTCTCAAATAGCTGGGGGGTTCCCAATGTGTTATTGGAGTACCAACATGATTTGTTTGCCTATGATGTGGTATGGTTCAGTAGTATCTTCCTTCAAGAATTTATTTTGATTGACTTGGCGTATGCTCACGCATATTTAAGACTGTAAAGAAAGTCTATCAAGCCTTGATGATCTTTTGTTTATGAGTAGCGATATAACTACCATGCCTGATTCAATGTTGCTTTGTCGCTCTGCATGATTATGACCGTCATTGCTCTTTTAGTTGGTCGCTCCCAGTCTTTTGCTAACCTCCACCTGTACTAAGCGGACTGACTGCTTGTGCATCCAAATTCTTTTAACCCAGTTACGCCATATGAGTCCACCATACCTTCCTATACATGGTATTTACCTGCCATTCCTAACGGAGACTTTCATGTACCATCTCGAAATTATTCAAAAAAAAGCATTCCTATTTTGTGCCTCTGTTTTAGTTCAGGAGGAAGTAGTAGTTAATTCATGATCTTTTTATGTTGGACAAGCTTCACCCCGGGATTGCATGTCTAATGTGCAAACCCATAATACGAGAAGGAACTGGCAAAGAGTGCGCCCGGCTCAAAATTAATATAACAAACAAACCCTCCTTCACGCTTTGTTCATGAGAAATCAGAAAACTTTGGCAGTGATAAACAAAGGAGATTAAGAGGATGTGATCGTCCTGATTCGGGAGCCGTTCCTCGAAACTTGTCCATCTCAAGAAGTGATTGAGTTATCTGCTAGCATTCGTTGACGGAACATGCATAATCTAAAAACATAATTATTACCTCTGTTTTTAAAACCAAGAGCTCTTGTACATGTTTTGTCTTTGTTTCCGACTACGTTTTTTCAGCCTTGCCAACAAAAGCCACGGTTCGAGAGTCTCCACCTTCTTTTAAAGCACCAACTATTAAGAGCATGATTGTCATTCTGAGTGTAATGTGCATTGTCCCAAAGTAGCATTGTCTTTTGCATGATTGTGATATCGTTTATTCTGAAATCATTGTATCTAGTCATCACTTAAACCTTGGAGGTGCCCCTGCATTTATGTTTTGCTTCACTAAAGGGGGCAAGCGAGATATCACTTTATCATATTTGCACACCATGCTCATTACAAATCTATTTGATGTTTCAGTATCATGTTGTAAAACTTTCAGTTCTTTGTGATTTTCTCATGGGGCAACTTAATTACTACAGATTCATTGTCTCAGTAAGCTTTTGTCATATGACTATGAAAATTCCTTATATGGTTAATAGCATGTCACCACAGAAATTATTCTTGTTATCATTTACCTACTCGAGGACGAGCAGGAATTAAGCTTGGGGATGTTGATACGTCCAAAACGTATCTATAATTTCTGCTTGCTCCATGCCTCTTTTGGGTGATATTGCTATGATATTTATACACTTCTATACACTTTTGATCATATTTGGACTAACCTATTAACTCAGTGCACCCCAGTGCCAGTTTCTGTTTTCTGCTGTTTTTGTATTTCAGGTTTTCCCGTCACGAAAACTGCAAGAAAAATCCCGGAAAAAATATATAAAAAATCAGCGTTCCGGAAGCTTCCACACGGCCGAAGTAGGGCCGGAGGGGGGCCACCAGGGCTCCAGGCGCCCTGGTGGCGCGGCCCCCCTCCTGGCCGCGCCGGGGGGGCGCCTGGGCCCCCCAGGCCTCCGCTGATGCCCCCCTTTGGCATATATTTATATCGCGTCCCGAAACCCTCGAGACGGGAACCCTTTTTCGCAATCTCATCTCTGTTCCGCCGCCGCCGCGCTTCCAAGATCGGGAGCACCAGGAGAACTCTTCCCGGCACCCTGCCGGAGGGGAGGATCACCACCGGGAGCCTCTCCACCACCATGGACGCCTCCCGGATGAGTTGTGAGTAGTCTCCCTTGGACCATGGGTCCATGACCAGTAGCTATGTGATGTTCTCCTCCCCTTCTTGTGCTTCACTAATTAGACCTCGTGAGCCGCCCTACATGATCGAGGCACATATGTAATCCTTATGCTGTTGCTATGTTGAGTTTGCTGGGATCCGATGGATTGTGAGATTATGTTCAGATTGTGTTTGAGTAATATATTTGATTCACCTCTTTTATATTTATGTTTGTAAGTAATTCTTGCATGTTCTCTTTGTTATTTATTGCTTTGGCCAAGTAGTAGGTAGTGACTCCAAGAGGGAACATTATGCTTGATTGTGGGTTCATGCCCCTCGATGACTAGTTTGAGTGACAGAAACATGAGTCTAGGGGATGTGCTGTTGCCACAAGGGGGAAAACAACGGTGCTTGTGCCCGCAGGTGCAAGGATTGTTTACTTTACGCAAAGTTCTTTTAATGCAGTTGTCTGTTGCTTTGAGTTTACACTATGGGTGGGACTCGCAACTTAATACCAGCGAGATGTTCTGGATAGATATCTCAAGGTGGATGATTAGTAGTAGATGCAGATGGATTTCGGTCTACTTGCCTTGGCGTACCGCCCATGCTTTGAACCTCTACCTTTCTTGCAACATAGTTAGCATTGGTTGCGCACATAATTCTGTCAATTGCCGAGCTATAATTCGTTTACCTCACATAGCTGTTTTATCGTCTTTTGGGAGAGAGACATCACTAGTGAACATCATGGGACCCCGGTCCATATTACCATCATTGATCACATCCGCTATTTACTTTACGCTTTTACTTACTATTTGCAGCAATACCTATCACTATTATCACTTGCGTTTGATCCTTTGTAAACGACAAGGCCGGAGGGATTGACAATCTCTCTGTAGTTGGGAGCAAAGTTATTTGTATCTGTGTGCAGGTCCACGTTGATTGCTAATATCTGGCGCCGTTAGCAGTTGACACCTTCTTGTTGAAACTAGGATTCTCAGGGGAAATCGATCCTTGGTATCTTTGCCAAGGGAAAACTTCCGCTACACTACATCTCAAACCTTCCACTTGGGGTAACCAACGAGGGGCCCATCACGCGCCCGGGCAGCGGTGACGATGTTGGGCGAGCGGCTCCTGACCTCTTGTTAGTCCGGCATCTCCTCCTAGAGTCATGCCGTTCGGGGACGGCAAGTCATCGGCGAGGCAAGCGGCTGGCGGCGAGTAGAGATCGAAAGCGCGCAGCAGAACAGAGGGGTCGGGGATTGGGACGACCCAAAATCCCAGAGTGGGCCGGCCCACCATGGGAACCCAGTAGAGATACACACCCGAGTGGCGAACATGCATTTTCGAAACTAATTTAGGAACATTTAGCTGACCAATTAAACGAATCTGTTTTAATAATATCAGATTCATATTTGAAGAACTAAGCTTGTTTAGCTTGATGGGCCGAGCAGTGCTATTATGACACGAAGCACATATTCTGATCGTATAGTGATCATAAAAGGGGGAAACCGAGAAATGGTATTTAGCAGCCATTGTTTGCTTCGAACTAAGAACTAAATTCTAAGAGCTGAAAAGAAAGTAGAGTAACCAAGTTAAGATCTATTTTCTGGTTGAGATCAAAATGTTGAGGAGATATGAAGTACCACCTCTCTTGCGGCACCGTGTAGGCATTAGGGGTGCGATGGCTGTCGGTGGCGTTGAAGCAGATCTGCGACGGTAGACGGGTGCATCGGGGGATAAGTCCCGTTGCGGTGGAAGAGAAGGTCGTGTGAGCGGCCCCGGCAAAGAGGACGACAGTGTCGATGAAGCGAGAGGACGTGACGCAAGGCTCTTAATCCATCGCCGTGGATGAGAAACGTCCATCTCTAGTAGTGGACGACGCGGTCTTGGTAGGCGCTCTGGCATCGTGGAGGACGGTGGCGATGGATGTGGTGGAGGACGGCTGTAATGCCCAGGATGGGACTATACCTCCTACGTGTCGAGGCACGACTTAAAGGTATAAGCCCATCCTAGAATGATCTCAAGTTTGGTATCTTTGCACAACTCATGTAAAAGAGGGATTAAAATTGCAAGAGGAGATAGTTGGCTTACACTCGCCACTTCACACAATACATTACATAAGCAAAACATCATTCAGAACATCACAACCCGACTACGGGTGAAGATCCAAAAGAAAGATACCAAAACAACATAAAGCCACAGTTCAGGATCGAATCCTAGTAGAAACCACTACTGATCCTAGTAGAAACCACACTCAAAATTGCTTGAACGGATTAAGAATGGAATTATGAATCTTCAGCACTCCGGATATGAATAGCAAGAGGAGAATGATTAATTGGGGCACCGGAATAAGAAAGCATTGTGAAATGAGGAAAATGATAAGATCAACACCGAATTCTTGAATTACATCCACCGGCAGAATTAGAGAACAAAAGAATGATGAACTTGAAGCTCTTGAGCATCTTCATGATAAAGCACCGGAAAGAACATTGAAGGAAATGAATGAAGAAACATCACATGAATAAAATGGATATTTGATTAGAGAATTTCTGGCTCCAAGAAGAAAAAGGGTGGGAGGGTGGGGAAAACAAAGATAACTTGGGATGAATGAAACAGACAAATCGTCAGATTTCTCAATGACGTCTGTATGAAATAACTTGAAGAGAAGGCACACCGGTTGATAAGAATTAACATGAAGATCTTGATGATCAAAAAGGACTAGCACTCTCATAGAAATATGAGAACACCGATTAGGAAAGGTATGGAATCAACATTTGACATCGAAGCAACTCGAATACCAGAATCAAAACAAGAACAAAGGATAGATATGAAACATGATCTTCACAATATCATCCGAACAGAGGATTGAACGAATGAATTCTGTAGGTACATCAACTCGACGAGAAGCCACTTGGAGAACAAAAGATAAATAAAAAGGAACAAGGATCGGATAGAACAAACACAAGATAGAAGCTTCGTTCGACATCTTCGTGCTGAAAGCTCATGGAACGTGTTACAAAAGGGTTTTGCAATCCCCGGATCAGCATAGCCAAGGACCCTTTAAGATGCAACTCCCGATCAGAACAAGTCCATAAACCACTTCACTCAATGTAGAACCCCAAACTTCATATCGAGCATCCGTTGGAAGAATGCCTAGAACTACTTGATGAACCCACCTATAGATTTCCGAAAGTTTCCAGTTATGCAATCAGGTGTTGGGGATACACGGGAAGCACCGCGCAATCAACTCTAAACCTACATCCAGGTGTATCCATCCTTCAACACATAACCAGTCTTTCTCGGAAACTGTGTACCTCGGACCTTCGAAAAGCATCCACTATAACAAGCTATGGCAATACTCTCGAACTACCTCCCCAGTACTGGGTGATGTCGGGGTTATCTTGCCACTGGCCGTATAGGAGAGATTTTCGATGTCGGCCGTCTTAAGTATTTAGTACTGCCGCGATATGCTTGTGTCAATGCTACCCCGAAGCTCAACTCCTCGGTAACAGGAGGCATCGAGAACAATATCCTTGTCACAAGAACATCGAAACAATCCCAAAATACTCGCGGGATCCTAAAAAAAAAAATTGGTGCAATTTTTGAAAGTAGAAGAGGCAAGAGTAATCGTCAGGAGTCCTCACCAGAGAGAAAGGGGATGAGAAGCAAAGAAATCCTACTCTCCGATATATATATAGGACTCAAAACATTTTCAGTGTGTGCCTAGACTCGACCGTCAACGATTCGATCAATCAGTGGGGGCTTCTAGGTCGGAGAAGGCTCTGATACCAACTTGTAATGCCCAGGATGGGACTATACCTCCTACGTGTCGAGGCACGACTTAAAGGTATAAGCCCATCCTAGAATGATCTCAAGTTTGGTATCTTTGCACAACTCATGTAAAAGAGGGATTAAAATTGCAAGAGGAGATAGTTGGCTTACACTCGCCACTTCACACAATAAATTACATAAGCAAAACATCATTCAGAACATCACAACCCGACTACGGGTGAAGATCCAAAAGAAAGATACCAAAACAACATAAAGCCACAGGTCAGGATCGAATCCTAGTAGAAACCACTACTGATCGTCGAAACAACACAAGCAAACGGCCACACTCTTCATCGAGCTCCCGGTGAAGAACTGAGCCAGCTCCTGCATCGAGCTCGGCTGAACCTGCATCTGGTGTGGTGAAGTAACTGTGAGCCACAGAGGACTCAGCAATCCCGTTCCCGGGTAACAAGACTATTTAAGCCTTGGGTGAGGATAAGGCTGAAGAAAGAACGAGAGGTGAAGGAACAAACAAGAGTCTGCAGCAGCAACTAGCACTAACTTACGTAATAGAGAGCGAGAAGAGAAGAGCATCGGTCGAAAGATGATCACGAAGTGATCCTAACTAAAGCCGGTCAAACATAACCCCACCGTGTTCAACTCCCGAATCCCTATTCGGAAATTGACAGTCACGGTACACACGCTGGTAGTGTATTGAATCATTGTGTCAAGTTATCTACAACCGGAATTAACAAGCTCCCATCTGCCACATAACCGCGGGCACGGCTTTCGAAAGTTCAAACCCTGCAGGGGTGTTCCAACTTGGCCCATCACAAGCCCACGATCCGCGAAGTCGCAACTCCATAGGTGGGAAGACCCGAGTATTCTCGGAATCCCGTGCTCAAGTTAAACCGAACTAAGGTAAGGCTAATCCAGCAAATCCTCCCGGCGTGTCGACACCCTGATAGTAGCCGCGCGTATCTAAGTCTCAGGACACGACCGGATGGGTGATGCTACAGGACCCAAACCTCGAGTTTCCCCGTGGTGGTTCCCGCAGGCTCCCCGTTTGGGACCAACACCAACGGCACTGGCCCCCCCTGCTATGTAGAATTAAGGATCCTCGAGGGAGCGACCCCCTATGCAAGTTTAATTAATTAATTAAGTTGTTATTATGAGGCAAATAGTACCAAAAGTTGGGACTTGCTGGAAAAGACTTAGCACTTAGCGGTTTATCAAGGGGGTCCCATACACCCCAACCGTGTTAGGAACGCATAATCAAGGAACATAACACCGGTTTATACGGTTCCTAACGGCATGAGTGGAACAAAACACCAAGCAAAAGTCTTAGCCTTCCACCCTGCCAGTATATAGATGATTTCATTTTTAAGCATTTATATAGTGTGATATAACCCAACCAAACTTAAACATGAAGCAAGCATCTTCAATCTTCACCTGCAACTAACAAAACTATAAGAGGGGCTGAGCGAAGCGTACTTAGCCAAGCAACGGTTTGCGTAGGTAGGTTGGTTAAACATGACAATTGGTTACAAGTAGGAGGCTGACAAGAAGACATGGGCATCGAGGCAAAACTATAGAGCGATACTCTAGCAATAGGCAAAGATAGTAATGGTATCCGGGTTCGGTCATCTTGCCTGGAATTCCACAAAGGAGAAGAACGGATCCAAGAAGAAGACGGAGCAACAGTCGAGCGGATCCTCACAACTCCGGAACGAAACCGAAGCTAACAAGAGAAGCAACCGGAAAGAAACAAACAACTCGGTAAACACACAAATCATAAACATGGCATAAGATGCACATTCAAGTATGATGCATGTCCGGTTTAAATATGCATGGCATGGCAAAGTGCTCAAACAAATACTACAAGTTAAGTGGAGATCAATATGCAACGAGTTGCATATTGACGAAACACCACATTTAATTATTTAGTTGACTCTCATTATTTACAAGACAAGATTAAATGTTTTTAACATGGCAAGAGGTGAAGCATAAAGAAACTACACTATTTAGGCATTTTAAATGGGGCCGGAAAATAACAACAACTAGTAAGGAAAAATCCCCATGAGCATGTTTAATAATTATAAGCAAACAACAATTAACATTCAAAGGTTGTTAACATGATGCGGATGACATGATCAAGTTTATGCAAGTTTTATTAAAAGGTTGACAATTAACAAGATATGAAGCATTTGTCACCGTGGTGGAAAGAAAGGGTGCCACGGCAACGATCCGAAAATGATGCAACGCAACATCTCGGTTCCGGTTTCTCGTTGAGAGTCCGGTGCAAAATATAGATGGCGTGGGTGAGTCAAACGAGATGAAGGTGGGGCGATCCCGTTACCGGGTTCCCACGAGTCGGTGACGAGGCAACCGAGGAACAAGACAACGGACGAAACGGACACGAAGCACACACGGGAAACATTTCATACAACACAAACATGCATTCACGGGTCATTGACGGGGTTATACCTTCGGAACCATCATTCCCGGAGGGGTTCGAGGTCGTAGTGGAAGTAGCCGTAGTAGTGGAAGTAGTGGTACACGAGTCGTGGTACACGGGGCGACGGTAGTGGTACATGCCGTAGAGGGAAGTAGAGGAAGTAGTTGTTCCGTTCGGAGAGGAAGTAGACGTTCGGGCGACGGTAGTCGTTCGGGCGACGGTAGACGTTCGGGCCGTAGATGTACTCGGTCGTCGTGGTACACGTTTGTAGATGTTCATCCGTCATCGTGTCGTGGTACTTGTCATAAGGTCGTCGTGTAGTTGAACTCGTTCATGTAGTCGTTCTCGAGCTCGTAGCCGTTCAACGTCACATGTAGAGGTACTTGAGGGTTTTCGAACTCGCGTCGTAGTTGAACAAGGGTCCAAAAGTAGATAATGTTTGCTGTTACATGGGTGCTTGACAAAAACAAAATCAGCAGCAAAACAAACAAAACAAGGAAGAAGCTACGTCCTCGGCGACGAAGCTGAAAAGGCCCGGGCCTTCGCTCGGAGCTGCTCACGGCCGCGACCTTGACGATGCAGATGCGGGGCGGCCCGCTGCACGGACGAGGGAGCCGGGATGCTCCCGAGGCAGAGGCGGCTTGAGAGGAGGAGCTGACAAAGCCCTCGGGGTTGGAGGAGACCGGCGACGGAGGCGGCGAACGGAGGGAGCAGCACGGGGCGTCGGGTGCTGGTGAGGTGGCTGGCCGCGGCGCTGAAGAGGAGGCTGGGGGGCCGACGCAGGGAAGCCGGGGCGCTCGGGGCCCTGGCTGGCCTCGAGCTAGAGGGAGCGCTCCAGCGCTGGACGGAGGAGGGGCCGCGGTGACCGGCCTGCTGCTCGCGCACGGGAGGCGCATGGAGGTGCGCGGCACCTGGCCGGCCGGGGGGAGCGGAGGGGAGTAGGCGGCGCGGCGGGGCGCTCGGGCGCAGAGGCGAGGGGCTCCATGGCGCAGGCAGAGTCGCGACCTGCTCGAGGGGAGAGGAGAAGAGGGAGATGGAGCGAGATCCAGAGGGGATCGAGGGACGGGCGAGCGGTGGGAGGAGCTGGCGGCGGCTGCGAGCGATAGAAAGGGGCGAGGGGAATCGGGACGAGCGAGGGAGAGAGGCTGCGAGGGGAGAGGGAGATGCGGCGCTGAGGGGGTTCGAGGGAACGTGGGAGCTGCGCTAGGGTTCAGTGCGGTGGTTGGGCTGGAGTGGGCCTGATGGGCCAGGGCGCGGCTGGAGGTTGAGAGGAGGAGGAGACGGGCCATGGAAGGCTAGAGAGAGGCCCAAGAGGGCGCGGCTGCTCTCTGTTTTTTTAACTCTTAGACAGAAAAAAACAAAAAGGAGAGAGTCAAAATAAAAAGAAAAGAGACAACGAATAAGAATAAAATGATGGACATTTTTGTAAGGCTTTACGGAAATTCCAACCTCACAAAAATAGTTCCAACAACAAAAGGGAAAAACAAACTAAAATAATTAGTTTGCCTTAAAGGAGTTTAAAAGGAGTCTAGATATTTGGAGGAGCCTCGAAACAACGGAAAGAAATTATTGGCAAGATTTTGAAGGTGCAACTCGAAGTGAAAAGACATGGGGAAAATTGTGCAAATGTGTTACGGTGAATTCCAACAAAATGGAATATTTATTAATATAGCTCCCTAAATATTGAGAGGCTTTTATATGTTATAAAGAGAAGACATCTTCCCTCGATTTAAATGAACCGAAGGCTCACACGGATTATTTAGGTTGAGATGCAAAAAAAATATGACATGATGGCATGATGACATGATGCAATGCAAAAATAAAAACACAAGCACAAAAGAAACACACGGGCAACCCGGAACGTCTGGAATCTTCGGGAACCTTCTGGAATCTTCTGGGACGTCGGTCTCGGGCGTCACAACTCTCCCACACTAACAGAGGATCTCGACCCGAGATCCTAGAGATATCACCGGGTAAAAACGGAAGAGGAAGAGGTAAAACAAAGTTGCTTCTTTGACAGACGAGTGAAACCAAGGAACCTGAGAGGTTGAACAAGTTGAAAGAAGAATAGAACAAAAATGAACGAAGTTAAGAGCACTCCGGTAAAAGGAGGAACAAGGAACATTATGAGAACCTTATAGGTTGAAAGACATGAAACAAGAGTTTACGAACCAAAAGAATAAGAAACCGCAAAGGTATAGCCAAGAAATAAGAATGACAGAATTTGGACAGCACTCCGTCTGAAAATGGAAGGAAAATAACCAAGAACTTGAGAAGATGGAATGATACTTGATGAAAACAATAACATACTGCCTCTGGAACAATTAAAAGAATGGCACAAGGTGTAAGAAGGATTCAGACAACACTCCGGTTGAAAGAGAGGCAAAACTAGATAGATGATGGAACTAGAATGGAGGGCACAACACTCCGGTTAAATGATAAGCAAGGAAAGAACAAGATCTTGAAAAGAAAACAAGATTATGGTTTGAAGAGAGCAACATCACAATGCCTCCGGAATGAAAGAATAGAATATAACTCAAAGAAAGAATTGAACGGAGAGAAAAAGACAACCTCTCTCAAAATGAATTGAAAGAGCATCCTTACGGAGAAGGGTTGAACAGAATTGTTGGAAATATCAACAACGAAACGAATAAGCTTGATGTGGTCTTATGGAAAACATCTCAAAATTATGAGGTGACAACCAGCCACTGACAGAAACATTTAACTGGATTGGAATCAACAAGGAGATGAAAAACTTATTTCACCAGAATGATAAATGAAGAACTTGGGTCATTTATAAGCACCATAATTAGCAACAATCCTCAGGGAAAGCTTTTAGGTGAAATACAACCCAAGATAACTCCAATGAATAATTTGAATGGTTGGAAAGATCTCCTGAATAAAGAAAATGATGGGTTTAAATATCTCATTCTTGACAACTTGTGAATCATAAAACATGAAGAAATTGTCAAAAATGACATACCACCATCTGAAAAGATACGGGAGAAAGAATTGCAATTGGAAAGCATGATGAAGAATGCTTGAGCTCCAACAAGAATCTTGATGAAGACTTCGAGGATGAATTAAATGATGATGAACCACCATGAGAACTCCGGTAATGAAAACAAGAGAAGTGAAAGATGAAAAGAATAAGATTCAAAGCCTCTGATGAATTAGATGGAGCTTTGAAATGATATAATTGAAATAACTTGGAGCTCCGGAAAAACAAGATGAACAACTTAGAACCAAGGATATGATATGATGACAAGCTCCAGACAAGAGAATTAAATCACCTGAAGGAACAAGAATAAGAGTTATGTTATGCATCTCCTTCACCAATTTAAATTGATGACAACCAAAGGATTTGGCAAACTACTTATTCTCGTTGGAAAGAATTAAAGAAAGATCTAGCACAAGCTCAGATAATTATTCAACAAAGCACCGGTAGAATTGTGAAAAGAACAAATGAATTGATATGATGACAACGGAAGGGTAAACTTAAAAGAACCACCGAAAGAATTGGAGACGAACGAAGAGACATCAATGAAGAATAGTTGGAGGTTGAAGTTGAAAACTGAGAACGAAGAAATCTTCTGAAATGATGGCCTTCGGAGGATCACAAAGAAAAGAATTCATGAAATGCTTCGGATGGGTATAAAAAGAATTCCTCACAAACGAAACAATAATGAGGATGGCAAGAAGGTAGAACCACAACTCTTGAAGAGAACGGGCTAAGATTTAAGAGAAACTCGTCTTCGGGTCTTCAAATGTTGAGAATGAAGACGAGAAATGCCATGAAGAATTTCGAGATACTCCGGACGAATGACAAGAGGAAGGTTGAGATAAAGATGGAAATAATTGAAAACAAGCTTGGAGAAGGCATGTGACTGATGGATATCATTCTTACGTCACACTTGAGAAGAATTTGAGTATAACTCCGGAAAAAATAGAAGAGTCAGGTAAGATCCTGGGAAAAGACCTGTGGGTTAGGGCCCACTCAAAGAAAATCACCGTTGGAAAAGATTGCTTAAGAGATATTGCACCGGTTGAATTAAATGGCTTGGATAAGATGATAATCCTCAAAAAAAATTGCTTGAACGGATTAAGAATGGAATTATGAATCTTCAGCACTCCGGATATGAATAGCAAGAGGAGAATGATTAATTGGGGCACCGGAATAAGAAAGCATTGTGAAATGAGGAAAATGATAAGATCAACACCGAATTCTTGAATTACATCCACCGGCAGAATTAGAGAACAAAAGAATGATGAACTTGAAGCTCTTGAGCATCTTCATGATAAAGCACCGGATAAGAACATTGAAGGAAATGAATGAAGAAACATCACATGAATAAAATGGATATTTGATTAGAGAATTTCTGGCTCCAAGAAGAAAAAGGGTGGGAGGGTGGGGAAAACAAAGATAACTTGGGATGAATGAAACAGACAAATCGTCAGATTTCTCAATGACGTCTGTATGAAATAACTTGAAGAGAAGGCACACCGGTTGATAAGAATTAACATGAAGATCTTGATGATCAAAAAGGACTAGCACTCTCATAGAAATATGAGAACACCGATTAGGAAAGGTATGGAATCAACATTTGACATCGAAGCAACTCGAATACCAGAATCAAAACAAGAACAAAGGATAGATATGAAACATGATCTTCACAATATCATCCGAACAGAGGATTGAACGAATGAATTCTGTAGGTACATCAACTCGACGAGAAGCCACTTGGAGAACAAAAGATAAATAAAAAGGAACAAGGATCGGATAGAACAAACACAAGATAGAAGCTTCGTTCGACATCTTCGTGCTGAAAGCTCATGGAACGTGTTACAAAAGGGTTTTGCAATCCCCGGATCAGCATAGCCAAGGACCCTTTAAGATGCAACTCCCGATCAGAACAAGTCCATAAACCACTTCACTCAATGTAGAACCCCAAACTTCATATCGAGCATCCGTTGGAAGAATGCCTAGAACTACTTGATGAACCCACCTATAGATTTCCGAAAGTTTCCAGTTATGCAATCAGGTGTTGGGGATACACGGGAAGCACCGCGCAATCAACTCTAAACCTACATCCAGGTGTATCCATCCTTCAACACATAACCAGTCTTTCTCGGAAACTGTGTACCTCGGACCTTCGAAAAGCATCCACTATAACAAGCTATGGCAATACTCTCGAACTACCTCCCCAGTACTGGGTGATGTCGGGGTTATCTTGCCACTGGCCGTATAGGAGAGATTTTCGATGTCGGCCGTCTTAAGTATTTAGTACTGCCGCGATATGCTTGTGTCAATGCTACCCCGAAGCTCAACTCCTCGGTAACAGGAGGCATCGAGAACAATATCCTTGTCACAAGAACATCGAAACAATCCCAAAATACTCGCGGGATCCTAAAAAAAAATTGGTGCAATTTTTGAAAGTAGAAGAGGCAAGAGTAATCGTCAGGAGTCCTCACCAGAGAGAAAGGGGATGAGAAGCAAAGAAATCCTACTCTCCGATATATATATAGGACTCAAAACATTTTCAGTGTGTGCCTAGACTCGACCGTCAACGATTCGATCAATCAGTGGGGGCTTCTAGGTCGGAGAAGGCTCTAATACCAACTTGTAATGCCCAGGATGGGACTATACCTCCTACGTGTCGAGGCACGACTTAAAGGTATAAGCCCATCCTAGAATGATCTCAAGTTTGGTATCTTTGCACAACTCATGTAAAAGAGGGATTAAAATTGCAAGAGGAGATAGTTGGCTTACACTCGCCACTTCACACAATACATTACATAAGCAAAACATCATTCAGAACATCACAACCCGACTACGGGTGAAGATCCAAAAGAAAGATACCAAAACAACATAAAGCCACAGGTCAGGATCGAATCCTAGTAGAAACCACTACTGATCGTCGAAACAACACAAGCAAACGGCCACACTCTTCATCGAGCTCCCGGTGAAGAACTGAGCCAGCTCCTGCATCGAGCTCGGCTGAACCTGCATCTGGTGTGGTGAAGTAACTGTGAGCCACAGAGGACTCAGCAATCCCGTTCCCGGGTAACAAGACTATTTAAGCCTTGGGTGAGGATAAGGCTGAAGAAAGAACGAGAGGTGAAGGAACAAACAAGAGTCTGCAGCAGCAACTAGCACTAACTTACGTAATAGAGAGCGAGAAGAGAAGAGCATCGGTCGAAAGATGATCACGAAGTGATCCTAACTAAAGCCGGTCAAACATAACCCCACCGTGTTCAACTCCCGAATCCCTATTCGGAAATTGACAGTCACGGTACACACGCTGGTAGTGTATTGAATCATTGTGTCAAGTTATCTACAACCGGAATTAACAAGCTCCCATCTGCCACATAACCGCGGGCACGGCTTTCGAAAGTTCAAACCCTGCAGGGGTGTTCCAACTTGGCCCATCACAAGCCCACGATCCGCGAAGTCGCAACTCCATAGGTGGGAAGACCCGAGTATTCTCGGAATCCCGTGCTCAAGTTAAACCGAACTAAGGTAAGGCTAATCCAGCAAATCCTCTCGGCGTGTCGACACCCTGATAGTAGCCGCGCGTATCTAAGTCTCAGGACACGACCGGATGGGTGATGCTACAGGACCCAAACCTCGAGTTTCCCCGTGGTGGTTCCCGCAGGCTCCCCGTTTGGGACCAACACCAACGGCACTGGCCCCCCCTGCTATGTAGAATTAAGGATCCTCGAGGGAGCGACCCCCTATGCAAGTTTAATTAATTAATTAAGTTGTTATTATGAGGCAAATAGTACCAAAAGTTGGGACTTGCTGGAAAAGACTTAGCACTTAGCGGTTTATCAAGGGGGTCCCATACACCCCAACCGTGTTAGGAACGCATAATCAAGGAACATAATACCGGTTTATACGGTTCCTAACGGCATGAGTGGAACAAAACACCAAGCAAAAGGCTTAGCCTTCCACCCTGCCAGTATATAGATGATTTCATTTTTAAGCATTTATATAGTGTGATATAACCCAACCAAACTTCAACATGAAGCAAGCATCTTCAATCTTCACCTGCAACTAACAAAACTATAAGAGGGGCTGAGCGAAGCGTACTTAGCCAAGCAACGGTTTGCGTAGGTAGGTTGGTTAAACATGGCAATTGGTTACAAGTAGGAGGCTGACAAGAAGACATGGGCATCGAGGCAAAACTATAGAGCGATACTCTAGCAATAGGCAAAGATAGTAATGGTATCCGGGTTCGGTCATCTTGCCTGGAATTCCACAAAGGAGAAGAACGGATCCAAGAAGAAGACGGAGCAACAGTCGAGCGGATCCTCACAACTCCGGAACGAAACCGAAGCTAACAAGAGAAGCAACCGGAAAGAAACAAACAACTCGGTAAACACACAAATCATAAACATGGCATAAGATGCACATTCAAGTATGATGCATGTCCGGTTTAAATATGCATGGCATGGCAAAGTGCTCAAACAAATACTACAAGTTAAGTGGAGATCAATATGCAACGAGTTGCATATTGACGAAACACCACATTTAATTATTTAGTTGACTCTCATTATTTACAAGACAAGATTAAATGTTTTTAACATGGCAAGAGGTGAAGCATAAAGAAACTACACTATTTAGGCATTTTAAATGGGGCCGGAAAATAACAACAACTAGTAAGGAAAAATCCCCATGAGCATGTTTAATAATTATAAGCAAACAACAATTAACATTCAAAGGTTGTTAACATGATGCGGATGACATGATCAAGTTTATGCAAGTTTTATTAAAAGGTTGACAATTAACAAGATATGAAGCATTTGTCACCGTGGTGGAAAGAAAGGGTGCCACGGCAACGATCCGAAAATGATGCAACGCAACATCTCGGTTCCGGTTTCTCGTTGAGAGTCCGGTGCAAAATATAGATGGCGTGGGTGAGTCAAACGAGATGAAGGTGGGGCGATCCCGTTACCGGGTTCCCACGAGTCGGTGACGAGGCAACCGAGGAACAAGACAACGGACGAAACGGACACGAAGCACACACGGGAAACATTTCATACAACACAAACATGCATTCACGGGTCATTGACGGGGTTATACCTTCGGAACCATCATTCCCGGAGGGGTTCGAGGTCGTAGTGGAAGTAGCCGTAGTAGTGGAAGTAGTGGTACACGAGTCGTGGTACACGGGGCGACGGTAGTGGTACATGCCGTAGAGGGAAGTAGAGGAAGTAGTTGTTCCGTTCGGAGAGGAAGTAGACGTTCGGGCGACGGTAGTCGTTCGGGCGACGGTAGACGTTCGGGCCGTAGATGTACTCGGTCGTCGTGGTACACGTTTGTAGATGTTCATCCGTCATCGTGTCGTGGTACTTGTCATAAGGTCGTCGTGTAGTTGAACTCGTTCATGTAGTCGTTCTCGAGCTCGTAGCCATTCAACGTCACATGTAGAGGTACTTGAGGGTTTTCGAACTCGCGTCGTAGTTTGTAGGATCGAAGAAGTAGGTCTAGAGGGGGGGGGGGTGATTAGACTACTTGACAATATAAAAATCTGCCTTTTGATTATGCAAAGTTTTGGGTAGTTTCACAATTAAGATTATATCAAGTAACACACTACACATGCAATTCTAGAGTATGGGCAGCGGAAAGTAAATTGCATATATAGTAAAGAGAGGTGGAGAAGATCAAACGCAGTTTGGTGACACGGAGATTTTTGTCGTGGTTCCGATAGGTGGTGCTATCGTACATCCACGTTGATGGAGACTTCAACCCACGGAGGGTAACGGCTGCGCGAGTCCACGGAGGGCTCCACCCACGAAGGGTCCACGAAGAAGCAACCTTGTCTATTCCATCACGGCCTACGCCCACGGAGGACTAGCCTTACTCGGGGTAGATCTTCACGAAGTAGGCGATCTCCTTGCCCTTACAAACTTCTTGGTTCAACTCCACATCCCGAAGACGGAGGCTCCCAAGCGACACCTAACCAATCTAGGAGGCACCACCCCCCAAAAGGTAATAGACGGTGTTGATGGTGATGAACTCCTTGCTCTTGTGCTTCAGATGATAATCTCCCCAACACTCAACTCTCCTCACTGATATGGCTGTGGTGGAAGAAAGATTTGAGTGGAAAGCAACTTGGGAAGGCTAGAGATCAAGTTTCATATGGTAGGAATGGAATGGCTTGATCTCAACACAAGGGTAGGTGGTTCACTTCTCAGAAAGTGTATGGTAGAAGTGGTGGTACTTTCTGATGGCTCTCCTCACGAATGAAGAGGGGGTGGAGGGGTATATATAGCCTCCACACAAAATCCAACCGTTACACACACATTTGACCAATCTCGGTGAGACCGAAGTTAAAACTCGGTCAGACCGAAAGTTCAAATATAGTGAACGTTGGGATTTTCGGTGGGACCGAAAATACCATCTCGGTGGGACCGAAAGTGTATCTGATATGAACGTTGGAGATTTCGGTGAGACCGAGAAAGAAAACTCGGTTGGACCGATTTGAGAAAAGAGCAGGAACATGCCAGAATCGGTTAGACCGAAAATGGATTATCGGTGAGACCGATTTGAGCCAAGACAGAAGCTTGCCCATTTCGGTGAGACCGATAATACAAACTCGGATATTCCGAAATGATGTGAAATGGTTACAGAAGGTTGGCAGTTCAGTTTCGGTGAGACCGATCTCAAACTCGGTATGACCGATTTTTCTAGGGTTTGGAATATGGCAGAAGTGGTTCATCTCGGTGGGACTGAGTTGGAAGAATCGGTTTGTCCGAGATTACTTATGAGTGTGTATAGCAGTGAAAGGTGCTGATAGTTGAAGGAGCTAAAACACTAAGCACTTGAGCAACCAGATCATCAACACAACCTCATCCCCTTTTAATAGTATTGGCTTTTCCTATGGACTCAATGTGATCTTTGATCACTAAACCAGAAATAGAGTCTTGAGCTTTTGCCAATGCTTGCCTTAGCATTTGAGGGGTCCACTTCTTCAGTCATCTTGCCATACCAATGTGATTGGATTTCCTGAAACATACTTGATAAAAGCATTAGTCCAACCACAAAGTATGTTGTCATTAATTACCAAAACCACCCGGAGAGCAAATGTGCTTTCAATCTCCCCCTTTTTGGTAATTGATGGCAACACACTAAAATTATACTTAAACAAAACATCAAAGCTTATTGAAGGAAAGACAGAATTATCATGAAAGCTTTGACAAGCATGTAGTACACAGGCTCCCCCTACAAGTGTGCAAGATTTTCATAGATTATGGTTTTGGACTACCACAAGCACACAAGAGAGATAAGCAAGATGTGCTACATGCAGCTTGGCTATATGCATCAGAGCAGAAGAACAGGAAGTGAGTGATAATGCATATGTGCATGGTGATTTCTTGCAAACAAGTATTTACAAGCAAGTCACCATCATGCACATTCTGCAAGATGCATATACTTACCTTGAGGTTCATTGGCATTGTACCTGAGGGGATAAACTTGAGAAAACAAGGTTAGATAACACAAGAGTATTCCTTCAACCAATTGCAAGAACATCAAGAGTACCAAGCCAGGGAGGACATGTATAAAGAGTGTCTCATATTGAGCACAGGCTTGAATCAGCAAACATGTCTCCGAAGCTAAAAGATTTTCAATGAACTCAGAGAGATTTTGCTTTTCATAGGATATCAATTGTGAAGATTCCTCTAAGTCTTCTCCCCTTAAGCTAAAAGATTCCATGAGATACCAATTGTAATAACAAGGGGTGTGATGGAAAAAAGCAAAATCAAAAGAATGATGCCAATTGTAATGTTCAATGTAAAACACGACAAAGCTTTGATGTGATTCTCTCCCCCTTAAGATAAGATTGCTTTTCTTCTTCCCCTAAGTGTTCTCTTCTCCCCTACTCCCCCTACTCCCCCTAAGTTCTCTCCCCCTTTGACATCAAGTGCCGAAAAGGACAGCAAACTAGGTGGGACAGGAAAGATGGAAAGAAAGAAAGAAAGAAAGAAATGGGATCCTTAAGAATCACAACAGGGCAAATAAGAACATCCATAGAGAAACAATATAAATTTGAGTCCTCTCCTCCTTAAAATTTAAAATTTGAGTCTGAATTTGAGTCCTCTCCCTCTTTAAAAATACAGAAAGAATTCAGCTCACTTTGCGAGGGAAGTTTCAAAAGATTTGCAATGAATTTGTAAAAGATTTTCGGGGAATTGATCAGAGCCATAAAAAGATTTCCAGAAGGATATTCACAAAGAAATATAAGAAAAGAAATAAAAAGAAATAAAAGATTCCTAGATGAAGTTTTTTTTTTTGAAGAAAAACTCAATGAGAGAACATTAGAGAAAACAGAAAAACTCCAAAAGCATATGTACTTCATCTAGATAAAGGTCGGTGACAAAGTCACCTATGTTTGAGTATATTGACTTAGGAGTCAAATGAAGTCATTTGATCATAGGTCATACTCATCGTTTAAGCTCAAAATGGGGTTGCCATTTTTCGATTAAGCATTTGATGTGATCACATCTTATGAAGCTGCTTGTACTCATGACTTTGAGCAAAGCTCCTCAAAGATGTGAAGAACATACCTTGGGCTTGTTGATGCTTTGCTCATGTAGGTAAGCTCGATGTAGGTGCTCATTGAATGTGAAGTTGGAGCGCCTTTTCTACTTGTGTAGTTCATCTTCCTACATGGGTTAGGCAAGCAAGGAAATACTCAAGAATATCCAAGATGACAAGAGTGAAATACTAGATGTATAAGATGTCAAAAAGGATATGTAGAATTTTGTTCCTTGAACTCAACATCCCAAAGGGCTAGATACTAGGTCAATGACAAGATTACTCATGATTTGAGTTTGTGGTAATCTCGTGGAATGTAGATCATCCAAGTACCTGCAAAGAGTTAGATGCAATACAAGAAGGCAAATGTGTCCAAGACATATGATCATCATCATAAGAGAAATATCAAGGATTAGTCAAGAGGCTCATGCCTTGCATGCATCAATGGAGTTATCACTCCAAGTTTGAAGCATCAATGATGTTCAACTCACTCCTTAAGCGACAAAACACTTTCTCATCAAGAGGTTTTGTAAAGATATCAGCAAGTTGTTTGTCAGTACGAACATGCTTAAGATTAATATCACCCTTGGCAATATGATCACGAATAAAATGGTGACGAACTTCAATATGCTTTGTTCGAGAGTGTTGCACAGGATTGTGTCCAATCTTGATTGCACTCTCATTGTCACAAAGTAAGGGAACACATCTCACATGTATCCCATAATCCTTAAGCGTTTGTGTCATCCATAGTAATTGAGCACAACACGAACCAGCAGCAATATATTCTGCTTCGGCAGTGGATAATGATACCGAATTTTGTTTCTTGGAGGACCAAGATACAAGGGATCGACCAAGGAATTGACATGTACCCGAAGTTGACTTTCTATCAACCTTGTCACCGGCATAGTCCGAGTCAGAATAGCCAACAAGATCGAAAGAAGCTCTCTTAGGATACCAAATGCCAAAGTTTGGTGTGTGTATCAAGTATCTCACTATCCTTTTAACAGCTTTAAGATGACATTCTTTAGGGGCTGCTTGATATCGCGCACACATGCATACACTCAACATTATGTCAGGACGAGAAGCACAAAGATATAGTAGAGAACCAATCATAGAACGATAAACCCTTTGATCAACGGGTTCTCCATCTTTTGTCAAGTCATTATGTCCACTAGTAGGCATGGGGGTACTCATACCTTTGCTTTCTTGCATGTTGAACTTCTTGAAGAGATCCTTGGTGTACTTTGTTTGTGAGACAAAAGTACCCTCCTTAGATTGCTTGATTTGCAACCCAAGGAAGAATTTGAGTTCACACATCATGGACATTTCATACTTCTCCGACATGAGCTGTCCAAACTTCTTGCTAAAATGGGGGTTAGTTGAACCAAAGATAATATCATCAACATATATTTGGCACACAAATAGTTCACCATTAACCCTTTTCGTGAACAGCGTTGAGTCTATCTTTCCAATCTCAAAGCCTTTCTCAAGAAGAAAGCTAGTTAAGCATTTGTACCAAGCTCTAGGGGCTTGTTTAAGACCATAAAGAGCTTTATGCAACTTGTAAACATGATTAGGCTTTTTGGGATTCACAAAACCGGGAGGTTGTTTCACAAATACTTCCTCCTCAATTTCACCATTTAGAAAAGCACTTTTGATGTCCATTTGATAGAGAGTAATATCATGGTGATTGGCATAAGCAAGAAGGATGTGAATGGACTCAAGTCTAGCAACGGGGGCATAAGTCTCACCATAGTCCATACCTTCGACTTGTGTGTAACCTTGAGCTACGAGACGAGCCTTGTTGCGGATGACTTGTCCATCTTCGTCTTGCTTGTTCCGAAACACCCATTTGGTTCCAATGATGTTTTGATCATCATTGGGCTTCTCTACCAAAGTCCACACCTTGTTCCTTTCGAAGTTGTGTAGTTCTTCGTGCATAGCGTTCACCCAATCCGGGTCTTTAAGTGCTTCTTCTACCTTCATAGGTTCAATACTAGAGATAAATGAGTAATGCTCACAAAAGTTAGCTAAGCGAGTTTTAGAGCGAGTAATTCTCCCGGAGTTGATGTCGTTCATCATTTGTTCCACGGGATGATTCTTCTTGACTCTTGCTCGGACTCGGGATAGCTTTTGTTGATGTTGTGGCTCAGCTTCCTCATCATCTTCATCTTCTTCTTCTTCTTCTTCATTGTTGTTGGTGTTGTCTTGAGGTGGTGGAGAAGGAGGTTGTGGTGGATCTTCTTGTTGCATTTCCTCATCTTGGTGAGTTCCACTTGTGGAGGCCTCCATGTTGCCTTGAGGTTCATCTCTCTGTGAGGTAGGTGGCTCCACATATGTAGATGAGGTACTCTCCTTCACCTCCATGGGACGAATCTTTCCAATAGATAAATCTTGGATTGCTTCCGATGGGTCCTTGTCTCCTACATCAATAGGCATTTGCTCTACTTGCGAGCCGTTAGATTCATCAAACTTCACATCTACCGTCTCTTCAACCTTTCGGGTGAAATTATTGTAGACACGGTAGGTGTGGGAGTTTGATCCATAACCAAGAAGAAAGCCTTCATGAGATTTAGGAGCAAATTTAGATCGACGATGCTTGTCAAGGATATAGCATTTTGAACCAAAGACACGAAAGTATCCCACTTGGGGTTTGTTACCGGTGAGAAGCTCGTATGATGTCTTGCCGAGAAGCTTATGAAGATAAAGCCTGTTGATAGCATGACAAGCTGTCTCGACCGCTTCTCCCCAAAAATGTTTCGGTGTCTTGTATTCATCAAGCATCGTTCTTGCCATCTCAATGAGCGTTCGGTTCTTCCTCTCAACAACTCCATTTTGTTGAGGAGTGTACGTAGCCGAGAACTCATGTAGAATTCCTTCCTCATCGAGAAAAGAGTCTACATTGGCGTTCTTGAACTCCGTTCCATTGTCACTCCGAACTTTCTTGATCTTCACCTCAAATTGATTTTGGGCCTTTTTGGCAAAGGTCTTGAAGATCCTCTGAACCTGCGATTTATCATCAAGGAAAAATACCCACATAAATCTGGAATAATCATCAACTATAACTAGACCAAAGGAGTTACCACCAAGGCTTTTGTAAGCATTGGGACCGAAGAGATCCATGTGAAGAAGCTCAAGCGGTCTCCTTGTGGTCATGATGTTTTTCACGGGATGACTTCCACCAACTTGTTTTCCTGCTTGACAAGCACTACAAAGTCTATCTTTGTCAAAGAAAACATCTTTAACACCAAGAATATGATCACCTTTGATTAGCTTGTCTAGGTTACGCATACCAACATGTCCTAGCCTTCTATGCCACAACCAACCTTTAGAGGATTTAGCAATGAAACAATCTCTAGGTTGGGCTTTCTTAGTGAAATCAACAATATATAGATCACCTCTACGAATACCAGTAAAAGCCATGTTTTGATTATCACGACGAAAGACTTGGCAATCTACTTTGGTGAATAGCACATTGAATCCAAAGTCAGCTAATCTAGACACGGAAAGTAAATTGTATCCAAGAGATTCTACAAGCATGACATTTTGAATAGAGCTATCATGAGATATGGCCACCTTACCAAGGCCAAGTACCTTACCCTTGGAGTTATCTCCAAAAGTCACATACTTGCGTGGACCATCGTTCTTTGCTAGCTCTCGAAACATGTCTTTGTCTCCGGTCATGTGATCGGTGCATCCACTATCAAGAATCCACTCTTTTCCACCGGACATGTAGTCTCTCAGATTTGCCATAAGATTGAGACTCTTCATGACCTTGTCTAGCTCGGTGTCCGAATCAGAGTAATCATCGTCATGCTCATGCTCATCATCATATTGACCCATAGATTGTTCATCATCAACACCTAGGCCAATTTGATAAGTATTTGCATTAGTTTGGTTAATGGAACAATAATCTTCGGAATGCAATGCAAGAGCATTTCTAATGATAATATTGATAAGACTGGGATCACCCTTCTTTTTCATAAGATCACGAAGCTCAAAGAAGCATTTATCAAAGTTAGGATCATTGGGGTGCAACTTATCAAATTCAATAGTCTTGTGTAGAATTTCATCAAGACTTCTCAAAGAGTAGTCCGGATAAAGTTCTTCCAAGAATTTCCACATAGCATAGGCACACTCAAAGTTTGTAACAAGATTAAGCAAGTCATCAGGTAACCCTCTAATGATAAGATTCACAGTTCTAAGGTTACGAAGCAAATCAAGCTCTTCATCCATGGTAGGGTGCAAGGGATCAACAGGAGGCACATAAGGGGTTTCAACATATTTGCACAAATTGTACATTTTAAAGATACTAAGCATTTCAACCCTCCAAGAGTTATAGAACCTTCCATCAAGAATAGGCACTCTATGGCTAACACTCCCATCCGTAGACACGTCCATCTTCCTCCAATGGTGTGTAAACCAAAGCAATGGAGACCAAAGCTCTGATACCAATTGTAGGATCGAAGAAGTAGGTCTAGAGGGGGGGGTGATTAGACTACTTGACAATATAAAAATCTGCCTTTTGATTATGCAAAGTTTTGGGCAGTTTCACAATTAAGATTATATCAAGTAACACACTACACATGCAATTCTAGAGTATGGGCAGCGGAAAGTAAATTGCATATATAGTAAAGATAGGTGGAGAAGATCAAACGCAGTTTGTTGACACGGAGATTTTTGTCGTGGTTCCGATAGGTGGTGCTATCGTACATCCACGTTGATGGAGACTTCAACCCACGGAGGGTAACGGCTGCGCGAGTCCACGGAGGGCTCCACCCACGAAGGGTCCACGAAGAAGCAACCTTGTCTATTCCATCACGGCCTACGCCCACGGAGGACTAGCCTTACTCGGGGTAGATCTTCACGAAGTAGGCGATCTCCTTGCCCTTACAAACTTCTTGGTTCAACTCCACATCCCGAAGACGGAGGCTCCCAAGCGACACCTAACCAATCTAGGAGGCACCACCCCCCAAAAGGTAATAGACGGTGTTGATGGTGATGAACTCCTTGCTCTTGTGCTTCAGATGATAATCTCCCCAACACTCAACTCTCCTCACTGATATGGCTGTGGTGGAAGAAAGATTTGAGTGGAAAGCAACTTGGGAAGGCTAGAGATCAAGTTTCATATGGTAGGAATGGAATGGCTTGATCTCAACACAAGGGTAGGTGGTTCACTTCTCAGAAAGTGTATGGTAGAAGTGGTGGTACTTTCTGATGGCTCTCCTCACGAATGAAGAGGGGGTGGAGGGGTATATATAGCCTCCACACAAAATCCAACCGTTACACACACATTTGACCAATCTCGGTGAGACCGAAGTTAAAACTCGGTCAGACCGAAAGTTCAAATATAGTGAACGTTGGGATTTTCGGTGGGACCGAAAATACCATCTCGGTGGGACCGAAAGTGTATCTGATATGAACGTTGGAGATTTCGGTGAGACCGAGAAAGAAAACTCGGTTGGACCGATTTGAGAAAAGAGCAGGAACATGCCAGAATCGGTTAGACCGAAAATGGATTATCGGTGAGACCGATTTGAGCCAAGACAGAAGCTTGCCCATTTCGGTGAGACCGATAATACAAACTCGGATATTCCGAAATGATGTGAAATGGTTACAGAAGGTTGGCAGTTCAGTTTCGGTGAGACCGATCTCAAACTCGGTATGACCGATTGTCGGTGTACTAAGGTAGGGGTACCCTAGTACCCCAACTTGTGCACGGGCAGCGGCAGCTCCCCGCGGCAGGGTTCACCACGCGCTTGCCGGAGACCTTCCTGCCCCTTATCTAGCCATTCAAAAACAAAGTATACAAGACAGAAGACCAAGACCCCGGCAAGAGGAGCTTGTCGGGAAGGCCGTCCCAGGCTCGAGATTGCTTAACTAGCAAGAGGCCCTGGCAAGAGGAGCTTGTCAGGACGAATAGAAGATTTTATCTTAGAAGACCCGGCAAGGGCTCGGGGAGCGGCAAGCTTCCGGGCCCGGCAAGGTCGAGATCCCCGGCAAGGTGCTTGCCGGGGGAGGTGCGCTGTGTACCCGCGCTCCAGCTCATCGGCCCACGCGTCGCCCTGGGGCCGCTCCAGGGACGCGTGGCGGATGGCTGTGCAGCCTGGGGGACACGGTGGCACTCCACGGCAGTGGATCCATCGCCGTGGCAGACGGAGACGCAACGGCGGGAGCTTTTGGGGTCGACGGCGACGGGCATTAAATGCCCTTGTCCCCCACTGTTAAAGTAGGTATAGACCACTGTTCTGTACTGTAGCTCCACTGTTCCCGCACTGTTACAACTACCACCTCTTTTACATTTTTACCCCTTTCTCCTACGTTGACACCTGTCGGTGACCCCTTGCACTATAAAAGGAGGCCCATGCACAACGTGGAGGAGGTTCGGTTCCGTTCGGTTCGAAACCTAGATCATTCCCACGCTCGTGTAGCTGCTTCTTCAAGCTCCGAGCGCCCAAACTCAATACACAACCAAGCAGGAGTAGGGTTTTACGCATCCGTGCGGCCCGAACCTGGGTAAAAACTGCCCGCGCGTCTGCCTCGATCTGCTCTTCGTGCTCCCTCCGCCCTCGTACCGCACAGACAAGGGGCTCCGGTCCCATAGGTGTTCGTGGTGGACAGTTTCCCCCGACAAGGTCCTTGGCGCCCCACCCATGTATGGATACAATAGGGTGTTAGGCCAACTCTCGCGAAGAAACGGTGATCAAAGAAAATACAAAAATCAACCTAGAGTCCGAATTGATCGAGACTCTCAAAGCAAGTGAGAACAAGCACCGATTTCGTCGTTTTCATAGGCGTTGGAAAGCTATTGGGGAATTGAGGTGATAGGACTTCTAGTTTTTACGATCTGGAGGATTTTACATACATGCACACACAGGATCACGTTCGTGGAAAATTCTGAGCCCAAAAAGGGTCGTCTTGGCCCTCAAAAAGGGCCTGCAGGATTGGAAAAAATGAAAGTTATCGCAATTACAGCTCAAATTTTGATGAGCCGGCATATCACTTTGGTGTTCAGGTCCTGGGCGCCCCACCCATGTATGGATACAATAGGGTGTTAGGCCAACTCTCGCGAAGAAACGGTGATCAAAGAAAATACAAAAATCAACCTAGAGTCCGAATTGATCGAGACTCTCAAAGCAAGTGAGAACAAGCTCCGATTTCGTCATTTTCATAGGCGTTGGAAAGCTATTGGGGAATTGAGGTGATAGGACTTCTAGTTTTTACGATCTGGAGGATTTTACATACGTGCATACACAGGATCACGTCCGCGGAAAATTCTGAGCCCAAAAAGGGTCGTCTTGGCCCTCAAAAATGGCCTGCAGGATTGGAAAAAATGAAAGTTATCGCAATTACAGCTCAAATTTTGATGAGCCGTGTCGGGGGAAACTGTCCGCCACGAACACCTATGGGACCGGAGCCCCTTGTCTATGCGGTACGAGGGCGGAGGGGGCACGAAGAGCAGATCGAGGCAGACGCGCGGGCAGTTTTTACCCAGGTTCGGGCCGCACGGATGCGTAAAACCCTACTCCTGCTTGGTTGTGTATTGAGTTGAGCGCTCGGGAGCTTGAAGAAGCAGCTACACCGTGCGTGAGAGTAATCTAGGTTTCGAACCCCCTCCACGTTGAGCATGGGCCTCCTTTTATAGTGCAAGGGGTCACCGACAGGTGTCAACGTAGGAGAAAGGGGTAAAAATGTAAAAGAGGTGGTAGTTGTAACAGTGCGGGAACAGTGGAGCTACAGTACAGAACAGTGGTCTATACCTACTTTAACAGTGGGGGACAAGGGCATTTAATGCCCGTCGCCGTCGACCCCAAAAGTTCCCACCGTCGCGTCTCCGTCTGCCACGGCGATGGATCCACTGCCGTGGAGTGCCACCGTGTCCCCCAGGCTGCACAGCCATCCGCCACGCGTCCCTGGAGTGGCCCCAGGGCGACGCGTGGGCCGATGAGCTGGAGCGCGGGCACACAGCGCACCTCCCCCGGCAAGCACCTTGCCGGGGATCTCGACCTTGCCGGGCCCGGAAGCTTGCCGCTCCCCGAGCCCTTGCCGGGTCTTCTAAGATAAAATCTTCTATTCGTCCTGACAAGCTCCTCTTGCCAGGGCCTCGTGCTAGTTAAGCAATCTCGAGCCTGGGACGGCCTTCCCGGCAAGCTCCTCTTGCCGGGGTCTTGGTCTTCTGTCTTGTATACTTTGTTTTTGAATGGCTAGATAAGGGGCAGGAAGGTCTCCGGCACGCGCGTGGTGAACCCTGCCGCGGGGAGCTGCCGCTGCCCGTGCACAAGTTGGGGTACTAGGGTACCCCTACCTTAGTACACCGACAGGAGCCCCCGGGCCTGGGCCACACACGGTGCCGAGCGCTGTTGGGCCAGGCCCAAAAACAGTGCACGGGCACCCGCGGCCCGCGGCGCGCCGAATCCACTTCCATATCCGCCGCACCCCACGGCAACGGCACGCGTCGATTGCGGCGCCGTGGGATGGGACGTGCCCACGATTTCTTTAATGGGAAGGGCGAAACGCCCCCCCCACTCTCCCATAAAAGCAGAGAGAGCGGCGCGGTTCCCCTCCCTGCGCACTCATTGCCATCGTCTTCTTCCTCAGATTCCTCTGCGCTTCGCCTCTACTCCTCCGCCACCACCAAGCTCTTCGTCCCCTTTCTTCCACCGCATCCGCCATGGCCCCAAAGACCGACAAGGCGAAGTCGGAGAAGTCCAAGCGGGAGAAGTCAGATCAGGCGGCGAAGCTCGCCGCGTACCGGAAGGAGCACATTGTCTTCGCGCCGAAGCTCGGCGTGCGGGAACTTTGGAACAAATATTATTTGTTCTGGGCCAAGGAGACCCCAGCGCACCCCCGCACGCGCGTCTACCCGGCCGTCGCCAAGGACCACTACCCCGGCGGGTATTACTTTTTCGCAGCCTTTTTCCACTGCGGTCTGTGTCCTCCCTTCTCAAACTTTTTCTGCGATATCATGAATACTTATGGCCTCCACCTCCTCGACTTCACTCCCAACGCCATCCTCACCATGTCCGTTTTCGCACACATGTGCGAAAACTTCGTAGGAATCCAGCCCAACGTAGCTCTCTTTAGGCACTTTTTCATCCCTAGAGCAGAGGCCGACGCCCCCCTCTCCGGAGGAATCTCTTGGGTGTTTAGGCTGAATAAGAAATTAGCCTACTTGCCGGGGGAGCTCCGCGGCAAGTGGGAAGAGTGGCGCGCGGAGTGGTGCTGGGTCGTCGAGGAGCGGCCGCAACACTTCACCGCGCCGCGCACATCGCCCATCGTGCGCGGCAGGGATTGGAGTAATTTCGATTCCGACGATTCCAAGCTGGATATCGCTCTCGTCAGAATCCTCCGTCTTCGGATGGCGCCGCTGTCTGTCGCTGAAGTGGGCGCGGACTTTCTTCGTCGCCGGATCGCCCCCCTCCAAGACCGGAAAAGGCCGGCGTGGCAATACGGCGGCCCGGCAGACATCATGAGGCTGCGCCCCGGCCTCAATTTCAACTTCACAACACTCGAGCTGCGGGGTATGGTCAGGGAACTTTTCAAGTTCGACCCGGCACACCCCGAGTACTTCCGCGCTCCCCGGGGAGTGGTGCCGCTCTGCGCCAGCAGCGCCCGGGATCGCCTTGTCGCTATGATGCCCGCGTGCGACTCTCATGGATTGGAGCGCACGTGGATTGCGCCCAAGCCTATCGACGTCCTCGAGTTCTACGACAACCTTGCGGAGGTGTTGGAGAAGACGGACGATCTCAAGCTGCACACGCGGGCCACCACCGACCAAGAGATTGCTTACATGGCTTCTCGCGCTGAAGAAGTCGCCGCAGCCGCGGCGGCGGGAAACTTTGGATACACACCCGCGGAGGCGGAAGCCGCGGATGCCTCCAGCCAGGCGGATAAGGAGGAGATTCGCAAGCTGCTAGAGCTCCCTCCCGACGCGCTCGCCGGGGTCCCCTCGCTGAGGCACTCCGGGATCAATGGGATCGCGACGGAGGCCGCGGCAATGGAGGGCACAGCCGGAGGAAGCAGGGGTGCCGCGAGGAGCGAAGGCGCCAGACGAAGCGGGGCCACCAAGGGGAAGGGGCCCGCAGTGCAAGGCGCTGGGGCCAGCGAACTGGCCGAGGGAGAGGAGGGGGAGGAGGAAGACACCGGCGGATCCACCGAGCTCTACGCCGACGACCTCTCCTCGTCGGAAAGCTCCCCGCCCCCGGCGAGCCCGAGGCAGTCCCCATTGAAGCGTCTCCGCAAGGCGGCGACGGGGGAGCAGGCGCGAGCGCCCCGGCAACAGCCAGCTCGCCGGGCAGCTCCCCGGCCGAGCCAAGACGTGCCAAGGGCGACCGGCGTGCCGGCTACGGCAGAGGCCCCGCGCGCGCGGACCACGACGGAGGCGTCCCGCAGGCCGGCACCGAGCCGGCAAGGATCTTCTCGGAGCGGAGCAGCTGCTCCGCCCACTTCTCGGGCGCCGGCCACCACAGGGGCTGGGCCTACGCAGCCCCCAGCCCCGGTGGCTCCGAAACGCGCGAGGGAATCTTCATCCTCCGCTCCTCGCGCCAACGCGCCCACCGTGGAGTTTGACTTCTCCGCGCTGAGCGAGGACGACGAGGAGGACCAAGAGTAAGGACCCGAGGCCTTACTCCTTCTTGATTTTTATATCTCGATTGTTGCTGACGCTTGACTTTGCTTGTTGCTTGTGATTGCAGGACCTTGGAGCAGCGCGCGAAGAGGGTCAGGGTGCCCACAGTTGAGGTCGTAGAAGACCCATCCGTCGCGGAAGCAGGGATCGCACCGGAGCCGAGCTTGCCGGACCCGAGCGCCGCTCCGGGGAGCAGCCCCCAGCGCAGCCCCCAGCGTAAGTTAGAGGTTTACTGTTTTTGCTCGTCGGGGCGCGCTTAGGGCTTTGATCTTTCTTTCTCTTTTCTTTTTTTTTTTTTTTTGAATGTCTTGGTTCTTCTATCTTCTCTTGTGCAGATGTGGAGCCGCAGCGGGAAGAGCGCCCGGAGACCGTCACCGAGGAGCCGCAGGCCCCGCCGTCCCCGGCAAGGCAAAACTCTCCGGCAAGGGAGAGCGCTCCGCCAAGGGCGGGTACTCCGCCAAGGCAGAGTACCCCGCCAAGGGCGAGCAGCCCGGCGAGGACGGCCACTCCGCCAGGGCCGAGCTCCCCGGCAAGGGAGCCCGCCGCAGAGGACGTCCGCCAAGGTACGTTCTGTACTTGGTTTTCTTGACTTTGCTTCTTTTTGGATCTTTGCTTGATTTTGAACTTCTTTTTCTTCTTCTCCTAGATCTTCCTCCTCCTCCTCCCGCGCCGATGGAGACCGAGGTCATCAATATCGAGGATGAGGAGGGCGCGCAGGGCGGCGGCGACGACGTTCCCGTCGTCGTGGAGATGGCCGAGGCCACCGAGGAGGCGACCGAGGCCACCGAGCCGGCCGCGCAGGAGGCCACTCCGGCCGCTGACGCCGCGACCGGGGAGGGGGACGGCGACCGCACCGCCGACCCGGAGGTGGCGGGAGCACCGGATGCTACACCGGCCGCCGGCCCCTCCACCGGCGAGAAGCAGGCGTACTATCTTCGTGCCCCCAATGGCGTCTTTATCCAAGTGCCTTGGGGGTCTTCATCAAGAGCTCCCGCGGAGGGCGAGGCGTTTGACGGAGAAGTCCTCGCCTCCGCGGGTCTGACAGTCGTTGAGGCGCCCGGCGAAGGAGATGGGCCCGAGGAGGAGAAGCTTCTCCACCAACTCCTGGCCCTTTACCGGGCCAGGCAGGCGAAGCTTGCCTCCCGGGAAGCCCTTGCTGCCCAGGCCGCCGCCGAAATGGAGAAGCGTGCGGCGGAGCTCAGCGCTGCCCACAAGGCGGGCCTCCGCGAGGTGGCGGAGGAGCGCGAGCGTCTCGCCGGTGAATATCAAGAGTGGCTTTTGGAGAAAGCCGAGGCTGAAGAACAGCAACGGCTCGCCGGGGTGGAGATGTCCCGGCGAGAAGGAGAGCTCGCGCAGCGGAAGGTGGATCTCGACTCCCATGAGGAGGACCTTGCCGCTCGCGAGGCTGCCCTTGGCGGGGAGCTGAAGGAGGCGAAAGCCGCTGCTGCTGCCGCGGAAGACGCCAAGAAGGAGCTTGCCGCCAAGGTTGAACGACTAGAAGCGGCGATGAAGGTGAGCACCGAGGAGGTTGCCGCGCTCATTACTGAGCGCGAGAAGGACGCCCACACCAACGCGGAGCTCCAAGTGAATCTGTCCAAGAGGGGCGATGAGCTTAAGGCCGCCAAGGACTCCATCGAGGACTTGGAGCTGAAAGTCTCAACTCTGAGGGATTCAATTGACGCCGCCAAGCTTCGAGAAGACAAGCTGAAGGAGGAGCTCCGCAAGGAGCGGACCTTGGTGGACAGCGCCAACAAGGCATCCGAGCTCTTCCGCAAGAACATTGAGCTGTGGACCGAAGAGCTGGTTTCTTCTGCATCCAACATTGACCAGGAGTTGCTTGCCTTGAAGGTCGAACATCTTATCTACTCGCCGGATCCAGACCTCCCGCACAGCGCCAAGCTCAGCCTCTTCTTCAGAGGCGTCGCTCCGGCCCTTGCAGGTCTCCGGAACCGCATCCCCGCGCAGCTGGCCGAGGAGTCGCGCCGTCTCTGCGCAGGAACTCTGGAGCGGGTCTTGACGAAGATCGTGTACCGCAACCCGGGGATCAACCTCAAGAACGTTCTTTGCAGCTTGCCGGCAGATGCAGACACGGAGGCCCTGAAGGAGCAGGTCAGCCATATCATCGCCAAGGTGGCAAAGCTTGGCAGGAAGGAGGGCGACCGCGTAGACTAGGGCCCCATTTATCTTTATCTTTTCGTTGCTGCACGTTATGTTATGAACTCATTAGTCCATTGCGACAAGTTATCCTTGTAAGATATTTGCTTTACTTCAATCAATCAGTGCAATGTTATCTTCCTTGTTCCAATCTTTGACTTTGTATGTTTTTCACCCTACGCTCCCGGGGAGCTTGCCGGAAAGGGGCCCTTGCCGCGAGCGCTGAGTGCTGGACTCTGAGCGGCCTGCTGGCCAAGGTCCTCGCCGGCAAGCAACCTTGCCGCAGCAGGTCGCAACGCGCTTAGCTTGCTGAGTGTACTCGGAAACGAGGCAAGGGCGCGACACTTGTCGCAGCTCACTTAAATCGTTGAGTGGACTCGAAAACAAGATAAGGGTGCGGCAAGCTACGGGTAGGTTCCTCCGCGCACAGGTTTTCCATACAAAGTGTGATCGTTCAAGGAAGACAACCAAAATTTAAAATTTGAACTGGTCAAATTCTAACAACTTATCTTTCATATGCTGCTTGCTCATGTTGTCTGCTTTCCGGTAAGGCTCTTCTTTCTTGAACGGCACTTAGTTCCTCCTCCATCTCCTTCCCCCCCGGCAAACTTGTGCGCGAGGAACGTCCCTTCTGCTTAAGAGAAAAAGGAAAAGGAGAGGGAAACAAGCATATTGCCTTTCGGCGTAATAGCGCTTACCGAATGTCTAAGTGTTGCATCAAATGCCAAATAAAACATGCAAATAGCAAAGAGAAACATGCGAAAGGCAATCGATGCGAAAACACGAAATCTTTACTGATGCACGGGGTCTGCGCCCGGCTTTGTACAAAGGGTTACATGCAACAGCGGCAAGGCTTGTACAAAAGGTGGTTGCCGGAGCGGATCACGGCAACCGCGCCTTAGGGGTGAAACTTGCGAAGATGCTCTATGTTCCAGGAGTTGCTCACCGGTAAGCCTTCTTCGGTCTCGAGGCGGACAGCGCCGGGCCTCGTAACTTGTCTCACCCGATAAGGGCCTTCCCACTTCGGCGTCAACTTGTTGGAATTCTTGGCGGACTGAACACGCCGAAGAACAAGGTCGCCTTCCTCGAGACTCCTGGCCTTGACTTTGCGGCTATGGTAGCGGCGCAAAGCTTGCTGGTATCGAGCAGCTCGTACAGCAGCCTGGAGACGTCCCTCCTCGAGGAGCAATGCGTCATCTTGCCGCAGTTGCTCTTGCTCGAGCTCATCATAAGCGAGCACTCGAGGAGATCCGTATACGAGTTCCGTGGGGAGAACTGCTTCTGCCCCATAGACTAGAGCAAAAGGTGTCTGTCCGGTGGCTCGATTTGGTGTCGTTCTGATTGACCAAAGAGCCGCCGGGAGCTCCTCTATCCAATTCCTTCCGCACTTGCGCAGCCTGTCAAAGGTCCTTGTCTTGAGTCCGCGCAGCACTTCAGCATTTGCCCTCTCCGCTTGGCCGTTGCTCCTCGGGTGAGCAACAGAAGCGAAACAGACCTTGGCGCCAAGGTCTTGGACGTACTGCATGAAGGTGCGACTAGTGAATTGCGTACCGTTGTCGGTGATGATCCTGTTAGGGATCCCGAAACGGCAAACAATCGACCTGAAGAACCTGACCGCTGACTGTGCTGTCACCTTCCTCACTGGCTCCACTTCTGGCCACTTTGTGAACTTGTCGATTGCGACGTACAAGTACTCAAAGCCCCCGACAGCGCGAGGGAAAGGGTCGAGGATATCGAGCCCCCAGACCGAGAAGGGCCATGACAAAGGGATTGTTTGGAGAGCTTGAGCTGGCTGATGTATTTGCTTCGCATGGAACTGGCACGCTTCACACTTGGTTACTAGTGCAGTTGCATCTTGGAGGGCTTCTTGCCAAAAGAACCCTTGCCGGAAAGCTTTCCCGGCAAGCGCCCTTGCGCCAATGTGGTGGCCGCATATGCCTCCGTGTATTTCTGCCAACAGCTTCTGTCCATCTTCTCTGGAGATGCATTTCAACCTGACACCGTTGAGTCTTCTTCTGTACAGCTCGTTATCCACAAACTGATACATACTTGACTGCCTGGTTATCTTCTCTATCTCTTGAGGGTCGTCGGGAAGTTCTCCAGTTTGCAGAAAACGGACGATCTGCTGTGCCCATGCCGGAGCCCGGGGCTCTACGGCAAGGACTAAAGGCTCGAGGGCCGCTGCGGGAACCCCAGCTTCTACGGCAAAGACCTCTGGTCCTGTCGGAGCTGACGGTCCCCCGGCAAGCTCGCCGGGGCGAGGCTTGTCGGGAACACTTGCTTCAACTGCACAAGCCCGAGGGCTTGCAGGAGCAAACTGTTCCTCAGCGTTGTCGTTGATCCTGGGAACCTTGGCGGCGGGTTCAGGAAGATCCGCCGGCAAGTAGTCGCCGGAGACCAACTTTCTCTTCTTGGACTGTCCAATTGATGGTGTAACTGATGGTTGAGTTAGCTTGAGCAAAAAGGTCCCTGGTTCCACAGGTAACTTCATTGCGGCGCACTTTGAAAGGCCATCTGCAATCTCATTTTGGGCTCTTGGGACGTGCTCCATCTGCAGACCTTCAAAGTGTTCTTCAAGCTTCCTCACTTCATCGACATACGCTTCCATCAAAGGGCTCTGGTAGCTCTTGTTAACTTGTCGGACCACCAACTGAGAATCTCCCCGCACAATCAGCTTCCTGATCCCAAGTTCGGCCGCAATCCTGAGGCCGGCAAGCAAGCCTTCATATTCTGCGGTGTTGTTTGTCGCTTGCTCCCTGGGAAAGTGCATCTGGATAACATATTTGAGGTGCTCTCCGGTGGGCGCGATGAGTACCACGCCGGCACCGGCGCCTTGCAATGAGAAGGCACCATCAAAATACATTACCCATTCACTTGTAGCTTCTTGTACGGGTACACTTGTTTCTTGAACTTCATCTTCTGGCGTTGGGGTCCACTCAGCAATGAATTCTGCCAAAGCTCGGCTCTGTATGGTTGAAGTACTTTCAAACTTGAGTCCGAAGCTTGATAGCTCCAGTGCCCACTCGACGATCCTGCCTGTTGCCTCTGGATTGTGCAATATCCTCTTCAACGGAAAGCGAGTGACCACCGTTATCTCATGGGCTTGGAAGTAGTGGCGCAGCTTTCTTGAAGCCATGAGGAGGCCGAAAAGCAATTTTTGCACACCAGAGTACCTTGATCTAGCTCCCTGGAGAAGGGAACTTACAAAATACACTGGGCGCTGCACCATCTTCTTCCGCACTTCTCCTTGTTCCTGCGCAGAGTCTTCCTTGTCGGGGCCAGAGCTTGTCGGGACAGCCCCCTGCTTGTCGCTAGATTCGCTTGCCGGTGATGCTGTCTCCTCGTCGGACTCCCTCTCCGCTACTAACGCAGCACTAACCACCTGGTTGGTTGCCGCTAAGTATAGCAACAACTTTTCCTGTGGTTTAGGTGCGACAAGTATAGGAGTGGAGGAGAGGTACCGTTTCAAATCCTGCAACGCCGCCTCCGCTTCCGGAGTCCACTTCATGGGACCTGCCTTCTTCAAGATTTTGAAGAAAGGTAGGGCGCGTTCTGCGGATTTTGAAATGAACCTACTGAGGGCAGCAACGCAACCTGCAAGCCTTCTGACATCCTTGACGCGCTTTGGAGCTTCTATCTGCTCGATGGCTTTGATCTTGTCGGGGTTGGCTTCAATCCCCCTCTGTGATACAAAGAACCCGAGAAGCTTGCCGGAGGGAACTCCAAAGACGCACTTCTCGGGGTTCAGCTTGAGCTGTATCCTGCGCAGGTTCTGAAACGTTTCTTCTAAGTCTTGAATCAGTGTTTCTTTGCTCTTGCTCTTCACCACGATGTCATCCATGTAGGCTTCTACATTCCTGTGGATCTGTGGCTCAAAAGCAGTGTACACTACCCTTGCAAAAGTTGAGCCTGCATTTTTCAGTCCAAATGGCATGCGGATAAAGCAATAGGTGCCACATGGAGTGATAAATGCAGTCTTCTCTTCATCTTCCTTAGCCATGAAAATCTGGTGATAGCCTGAGTATGCATCAAGAAAACAGAGTAGCTCACATCCGGCAGTGGAGTCAACGATCTGGTCAATGCGCGGCAAAGGGAAGGGATCCTTGGGACATGCTTTATTGACATCAGTGAAGTCTATACACAGTCTCCACTTCCCGTTGGCTTTGCGCACGACGACTGGGTTTGCCAACCACGTCGGATGGATCACACCTCTAACTAGGCCTGCTGCCTCTAGTTTCTTGATCTCCTCATTGATGAACTCTTGGCGCTCCACGGCTTGCTTCCTCACTTTTTGCTTAATGGGCCGCGCATGAGGGCAGACAGCAAGCTTGTGCTCAATCACCCTCCTGGGAACACCGGGGATGTCAGATGGTTGCCAAGCAAACACATCGACATTCGCCCGCAGGAAGGCGACGAGCGCGCTTTCCTATTTGCTGTCAAGGGTGGCACTGATGGTGAAGGTACCACCAGTGCCATCCTCCTTTGCGGACACCTTCTTGGTCGCCGGAGGAGCAGCCATTCCTTTCTTGCTCTTGCCGGTGGAGCTCGATGGAACGTCCTCGACGGCGGCGCAGCACTCCGAAGAGGTGCGGTTGCCGGAGTGGGTCCCAGAGCACTTGCCGGACTTGGTCTTCGTCTTCTTCCCCCCGGGAGCTTCAGCGGCAAGAGTATCCTTCTCGGCCGCAGCTGCCGCATCCCGGTAAATCTTGTCGGCGCAAATAAGCGCATCTTTCTTGTCGCTGTGGACAGTGATGACGCTTATCGGCCCTGGCATCTTCAGCACGTTGTAGGCATAGTGGGAAGCTGCCATGAACTTGGCGAGGGCGGGACGGCCGAGTATTCCATTGTAGGGCAATGGAATATCGGCAACGTCAAAGGTGATGCGCTCAGTCCTGAAGTTGAGCTCCCCGCCAAAGGTCACCGGCAGAGTAATCTTTCCCTTGGGCTTGCTCCTTCCCGGGTTGATTCCTTGGAATGAACCGGTTTCTTCGAGCTCGCCGTCTTGAATCTGGAGTTTCTTGATCACAGCAGAGGAGATCAAGTTCAGCCCGGCCCCGCCGTCAACCAACATCTTGGTGACCTTGAGGTTGCGGATGGTGGGGGAAACCAGCATCGGCAAGCACCCGACCGCCGTGGTGCGGTCAGGGTGATCCTCAAGGTCAAAAATGATGGGCGTGCTGGACCATTTGAGGAGCCTGCGCGACTCCACGGGCGGCTCCGCTGCATTCACCTCACGCACCCACTGTTTCAGCTGGCGGTGGGAGGTGTGCAGAGAGGCGCCACCGTCGATGCACAGGACCTCCGTGGCTTTCTGGAACTCCTGCTCGCTGTTCTCGTCGTCCTCCATGTCTTCATCGTCGTCTTCGTCGTTGTCGCGGCCCCGGGGAGGTCGATCTCCTTGCCGCTGCTTGGCCTTGCCGCGGCGTCCTCCCCGGCCATTGAATGGCCGCTTCTTGCTGGGCTCTTCCCCGCCACCTTGGGCCTTCTCGTTGTCGCGCCTCTCGTACTCAGCCTTTTGCTGCTCGACGAGGTACTCGACGCGCTTGCAGTTGGAGAGGTCGTGACCCTTGGTGCGGTGAATCTTACAGTATTGCTTGTCGGAGCTACCCGGCTTGTCGGCCGCCGCCGCAGGGGCAGGCTCCTTGCCGGAGCCGCCAGCCTGCGCTTGCTTGGCGGGGGCCTCCTTGCCGGACTTCTCGACGGCAAGCACTTCCTTCTTGCCCTTCTTCCTGTTGTTCCGCCGCCGGCTCTTCTTTGCCGGGGCGGCGTCGTCGCTGTCGCTTCCCCCTGCGCCAGCATCCTCCCCGGGGAGTTTCCTCCCCTCTTCTGCACGGGCGCACTTGTCGGCAAGAGCGTAGAGCTCGCTGACGTCCCTGATCTTGGTCATCGCCATCTCCTCACGCATGCGGCGGTTACGCACGTTCTGATGGAACGCGCTGATAACCGCAGCAGGGTGAACGTCGGGGATGTTGTGCTGTACCCGGCTGAAACGTTGGATATACTTGCGCAGGGGTTCGCCTTCCTTCTGGGCCAAAATGTGGAGATCGCTCTCCTGGCCATGGGGTTTGTCGATCCTGACAAGCTGAAACGGCAAACAATGGACACTCCCCACCGGCGTTCTCGCTGATCCGGCGTTCGCGCGGGCGCAATCTTCATCAACCTCTCCAGCTTCATCAACAACTTCATCAGCGACAACTCCATGGCCCCGAAGAAGAAGCCCTCGGAGGTCGGAGGCCCGTCCGCGTCTCACCCGCCGCCACCAGAGCCAACGGTGGGCGGGGGAGACGCCGTCGGAAGGGTGGTTGCCGGCGAGGACACTCACGGTGCCACCAGATCCAAGAACAGGACGGACGACCGGACCTCGGTCTCCGTGGACGCGCCACGTCCATCGCAACATACGACGACCCCGCAGCGCCATACCACGGGAGGTGGTATCCGCTTGCTGGGACAAGGCCATGCTGGAGGTTCGCGGGACGCCCCGGACCCCCGTCCGGGCACAAGCAAAGCGAAGGCGCCGGCGCGGGACCCCGCTCCTTCTAACGTTGTTAGAAGTCCGAGCGTATCCCGCTCCTCGCACCGCTCGCCCGCGTTCCCCACTACTCCGGCAGAAGCGCTCGCAAGGGCGCAGCTGCTCCTCGATTTTCCTCCAGCGGCCGACAAGGCCGAGGAATGGAGGGCTACTATCCGGAGCCTGATAGACTTCGCCAACAACGACTCTCCGCAGCAGCCGTCGGCCTCACGGCCGCGGCAGGCCGAGAAGACGAAGGCTATCGGCGACAAGACTGCCGGGGGTGCGACAAGCGTGCACTCCCCGCCGCAGAAGCAGAAGACGCCGCCCCGCCGGAACAATCCCGACGACGGCTCCACAGCCTCGTCGGACCCGCGGGCCCGTCGGGACCAGCGCCAGGTCCTCGACGACCGGCGAGATGAAGACGCTCGGACCACGATCGAGCGCCGCCGAGAAGCTCGGCGACAATACGACAAGAGAGCTGGGAACACTGTCGACGCACCCGCGCCCGGTGAACCAGGCGACTTGCCGTACGCGGCAGGCTGCCCTGCGTTCACCCGCGAGCTGCGGCGCGTCCAGTGGCCCAGCATGAAGAACTTTAAGCCCGACGTACCGGAGAAGTACGACGGCAAGACGCACCCCTCGGAGTTTCTCAGCGTCTACACCATAGCAGTGCAAGCTGCCGGGGGGCGCGACGAGAAGATCCTAGCCAACTACTTCCCGCTCGTGCTGAAGCCGAACGTCCGTTCGTGGCTCATGCACTTGCCGGAAGGCTCTATCTCTTCTTGGGCCGACCTCTGCCATCAGTTTGTTGGCGCCTTCACCGGCGGCCACAAACCCCATGGCCAGGAGAGCGATCTCCACATTTTGGCCCAGAAGGAAGGCGAACCCCTGCGCAAGTATATCCAACGTTTCAGCCGGGTACAGCACAACCTCCCCGACGTTCACCCTGCTGCGGTTATCAGCGCGTTCCATCAGAACGTGCGTAACCGCCGCATGCGTGAGGAGATGGCGATGACCAAGATCAGGGACGTCAGCGAGCTCTACGCTCTTGCCGACAAGTGCGCCCGTGCAGAAGAGGGGAGGAAACTCCCCGGGGAGGATGCTGGCGCAGGGGGAAGCGACAGCGACGACGCCGCCCCGGCAAAGAAGAGCCGGCGGCGGAACAACAGGAAGAAGGGCAAGAAGGAAGTGCTTGCCGTCGAGAAGTCCGGCAAGGAGGCCCCCGCCAAGCAAGCGCAGGCTGGCGGCTCCGGCAAGGAGCCTGCCCCTGCGGCGGCGGCCGACAAGCCGGGTAGCTCCGACAAGCAATACTGTAAGATTCACCGCACCAAGGGTCACGACCTCTCCAACTGCAAGCGCGTCGAGTACCTCGTCGAGCAGCAAAAGGCTGAGTACGAGAGGCGCGACAACGAGAAGGCCCAAGGTGGCGGGGAAGAGCCCAGCAAGAAGCGGCCATTCAATGGCCGGGGAGGACGCCGCGGCAAGGCCAAGCAGCGGCAAGGAGATCGACCTCCCCGGGGCCGCGACAACGACGAAGACGACGATGAAGACATGGAGGACGACGAGAACAGCGAGCAGGAGTTCCAGAAAGCCACGGAGGTCCTGTGCATCGACGGTGGCGCCTCTCTGCACACCTCCCACCGCCAGCTGAAACAGTGGGTGCGTGAGGTGAATGCAGCGGAGCCGCCCGTGGAGTCGCGCAGGCTCCTCAAATGGTCCAGCACGCCCATCATTTTTGACCTTGAGGATCACCCTGACCGCACCACGGCGGTCGGGTGCTTGCCGATGCTGGTTTCCCCCACCATCCGCAACCTCAAGGTCACCAAGATGTTGGTTGACGGCGGGGCCGGGCTGAACTTGATCTCCTCTGCTGTGATCAAGAAACTCCAGATTCAAGACGGCGAGCTCGAAGAAACCGGTTCATTCCAAGGAATCAACCCGGGAAGGAGCAAGCCCAAGGGAAAGATTACTCTGCCGGTGACCTTTGGCGGGGAGCTCAACTTCAGGACTGAGCGCATCACCTTTGACGTTGCCGATATTCCATTGCCCTACAATGGAATACTCGGCCGTCCCGCCCTCGCCAAGTTCATGGCAGCTTCCCACTATGCCTACAACGTGCTGAAGATGCCAGGGCCGATAAGCGTCATCACTGTCCACAGCGACAAGAAAGATGCGCTTATTTGCGCCGACAAGATTTACCGGGATGCGGCAGCTGCGGCCGAGAAGGATACTCTTGCCGCTGAAGCTCCCGGGGGGAAGAAGACGAAGACCAAGTCCGGCAAGTGCTCTGGGACCCACTCCGGCAACCGCACCTCTTCGGAGTGCTGCGCCGCCGTCGAGGACGTTCCATCGAGCTCCACCGGCAAGAGCAAGAAAGGAATGGCTGCTCCTCCGGCGACCAAGAAGGTGTCCGCAAAGGAGGATGGCACTGGTGGTACCTTCACCATCAGTGCCACCCTTGACAGCAAATAGGAAAGCGCGCTCGTCGCCTTCCTGCGGGCGAATGTCGATGTGTTTGCTTGGCAACCATCTGACATCCCCGGTGTTCCCAGGAAGGTGATTGAGCACAAGCTTGCTGTCTGCCCTCATGCGCGGCCCATTAAGCAAAAAGTGAGGAAGCAAGCCGTGGAGCGTCAAGAGTTCATCAATGAGGAGATCAAGAAACTAGAGGCAGCAGGCCTAGTTAGAGGTGTGATCCATCCGACGTGGTTGGCAAACCCAGTCGTCGTGCGCAAAGCCAACGGGAAGTGGAGATTGTGTATAGACTTCACTGATGTCAATAAAGCATGTCCCAAGGATCCCTTCCCTTTGCCGCGCATTGACCAGATCGTTGACTCCACTGCCGGATGTGAGCTACTCTGTTTTCTTGATGCATACTCAGGCTATCACCAGATTTTCATGGCTAAGGAAGATGAAGAGAAGACTGCATTTATCACTCCATGTGGCACCTATTGCTTTATCCGCATGCCATTTGGACTGAAAAATGCAGGCTCAACTTTTGCAAGGGTAGTGTACACTGCTTTTGAGCCACAGATCCACAGGAATGTAGAAGCCTACATGGATGACATCGTGGTGAAGAGCAAGAGCAAAGAAACACTGATTCAAGACTTAGAAGAAACGTTTCAGAACCTGCGCAGGATACAGCTCAAGCTGAACCCCGAGAAGTGCGTCTTTGGAGTTCCCTCCGGCAAGCTTCTCGGGTTCTTTGTATCACAGAGGGGGATTGAAGCCAACCCCGACAAGATCAAAGCCATCGAGCAGATAGAAGCTCCAAAGCGCGTCAAGGATGTCAGAAGGCTTGCAGGTTGCGTTGCTGCCCTCAGTAGGTTCATTTCAAAATCCGCAGAACGCGCCCTACCTTTCTTCAAAATCTTGAAGAAGGCAGGTCCCATGAAGTGGACTCCGGAAGCGGAGGCGGCGTTGCAGGATTTGAAACGGTACCTCTCCTCCACTCCTATACTTGTCGCACCTAAACCACAGGAAAAGTTGTTGCTATACTTAGCGGCAACCAACCAGGTGGTTAGTGCTGCGTTAGTAGCGGAGAGGGAGTCCGACGAGGAGACAGCATCACCGGCAAGCGAATCTAGCGACAAGCAGGGGGCTGTCCCGACAAGCTCTGGCCCCGACAAGGAAGACTCTGCGCAGGAACAAGGAGAAGTGCGGAAGAAGATGGTGCAGCGCCCAGTGTATTTTGTAAGTTCCCTTCTCCAGGGAGCTAGATCAAGGTACTCTGGTGTGCAAAAATTGCTTTTCGGCCTCCTCATGGCTTCAAGAAAGCTGCGCCACTACTTCCAAGCCCATGAGATAACGGTGGTCACTCGCTTTCCGTTGAAGAGGATATTGCACAATCCAGAGGCAACAGGCAGGATCGTCGAGTGGGCACTGGAGCTATCAAGCTTCGGACTCAAGTTTGAAAGTACTTCAACCATACAGAGCCGAGCTTTGGCAGAATTCATTGCTGAGTGGACCCCAACGCCAGAAGATGAAGTTCAAGAAACAAGTGTACCCGTACAAGAAGCTACAAGTGAATGGGTAATGTATTTTGATGGTGCCTTCTCATTGCAAGGCGCCGGTGCCGGCGTGGTACTCATCGCGCCCACCGGAGAGCACCTCAAATATGTTATCCAGATGCACTTTCCCAGGGAGCAAGCGACAAACAACACCGCAGAATATGAAGGCTTGCTTGCCGGCCTCAGGATTGCGGCCGAACTTGGGATCAGGAAGCTGATTGTGCGGGGAGATTCTCAGTTGGTGGTCCGACAAGTTAACAAGAGCTACCAGAGCCCTTTGATGGAAGCGTATGTCGATGAAGTGAGGAAGCTTGAAGAACACTTTGAAGGTCTGCAGATGGAGCACGTCCCAAGAGCCCAAAATGAGATTGCAGATGGCCTTTCAAAGTGCGCCGCAATGAAGTTACCTGTGGAACCAGGGACCTTTTTGCTCAAGCTAACTCAACCATCAGTTACACCATCAATTGGACAGTCCAAGAAGAGAAAGTTGGTCTCCGGCGACTACTTGCCGGCGGATCTTCCTGAACCCGCCGCCAAGGTTCCCAGGATCAACGACAACGCTGAGGAACAGTTTGCTCCTGCAAGCCCTCGGGCTTGTGCAGTTGAAGCAAGTGTTCCCGACAAGCCTCGCCCCGGCGAGCTTGCCGGGGGACCGTCAGCTCCGACAGGACCAGAGGTCTTTGCCGTAGAAGCTGGGGTTCCCGCAGCGGCCCTCGAGCCTTTAGTCCTTGCCGTAGAGCCCCGGGCTCCGGCATGGGCACAGCAGATCGTCCGTTTTCTGCAAACTGGAGAACTTCCCGACGACCCTCAAGAGATAGAGAAGATAACCAGGCAGTCAAGTATGTATCAGTTTGTGGATAACGAGCTGTACAGAAGAAGACTCAACGGTGTCAGGTTGAAATGCATCTCCAGAGAAGATGGACAGAAGCTGTTGGCAGAAATACACGGAGGCATATGCGGCCACCACATTGGCGCAAGGGCGCTTGCCGGGAAAGCTTTCCGGCAAGGGTTCTTTTGGCAAGAAGCCCTCCAAGATGCAACTGCACTAGTAACCAAGTGTGAAGCGTGCCAGTTCCATGCGAAGCAAATACATCAGCCAGCTCAAGCTCTCCAAACAATCCCTTTGTCATGGCCCTTCTCGGTCTGGGGGCTCGATATCCTCGACCCTTTCCCTCGCGCTGTCGGGGGCTTTGAGTACTTGTACGTCGCAATCGACAAGTTCACAAAGTGGCCAGAAGTGGAGCCAGTGAGGAAGGTGACAGCACAGTCAGCGGTCAGGTTCTTCAGGTCGATTGTTTGCCGTTTCGGGATCCCTAACAGGATCATCACCGACAACGGTACGCAATTCACTAGTCGCACCTTCATGCAGTACGTCCAAGACCTTGGCGCCAAGGTCTGTTTCGCTTCTGTTGCTCACCCGAGGAGCAACGGCCAAGCGGAGAGGGCAAATGCTGAAGTGCTGCGCGGACTCAAGACAAGGACCTTTGACAGGCTGCGCAAGTGCGGAAGGAATTGGATAGAGGAGCTCCCGGCGGCTCTTTGGTCAATCAGAACGACACCAAATCGAGCCACCGGACAGACACCTTTTGCTCTAGTCTATGGAGCAGAAGCAGTTCTCCCCACGGAACTCGTATACGGATCTCCTCGAGTGCTCGCTTATGATGAGATCGAGCAAGAGCAACTGCGGCAAGATGACGCATTGCTCCTTGAGGAGGGACGTCTCTAGGCTGCTGTACGAGCTGCTCGATACCAGCAAGCTTTGCGCCGCTACCATAGCCGCAAAGTCAAGGCCAGGAGTCTCGAGGAAGGCGACCTTGTTCTTCGGCGTGTTCAGTCCGCCAAGAATTCCAACAAGTTGACGCCGAAGTGGGAAGGCCCTTATCGGGTGAGACAAGTTACGAGGCCCGGCGCTGTCCGCCTCGAGACCGAAGAAGGCTTACCGGTGAGCAACTCCTGGAACATAGAGCATCTTCGCAAGTTTCACCCCTAAGGCGCGGTTGCCGTGATCCGCTCCGGCAACCACCTTTTGTACAAGCCTTGCCGCTGTTGCATGTAACCCTTTGTACAAAGCCGGGCGCAGACCCCGTGCATCAGTAAAGATTTCGTGTTTTCGCATCGATTGCCTTTCGCATGTTTCTCTTTGCTATTTGCATGTTTTATTTGGCATTTGATGCAACACTTAGACATTCGGTAAGCGCTATTACGCCGAAAGGCAATATGCTTGTTTCCCTCTCCTTTTCCTTTTTCTCTTAAGCAGAAGGGACGTTCCTCGCGCACAAGTTTGCCGGGGGGGAAGGAGATGGAGGAGGAACTAAGTGCCGTTCAAGAAAGAAGAGCCTTACCGGAAAGCAGACAACATGAGCAAGCAGCATATGAAAGATAAGTTGTTAGAATTTGACCAGTTCAAATTTTAAATTTTGGTTGTCTTCCTTGAACGATCACACTTTGTATGGAAAACCTGTGCGCGGAGGAACCTACCCGTAGCTTGCCGCACCCTTATCTTGTTTTCGAGTCCACTCAACGATTTAAGTGAGCTGCGACAAGTGTCGCGCCCTTGCCTCGTTTCCGAGTACACTCAGCAAGCTAAGCGCGTTGCGACCTGCTGCGGCAAGGTTGCTTGCCGGCGAGGACCTTGGCCAGCAGGCCGCTCAGAGTCCAGCACTCAGCGCTCGCGGCAAGGGCCCCTTTCCGGCAAGCTCCCCGGGAGCGTAGGGTGAAAAACATACAAAGTCAAAGATTGGAACAAGGAAGATAACATTGCACTGATTGATTGAAGTAAAGCAAATATCTTACAAGGATAACTTGTCGCAATGGACTAATGAGTTCATAACATAACGTGCAGCAACGAAAAGATAAAGATAAATGGGGCCCTAGTCTACGCGGTCGCCCTCCTTCCTGCCAAGCTTTGCCACCTTGGCGATGATATGGCTGACCTGCTCCTTCAGGGCCTCCGTGTCTGCATCTGCCGGCAAGCTGCAAAGAACGTTCTTGAGGTTGATCCCCGGGTTGCGGTACACGATCTTCGTCAAGACCCGCTCCAGAGTTCCTGCGCAGAGACGGCGCGACTCCTCGGCCAGCTGCGCGGGGATGCGGTTCCGGAGACCTGCAAGGGCCGGAGCGACGCCTCTGAAGAAGAGGCTGAGCTTGGCGCTGTGCGGGAGGTCTGGATCCGGCGAGTAGATAAGATGTTCGACCTTCAAGGCAAGCAACTCCTGGTCAATGTTGGATGCAGAAGAAACCAGCTCTTCGGTCCACAGCTCAATGTTCTTGCGGAAGAGCTCGGATGCCTTGTTGGCGCTGTCCACCAAGGTCCGCTCCTTGCGGAGCTCCTCCTTCAGCTTGTCTTCTCGAAGCTTGGCGGCGTCAATTGAATCCCTCAGAGTTGAGACTTTCAGCTCCAAGTCCTCGATGGAGTCCTTGGCGGCCTTAAGCTCATCGCCCCTCTTGGACAGATTCACTTGGAGCTCCGCGTTGGTGTGGGCGTCCTTCTCGCGCTCAGTAATGAGCGCGGCAACCTTCTCGGTGCTCACCTTCATCGCCGTTTCTAGTTGTTCAACCTTGGCGGCAAGCTCCTTCCTGGCGTCTTCCGCGGCAGCAGCAGCGGCTTTCGCCTCCTTCAGCTCCCCGCCAAGGGCAGCCTCGCGAGCGGCAAGGTCCTCCTCATGGGAGTCGAGATCCACCTTCCGCTGCGCGAGCTCTCCTTCTCGCCGGGACATCTCCACCCCGGCGAGCCGTTGCTGTTCTTCAGCCCCGGCTTTCTCCAAAAGCCACTCTTGATATTCACCGGCGAGACGCTCGCGCTCCTCCGCCACCTTGCGGAGGCCCGCCTTGTGGGCAGCGCTGAGCTCCGCCGCACGCTTCTCCATTTCGGCGGCGGCCTGGGCAGCAAGGGCTTCCCGGGAGGCAAGCTTCACCTGCCTGGCCCGGTAAAGGGCCAGGAGCTGGTGGAGAAGCTTCTCCTCCTCGGGCCCATCTCCTTCACCGGGCGCCTCGACGACTGTCAGACCCGCGGAGGCGAGGACTTCTCCGTCAAACGCCTCACCCTCCGCGGGAGCTCTTGATGAAGACCCCCAAGGCACTTGGATAAAGACGCCATTGGGGGCACGAAGATAGTACGCCTGCTTCTCGCCGGTGGAGGGGCCGGCGGCCGGTGTAGCATCCGGTGCTCCCGCCACCTCCGGGTCGGCGGTGCGGTCGCCGTCCCCCTCCCCGGTCGCGGCGTCAGCGGCCGGAGTGGCCTCCTGCGCGGCCGGCTCGGTGGCCTCGGTCGCCTCCTCGGTGGCCTCGGCCATCTCCACGACGACGGGAACGTCGTCGCCGCCGCCCTGCGCGCCCTCCTCATCCTCGATATTGATGACCTCGGTCTCCATCGGCGCGGGAGGAGGAGGAGGAAGATCTAGGAGAAGAAGAAAAAGAAGTTCAAAATCAAGCAAAGATCCAAAAAGAAGCAAAGTCAAGAAAACCAAGTACAGAACGTACCTTGGCGGACGTCCTCTGCGGCGGGCTCCCTTGCCGGGGAGCTCGGCCCTGGCGGAGTGGCCGTCCTCGCCGGGCTGCTCGCCCTTGGCGGGGTACTCTGCCTTGGCGGAGTACCCGCCCTTGGCGGAGCGCTCTCCCTTGCCGGAGAGTTTTGCCTTGCCGGGGACGGCGGGGCCTGCGGCTCCTCGGTGACGGTCTCCGGGCGCTCTTCCCGCTGCGGCTCCACATCTGCACAAGAGAAGATAGAAGAACCAAGACATTCAAAAAAAAAAAAAAAAGAAAAGAGAAAGAAAGATCAAAGCCCTAAGCGCGCCCCGACGAGCAAAAACAGTAAACCTCTAACTTACGCTGGGGGCTGCGCTGGGGGCTGCTCCCCGGAGCGGCGCTCGGGTCCGGCAAGCTCGGCTCCGGTGCGATCCCTGCTTCCGCGACGGATGGGTCTTCTACGACCTCAACTGTGGGCACCCTGACCCTCTTCGCGCGCTGCTCCAAGGTCCTGCAATCACAAGCAACAAGCAAAGTCAAGCGTCAGCAACAATCGAGATATAAAAATCAAGAAGGAGTAAGGCCTCGGGTCCTTACTCTTGGTCCTCCTCGTCGTCCTCGCTCAGCGCGGAGAAGTCAAACTCCACGGTGGGCGCGTTGGCGCGAGGAGCGGAGGATGAAGATTCCCTCGCGCGTTTCGGAGCCACCGGGGCTGGGGGCTGCGTAGGCCCAGCCCCTGTGGTGGCCGGCGCCCGAGAAGTGGGCGGAGCAGCTGCTCCGCTCCGAGAAGATCCTTGCCGGCTCGGTGCCGGCCTGCGGGACGCCTCCGTCGTGGTCCGCGCGCGCGGGGCCTCTGCCGTAGCCGGCACGCCGGTCGCCCTTGGCACGTCTTGGCTCGGCCGGGGAGCTGCCCGGCGAGCTGGCTGTTGCCGGGGCGCTCGCGCCTGCTCCCCCGTCGCCGCCTTGCGGAGACGCTTCAATGGGGACTGCCTCGGGCTCGCCGGGGGCGGGGAGCTTTCCGACGAGGAGAGGTCGTCGGCGTAGAGCTCGGTGGATCCGCCGGTGTCTTCCTCCTCCCCCTCCTCTCCCTCGGCCAGTTCGCTAGCCCCAGCGCCTTGCACTGCGGGCCCCTTCCCCTTGGTGGCCCCGCTTCGTCCGGCGCCTTCGCTCCTCGCGGCACCCCTGCTTCCTCCGGCTGTGCCCTCCATTGCCGCGGCCTCCGTCGCGATCCCATTGATCCCGGAGTGCCTCAGCGAGGGGACCCCGGCGAGCGCGTCGGGAGGGAGCTCTAGCAGCTTGCGAATCTCCTCCTTATCCGCCTGGCTGGAGGCATCCGCGGCTTCCGCCTCCGCGGGTGTGTATCCAAAGTTTCCCGCCGCCGCGGCTGCGGCGACTTCTTCAGCGCGAGAAGCCATGTAAGCAATCTCTTGGTCGGTGGTGGCCCGCGTGTGCAGCTTGAGATCGTCCGTCTTCTCCAACACCTCCGCAAGGTTGTCGTAGAACTCGAGGACATCGATAGGCTTGGGCGCAATCCACGTGCGCTCCAATCCATAAGAGTCGCACGCGGGCATCATAGCGACAAGGCGATCCCGGGCGCTGCTGGCGCAGAGCGGCACCACTCCCCGGGGAGCGCGGAAGTACTCGGGGTGTGCCGGGTCGAACTTGAAAAGTTCCCTGACCATACCCCGCAGCTCGAGTGTTGTGAAGTTAAAATTGAGGCCGGGGCGCAGCCTCATGATGTCTGCCGGGCCGCCGTATTGCCACGCCGGCCTTTTCCGGTCTTGGAGGGGGGCGATCCGGCGACGAAGAAAGTCCGCGCCCACTTCAGCGACAGACAGCGGCGCCATCCGAAGACGAAGGATTCTGACGAGAGCGATATCCAGCTTGGAATCGTCGGAATCGAAATTACTCCAATCCCTGCCGCGCACGATGGGCGATGTGCGCGGCGCGGTGAAGTGTTGCGGCCGCTCCTCGACGACCCAGCACCACTCCGCGCGCCACTCTTCCCACTTACCGCGGAGCTCCCCCGGCAAGTAGGCTGATTTCTTATTCAGCCTAAACACCCAAGAGATTCCTCCGGAGAGGGGGGCGTCGGCCTCTACTCTGGGGATGAAAAAGTGCCTAAAGAGAGCTACGTTGGGCTGGATTCCTACGAAGTTTTCGCACATGTGTGCGAAAACGGACATGGTGAGGATGGCGTTGGGAGTGAAGTCGAGGAGGTGGAGGCCATAAGTATTCATGATATCGCAGAAAAAGTTTGAGAAGGGAGGGCACATACCGCAGTGGAAGAAGGCTGCGAAAAAGTAATACCCGCCGGGGTAGTGGTCCTTGGCGACGGCCGGGTAGACGCGCGTGCGGGGGTGCGCTGGGGTCTCCTTGGCCCAGAACAAATAATATTTGTTCCAAAGCTCCCGCACGCCGAGCTTCGGCGCGAAGACAATGTGCTCCTTCCGGTACGCGGCGAGCTTCGCCGCCTGATCTGACTTCTCCCGCTTGGACTTCTCCGACTTCGCCTTGTCGGTCTTTGGGGCCATGGCGGACGCGGTGGAAGGAAGGGGACGAAGAGCTTGGTGGTGGCGGAGGAGTAGAGGCAAAGCGCAGAGGAATCTAAGGAAGAAGACGATGGCAATGAGTGCGCAGGGAGGGGAACCGCGCCGCTCTCTCTGCTTTTATGGGAGAGTGGGGGGCGTTTCGCCCTTCCCATTAAAGAAATCGTGGGCACGTCCCATCCCACGGCGCCGCAATCGACGCGTGCCGTTGCCGTGGGGTGCGGCGGATATGGAAGTAGATTCGGCGCGCCGCGGGCCGCGGGTGCCCGTGCACTGTTTTGGGCCTGGCCCAACAGCGCTCGGCACCGTGTGTGGCCCAGGCCCGGGGGCTCCTGTCGGTGTACTAAGGTAGGGGTACCCTAGTACCCCAACTTGTGCACGGACAGCGGCCGCTCCCCGCGGCAGGGTTCACCACGCGCTTGCCGGAGACCTTCCTGCCCCTTATCTAGCCATTCAAAAACAAAGTATACAAGACAGAAGACCAAGACCCCGGCAAGAGGAGCTTGCCGGGAAGGCCGTCCCAGGCTCGAGATTGCTTAACTAGCACGAGGCCCTGGCAAGAGGAGCTTGTCAGGACGAATAGAAGATTTTATCTTAGAAGACCCGGCGAGGGCTCGGGGAGCGGCAAGCTTCCGGGCCCGGCAAGGTCGAGATCCCCGGCAAGGTGCTTGCCGGAGGAGGTGCGCTGTGTGCCCGCGCTCCAGCTCATCGGCCCACGCGTCGCCCTGGGGCCGCTCCAGGGACGCGTGGCGGATGGCTGTGCAGCCTGGGGGACACGGTGGCACTCCACGGCAGTGGATCCATCGCCGTGGCAGACGGAGACGCAACGGCGGGAGCTTTTGGGGTCGACGGCGACGGGCATTAAATGCCCTTGTCCCCCACTGTTAAAGTAGGTATAGACCACTGTTCTGTACTGTAGCTCCACTGTTCCCGCACTGTTACAACTACCACCTCTTTTACATTTTTACCCCTTTCTCCTACGTTGACACCTGTCGGTGACCCCTTGCACTATAAAAGGAGGCCCATGCACAACGTGGAGGGGGTTCGAAACCTAGATTACTCTCACGCACGGTGTAGCTGCTTCTTCAAGCTCCCGAGCGCTCAACTCAATACACAACCAAGCAGGAGTAGGGTTTTACGCATCCGTGCGGCCCGAACCTGGGTAAAACTGCCCGCGCGTCTGCCTCGATCTGCTCTTCGTGCTCCCTCCGCCCTCGTACCGCACAGACAAGGGGCTCCGGTCCCATAGGTGTTCGTGGCGGACAGTTTCCCCCGACACCGATTTTTCTAGGGTTTGGAATATGGCAGAAGTGGTTCATCTCGGTGGGACTGAGTTGGAAGAATCGGTTTGTCCGAGATTACTTATGAGTGTGTATAGCAGTGAAAGGTGCTGATAGTTGAAGGAGCTAAAACACTAAGCACTTGAGCAACCAGATCATCAACACAACCTCATCCCCTTTTAATAGTATTGGCTTTTCCTATGGACTCAATGTGATCTTTGATCACTAAACCAAAAATAGAGTCTTGAGCTTTTGCCAATGCTTGCCTTAGCATTTGAGGGGTCCACTTCTTCAGTCATCTTGCCATACCAATGTGATTGGATTTCCTGAAACATACTTGATAAAAGCATTAGTCCAACCACAAAGTATGTTGTCATTAATTACCAAAACCACCCGGAGAGCAAATGTGCTTTCATAGTTGAACAAGGGTCCAAAAGTAGATAATGTTTGCTGTTACATGGGTGCTTGACAAAAACAAAATCAGCAGCAAAACAAACAAAACAAGGAAGAAGCTACGTCCTCGGCGACGAAGCTGAAAAGGCCCGGGCCTTCGCTCGGAGCTGCTCATGGCCGCGACCTTGACGATGCAAATGCGGGGCGGCCCGCTGCACGGACGAGGGAGTCGGGATGCTCCCGAGGCAGAGGCGGCTTGAGAGGAGGCGCTGACAAAGCCCTCGGGATTGGAGGAGACCGGCGACGGAGGCGGCGAACGGAGGGAGCAGCACGGGGCGTCGGGTGCTGGTGAGGTGGCTGGCCGCGGCGCTGAAGAGGAGGCTGGGGGGCCGACGCAGGGAAGCCGGGGCGCTCGGGGCCCTGGCTGGCCTCGAGCTGGAGGGAGCGCTCCAGCGCTGGACGGAGGAGGGGCCGCGGTGACCGGCCTGCTGCTCGCGCACGGGAGGCGCATGGAGGTGCGCGGCACCTGGCCGGCCGGGGGGAGCGGAGGGGAGTAGGCGGCGCGGCGGGGCGCTCGGGCGCAGAGGCGAGGGGCTCCATGGCGCAGGCAGAGTCGCGACCTGCTCGAGGGGAGAGGAGAAGAGGGAGATGGAGCGAGATCCAGAGGGGATCGAGGGACGGGCGAGCGGTGGGAGGAGCTGGCGGCGGCTGCGAGCGATAGAAAGGGGCGAGGGGAATCGGGACGAGCGAGGGAGAGAGGCTGCGAGGGGAGAGGGAGATGCGGCGCTGAGGGGGTTCGAGGGAACGTGGGAGCTGCGCTAGGGTTCGGTGCGGTGGTTGGGCTGGAGTGGGCCTGATGGGCCAGGGCGTGGCTGGAGGTTGAGAGGAGGAGGAGACGGGCCATGGAAGGCTAGAGAGAGGCCCAAGAGGGCGCGGCTGCTCTCTGTTTTTTTAACTCTTAGACAGGAAAAAACAAAAAGGAGAGAGTCAAAATAAAAAGAAAAGAGACAACGAATAAGAATAAAATGATGGACATTTTTGTAAGGCTTTACGGAAATTCCAACCTCACAAAAATAGTTCCAACAACAAAAGGGAAAAACAAACTAAAATAATTAGTTTGCCTTAAAGGAGTTTAAAAGGAGTCTAGATATTTGGAGGAGCCTCGAAACAACGGAAAGAAATTATTGGCAAGATTTTGAAGGTGCAACTCGAAGTGAAAAGACATGGGGAAAATTGTGCAAATGTGTTACGGTGAATTCCAACAAAATGGAATATTTATTAATATAGCTCCCTAAATATTGAGAGGCTTTTATATGTTATAAAGAGAAGACATCTTCCCTCGATTTAAATGGACCGAAGGCCCACACGGATTATTTAGGTTGAGATGCAAAAAAAATATGACATGATGGCATGATGACATGATGCAATGCAAAAATAAAAACACAAGCACAAAAGAAACACACGGGCAACCCGGAACGTCTGGAATCTTCGGGAACCTTCTGGAATCTTCTGGGACGTCGGTCTCGGGCGTCACAACGGCGGTGATGGATGTGGTGGAGGACGGCGGCGATGGATGGGGTGGCGGACGGAGGCTGGTTTGCGGATGGTGTTCCAGCGCGGACGGTGTATGAATGGGAAAATGGAGGGAGAGGTATGGGGAACCATGTTTTTGGGACGCGCATGTCTGAAATATGGGAAAGTTACGAACTTAGCCCCCGTTCAAAATTTGGATGTCTCGTCGGTTGGGGATACGACGGTAATCTCGCATCTCGCCAATATTTGCCAGAGCGATTTCGGGCGAGGAGAGGGTGGTTGGCGCCCACGGTGTATGAACGGGGCTGACAGGTAGGGCGGTTGTGTCACGTCTGAGTGAAGTTACAAACCTGCCCCTATTGAAAATATTTGCCTACATCGATTTCGGCCGAGTCGAGTTTGTTTTGCCGCCCACCGTGTATGAATGGGGAAATGGAAGGAGAAATAGAGGTCTTTCGGATGAGCTTGAATCAAATGTGTTTTGCCGCCCATGTTTGGCGCCCAGCGTGTCTGAATGGGCTCAGAGGCGGTCGTGTCATGTCTAATTGAAGTTACTATCCTACCCCTATTTAGAGCAGTGGAAATCGGGCTGATGGATTGTCCGTGTAATGGGTAGATAGTAATTTCCATCTCCCAAACACTTGCTTCGGGCAGCCGACGTGGGAGTGGACATTTTGCCGCTTCTTTCGAATTTCGGGACAATAAGCATCCACGTTTACCCTGGCAACTAAATTCGAATCCATTTTGTATTCCTATACGAATCTTTATAAATCATTCTATGTGTTTTTATATATCTTCAAAAGGATGACAAAGATGTATTCCACTATCATATATGAATATGGTTTACAAATGCCAATACTCAAATTCAGAAGCTAGAATCCAATTTAAGGTGAATTCGAATATTTGGAACACTTCATGTCCAACTCAAATGTCACACGCAACATAATGTGTACTCCCATTTAGATATGTACACAAGCGATGTATCAAGATTCAAATACCGAGTCAATCAACCAAGAATGTACAAAACTAACAGACATATAAACACTTATAGAATATATGGATCAATAATATCAACTAACATACATAAGCCAGGCCGCTGTACTTTTCTTCGCTACAACAGCATCCTTTTTTAGCCAAGCTACTACAACATCTTGGCCCTTTCCGATGCGTGCCACTTATGGTCCATCTATACTACTATTATTGTTGAATGCACATTCAGCCCGATTGGCATATTTGTAGTTTGGCACAATAATCAAAATGAAATGTCTCCGAGTCTTATCAATTAATACAGACTTGTGCTCAAATAAAATTACAAACCAAAAAACAAAAAACAATTATTACATGATCTCTAAAACAAATGGTTTGGTTGATTACATGAACAAACAACACAAAGGTTATTCAACGATGGAAAGAACATTTCACCTATGATTTACCAAGTGGGAATTTAATTTCTTTTTTTCCTTCAGGACCTTAACAATGTGGTCAGTCTCAGCTTGCTTCGTTTCGAAATCCACCAAATATTTAATGGTTGTCTTGAGTACTGCTACTGATTGTGCTGTTTGCTTCCTCAACATGTCAACTTCATATCTAAGTGCAGAAGCAGAATCTCTTTCTACCACTAGTTTAGCCTCTAGAGCATCAGCAGTTGGCAATTCTTAATGCACGATTGGACCGGTGCAACTGTTGTGGGATGATACAAGGTCCATGGGGACTTCGCTCTTTGATCTTGGGCTAACCTGTTTTGCCATTAAAGTTCCGATTGGATTCAGAAAAGTTGAAGTTAGCAAAACATCTCAACTGGGAGTTATAATAGCAAACCAGTTAAACAAACAAGGAATTAAAGAGTTTCAATTCGATGTTGAAAAGTAGTTATTAACATCATTGTAACCCGTTGTTGCAGCAGCAAAGCATTTAAACAAACAAGTAGCTATTTAAGTTCAGGCAAACAGGTAATTCTTAACAGTAAGTATCAAACACATAGATAGGCGCAGTCTATAATACGATTAACATGATGTGGCATTATGTAATCAGTAGCAAACTAAATTAAGGTAAGCAACGTAATTGAACAATTTTGCAATAAGTGGCTAACTAAAATTCTGATAAGCAGATAACTGAACTTACGCTAGTTCTTTGTACAAGCACACTACAACTTCTTTTTCGCTTACAAGGTTGTACGAAGCAGTCCATGGCATCAATTGCTTGGATACGCAGTCCCAATATTTCTTTCTTCCTACACTGCATTGGTAAGTCGAATGGTTAATCTGGTAAGATGGGGCATCCTTGATATGTTATATGAGGAAGTGTAGTCAGACTAGTTGTAGCCACACACATCACACTGGCTTTTACTGTATATTTCATGCGATTACTTTTGGCATATCGAGATCTAAGCAATCTACAATAGGATGAAAAGACTGGCATCATTCACATTATTGGCGAACTCAGTTCATAGAAACAAGCAATTCAACCATTATGTGGGTAAATCAAAAGCGCCACTGGAATATTTTTGACTACCCATATCATACACGCAAAAAGGGCGATGCCACCATAGGGGCTCGTATGGGCGGCCGCCTCAGGTGGCTTGAAAGTGTGCACCTAGTTTGAGTCGTCTAGGTTGGGCCAGGCTAGTTTTGTTCGTCCCAATGCACAGGCAGGCAATGTAAAAAATGAAGAAAAATGTTTCAATTTGGATAGGACAATAACATAAGTGCAAGGCAAGACCTATAGAAGGCTCGCGGCCCAAACGAGTGCCTCCCATATTGATCGACAGCAGGAAAAATCTCAATTCATCCGCTCCAGCCACCAGTCTGGTTTGCTCCTAACCTAGCCGCCGCTGGACATACCGGCATAGCACTTCCTCGCGCCCCCGTGGGAGGGCGGTCACCGGGCTTCAAGTGAACGGAAGGACAAGAAGATGAAAATCCAACCCTGGGTGTAGCCTGCGTGGGAGGTAGCGGCGGCAGCACGGGCATGGCATCGAGCTTGCGCAAACGGACAGTCGCAACTTGCAAGAGTAGCATGTGCAACGAGCAGGTACATCACATCCCTGATTATATCTAATTCAACTCTTCAATTTCTGGCCAATAGTTAAACCCGACGGTGTTGTAAAACTGCTTGTATGTGGGGAATCTATGAGAAAATGAAACCAATTTCTACTTATTTTATAACTCCCCCAATCAATACTGAATTGACTGAATCTGATGAATCTAATCAAGTTTCCGGTGCAAACATCCAAGCTCATGTTATTCTTGAGCCTGAAGTGTCTAATGAACAGACTGGTAATGAAGGATTTGATACAAACATTTTACATGCTCCTGGTGATGAACATATAGTGTCTAATGAGGCATCTAATGCAAGCATTTTGCAAGCTCCCATTGAAGGATTTAGTGTCTAATGATGATCTGCTATGTTGAGAGAGACATAGAGATTTGCAGGCATTGATGACAAGCAAATTATTAGTGCATTTTCATGGCTTGAGGAAACGTCGAGGCCATCTACCAGAAAGTCCCGTATCATGACAACGTAGCATAAATACTTTTCTAATTTGTTGTTTGAAACTATTGGCATACTTGTGTAGGATATATATATTGATATGTAGTTTGCGCACTGGTTATAGGTGCAATTACACTTCGATATTTTCAGCAAGAGAACGAATAATTCAAGCAGGTACAGACCACATTTGTAGTCCTTGTACACCATGTTGCATTTTGTGTTTTTTGGTGCTTGCATCATTTAGTGTTTATAATCTGAACTACTTTGGATCATTAGCTGGTTTTCAAAGTGCATGTAGCTTCACATTTCTCAAGTTATGTTGATTTCCGGAGTGCAAGTGTCGTCGTATTTTTTAAGTTAAATGTTCGCCCCTGGTAACTTGAATTCGTGGATCCGCCACTGCACACAAATTATACATGAATGCTAGTACAAATTAAATGAAATGCAGGGACGTACGCTAGCTCGTTGTACAGGCTCACTGTAGCTCTGCTTTCACTTGGGATGTTCCATGTACAAGTCCATGTTACCACTTGCTTGGATGTGCAGGCCTTGTGCTCCTTGCATCCCCCTCTCCATTTTTGACACGGAGAATGACTGATCAAATAAGAGGAATCGACCTTGCTGTTGTACCGAAGGACAGATACTTACAAGGTTATACAGGTGTGCAGGATGTGTACCAGATCCGGTAGTGCCGTCATGCTTCGCTAAAAAATGGATTTGCTTGTTTCAGATGATATCTCCAGAAGAAATAAGAATTAAAGTCGGAGTTGGATAGGTGTGTAAGCTAAGAGATCAGTGAAAGGATATCCAAACATCGTCGGAATAGTGCACAAGGGAGTGATGTGTGGATACCTAGTTCGGGCCGGCGTTTGGGCATGCTCGCCTAGCTAGAGTGTGGGTCACTTCAGAGCCATTGAGGGTGATGCGCTAGCGTTGGCTGGCCGCGCACGGATGCAGATCTTGAGTGGCAGCGGAGCGCTATGATGCGGTGGACGAGACCGTTGGTGAAGCCCCAGCGGCCTCGGGGGGCGGAGGCGCGACGATGTGCTCGGTGAAGTAGCCTCAGTGAGTTGGGAGACGGCGTCGGTGGAGCGCACCTGATGCGGTGGAAGTCGGTGTCTGTGAGGCACATCGGTTGTGGCGGCCGACGTTGTCGGTGGACCACCCGGTGCGGTGGACGAGGGCGTAGATGAGGTAGCTCCGGTGCGGTGGTGAAGCGCGGCCGTCGTATTTGTCGTCGTTGTCCGACACAGAGGTGGGGAAAGAGACGAGATGAGGGGAGATTCAAACTTTGCTTGGGTTGGCGGCGAATTAGGGATTTGAGCAATATACGCGCGGAAGGGGACGGTGGAGAAGGGAGATTTTGCAGGGCTGTAATTGGGGCCGCCAGATATTTCAATCAGAAACATGGAAGCGCCAAGTTATTTTGTCATCGTCTTTTTTTTGGGGGGGGGGAGGGGGAGGGAGGGAGGGGGGTGGGTGGCCGGGTGCTAAACGTCCGTCCAACACACACGACCACCACGACACGACCCTGGTCTGCCTGGTGCGCCTACATTTGAGAATGCAAACGAATCTTCTTTCATTGCAAACAAATTTGTATGTATTACCATGCCCATGTTTTCCTTGCAATAATTAGTCATTCGAAATGAGATACTATAAATTAATTAATGAGGAGTTATTTAAAAAAATTTGAAACGGTATCCACGCTAAAGTGGATTAGAGTGTATGTCACATAATTAGTTATTTGAATTAGAGTGTGTGTCACATAGCCATCTTCAATTCTAACATGGATTTCTCATTTCATTGTATCCATGCTACTTTTTAATACAAATTCATATGTATATGATGAACACCATGGTAGTGAGAAAACTTTTGGATGGATTCAAACATATGACCTACAAAATAGCACAACAAATCGAGTCAATGTCAACTTTTCGAAACCTAGTATGGCACGAATTCGAAATAATTACCCATATGCATGGTCCTCAGTTCAAATCTTACAATGTACACCGAATTGAAACATCGATATTAAGTCTTGTACTCTCTACATTCAAATGTTGTTTTTAGCCCCCCCCCC
>LR738710.1:591263390-591281028 GCA_902687465.1 Secale cereale
GGGGGGTGCCCGGAACCCCTTCCGGTGATCCGATATCACCTGGAGCACTCCCGGTCTCCAGATATCATTGTCCTATATATGAATCTTTACCTCTTGACCATTTCGAGACTCCTCGTCATGTGCGTGATCTCATCCGGGCCTCCGAACAACATTCGGTCGTCAAATCACATAACTCATATAATACAAATCGTTATCGAACGTTAAGCGTGCGGACCCTACGGGTTCGAGAACTATGTAGACACGCCAGAGACACATTTCCGGACAATAACCAATAGCAAAACCTGGATGCTCATATTGGTCCCTACATATTCTACGAAGATCTTTATCGGTCAAACTGTAATGACAATATACGCTATTCCATTTGTCATCGGTATGTTACTTGCCCGAGATTCGATCGTTGGTATCTTCATACTTAGTTCAATATCGTTACCGGCAAGTCTCTTTACTCATTTCTTAATGCATCATCCTGCAACTAACTCATTAGTCACATTGCTTGCAAGGCATCTTATGATGTGCATTATCGAGAGGGCCCAAAGATACCTCTCCGATACTCGGAGTGACAAATCCTAATCTTGATCTATGCCAAGCCAACAAACACCTTCGGAGATACCTGTAGAGCAACTTTATAATCACCCAGTTATGTTGTGACATTTGATGGCACACAAGGCATTCCTCCAGTATCCGGGAGTTGCATAATCTCATAGTCGGAGGAATGTGTATTTGACATGAAGAAACCAGTAGCAATAAAACTGAACAATCAATATGCTAAGCTAACAGATGGGTCATGTCCATCACATCATTCTCCTAATGATGTGATCTCGTTAATCAAATGACAACACATGTCCATGGTCAGGAAACTTAACCATCTTCGATTAACGAGCTAGTCTGGTAGAGGCTTACTAGGAAATATAAAATAACAAATTTATTATTGCCTCTAGGGAATATATCCTTCAGTCTCCCACTTGCACTAGAGTCAATAATCCATATTACATAGTAATGATTCTAACACCCATGGAGTCTTGGTGCTGATCATGTTTTGCTCGTGGAAGAGGCCTAGCCAACGGGTCTGCCACATTCAGATCCGTATGTATTTTGCAAATCTCTATATCACCCTCCTTGACTTGATCGCGGATGGAGTTGAAGCATCTCTTGATGTGTTTGGTTCTCTTGTGAAACCTGGATTCCTTTGCCAAGGCAATTGCACCAGTGTTATCACAAAAGATTTTCATTAGACCCGATGCACTAGGTATTACACCTAGATCGGATATGAACTCCTTCATCCAGACTCCTTCATTTGCTGCTTCCGAAGCAGCTATGTACTCTGCTTAACACGTAGATCCCGCCACGTCGCTTTGCTTGCAACTGCACCAACAGACAGCTCCACCATTCAACAAAATTATGTATCCAATTTGTGACTTAGAGTCCTCCGGATCAGAGTCAAATCTAGCATCGACGTAACCATTTACGACGAGCTCCTTTTCACCTCCATAAACGAGAAACATATCCTTAGTCCTTTTCAGGTACTTCAGGATGTTCTTGACCGCTGTCCAGTGATCCACTCTTGGATTACTTTGGTACCTCCCTACTAGACTTATAGCAAGGCACACATCAGGTCTGGTATACATCATTGCATACATGATAGAACCTATGGCCGAGGCATATGGAATGACTTTCATTTTCTCTTTATCTTCTGAAGTGGTTGGGCATTGAGTCTGACTCAACTTCACACCTTGTAACACAGGCAAGAACCCTTTCTTTGACTGATCCATTTTGAACTTCTTCAAAACTTTATCAAGGTATGTGCTTTGTGGAAGTCCTATCAAGCATCTTGATATGTCTCTATAGATATTGATGCCCAATATATAAGCAGATTCACCAAGGTCTTTCATTGAAAATTCTTATTCAAGTATCCTTTTATGCTATCCAGAAATTCTACATCATTTCCAATCAATAATATGTCATCCACATATAATATCGAAAATGCTACAGAGCTCCCACTCACTTTCTTGTAAATCAGGCTTCTCCAAAAATCTGTATAAAACCATATGCTTTGATCACTTCATCAAAGCATATATTCCAACTCCGAGATGCTTGCACCAGTCCATAGATGGATCGCTGGAGCTTGCACACTTTGTTAGCACCTTTAGGATCGACCAAACCTTCTGGTTGCATCATATACAACTCTTCTTTAAGAAATCCATCAAGGAATGCAGTTTGACGTCCATTTTCCAGATTTCATAATCATAAAATGCGGCAATTGCTAACATGATTCAGACAGACTTAAGCATAGCTATGGGTGAGAAAGTCTCATCGTAGTCAACTCCTTGAACTTGTCGAAAACCTTTTGCGACAAGTCGAGCTTTGTAGACAGTAACATTACCATCAACATCAGTTTTCTTCTTGAAGATCCATTTATTTTCTATGGCTCGCCGATCATCGGGCAAGTCCACCAAAGTCCACACTTTGTTCTCATACATGGATCCTATCTTAGATTTCATGGCTTCATGCCATTTTGCGGAATCTGGGCTCATCATCGCTTCCTCATAGTTTGTAGGTTCGTCATGGTCTAGTAACATGACTTCCAGAACAGGATTACCGTACCACTTTGGTGCGGAACGTACTTTGGTTGACCTACGAGGTTTGATAGTAACTTGATCCGAAGTTTTATGATCATCATTAGCTTCCTCATTAGTTGGTTTACGCATCACGTGAACAGTTTTCTGTGATGAGCTACTTTCCAATTCGAGAGAAGGTACAATTAACTCATCAAGTTCTACTTTCCTCCCACTCACTTCTTTCGAGAGAAACTCCTTCTCTAGAAAGGATCCATTCTTAGCAACAAAGATCTTGCCTTCGGATCTATGATAGAAGGTGTACCCAACAATTTCTTTTGGGTATCCTATGAAGACACACTTCTCCGATTTGGGTTCGAGCTTATCAGGCTGAAGCTTTTTCACATAAGCATCGCAACCCCAAACTTTAAGAAAGGACAGCTTAGGTTTCTTGCCAAACCACAGTTCATGCAGTGTCCTCTCAACGGATTTAGATGGTGCCCTATTTAACGAGAATGCAGTTGTCTCTAATGCATAACCCCAAAACGATAGTAGTAAATCGGGAAGAGACATCATAGATTTCAACATATCTAATAAAGTACGGTTACAACATTTGGACACACCATTACGCTGTGGTGTTCCAGGTGGCGTGAGTTGCAAAACTATTCCACATTGTTTTAAATGAAGACCAAACTCGTAACTCAAATATTCGCCTCCGCGATCAGATTGTAGAAACTTTATTTTCTTGTTACGATGATTCTCTACTTCACTCTAAAATTCTTTGAACTTTTTAAATGTTTTAGACTTGTGTTTCATCAAGTAGATATACCCATATCTGCTTAAATCATCTATGAAGGTTAGAAAATGATAATACCCGCCGCGAGCCTCAACACTCATTGGACCGCATACATCGGTATGTATTATTTCCAATAAGTCATTAGCTCGCACCATTGTTCCAGAGAATGGAGTTTTAGTCATCTTGCCCATGAGGCATGGTTCGCAAGTATCAAATGATTCATAATCAAAGTGATTCCAAAAGCCCATCTGTATGGAGTTTCTTCGTGCGTTTAACACCAATATGACCTAAACGACAGTGCCACAAATATGTTGCACTATCATTATCAACTTTGCATTTTCTTTTGGCATCAGTATTATGAATATGTGTATCTCCACAATCAAGATTTAACAAAAATAGACCACTCTTCAAGGGTGCATGACCATAAAAAATATCACTCATAAAAATAGAATAACCATTATTCTCTGATTTAAATGAATAACCGTCTCACATCAAACAAGATCCAGATATAATGTTCATGCTCAACGCTGGCACCAAATAAGAATTATTTAGGTCTAAAACTAATCCAGAAGGTAGATGTAGAGGTAGCGTGCCGACGGCGATCACATCGACTTTGGAACCATTTCCCACGCGCATCGTCACCTCGTCCTTAGCCAATCTTCGCTTAATCCGTAGCCCCTGTTTTGAGTTACAAATATGAGCAACGGAACAAGTATCAAATAACAAGGCGCTACTACAAGCATTAGTAAGGTACACATCAATAACATGTATATCAAATATACCTTTGTTTACTTTGCCATCCTTCTTATCCGCCAAATACTTGGGGCAGTTCCGCTTCCAGCGACCAGTCCCTTTGAAGTAGAAGCACTCAGTTTCAGGCTTAGCTCCGGACTTGGGTTTCTTCCCGGGAGTAGCAACTTGCTTGCTATTATTCTTGAAGTTCCCATTCTTTCCCTTGCCCTTTTTCTTGAAACTAGTGGTCTTGTTAACCATCAACACTTGATGCTCCTTTTTGATTTCTACCTCTGCAGCTTTGAGTATTGCGAAGAGCTCGGGAATTGTGTTCTCCATCCCTTGCATATTATAGTTCATCACAAAGCCTTTATAGCTTGGTAGCAGTGATTGGAGAACTCTGTCAATGACACTATCATCTGGAAAATTAACTCCCAGCTGAGTCAAGTGATTATGATATTCAGACATTCTGAGTATGTGTTCACTGACAGAACTATTCTTCTCCATCTTGCAGCTATAGAACTTGTTGGACACTTCATATCTCTCAACTCGGGCATTTGCTTGAAATATTAACTTCAACTCTTGGAACATCTCATATGCTCCATGAAGTTCAAAACGTCTTCAAAGTACCGATTCTAAGCCGTAAAGCATGTCATACTGAACTATCGAGTAGTCATCAGATCGAGCTTGGTAGACGTTCATAACATCAACAGTTGCTCCTGCAGCAGGCCTTTCACCTAGTGGTGCATCAAGGACATAATTCTTCTGTGCAGCAATGAGGATAATCCTCAAGTTACTGACCCAGTCCGTGTAGTTGCTACCATCATCTTTCAACTTAGCTTTCTCTAGGAACACATTAAAATTCAAGGGAGCGGTAGCACGGGCCATTGATCTACAACATAGATATGCAAAAACTATCAGGACTAAGTTCATGATAAATTAAAGTTCAATTAATCAAATTACTTAAGAACACCCACTTAGATAGACACCCCTCGAGTCATCTAAATGATAATGTGATCCAAATCAACTAAACCATGTCCGATCACGTGAGATGCAGTAGTTTTCAATGGTGAACATCTCTATGTTTATCATATCTACTATATGATTCATGTTCGACCTTTCGGTCTCCAGTGTTCCGAGGCCATATTTGTACATGCTAGGCTCGTCAAGTTTAACCCGAGTATTCCGCATGTGCAAAACTGTCTTGCATCAGTTGTATGTGAATGTAGAGCTTATCACACCCAATCATCACGTGGTGTCTCAGCACAATGAACTGTCGCAACGGTGCATTCTCAGGGAGAACACTTGTACCTTCAAATTTTAGTAAGGGATCATCTTATAATGCTATCGCCGTACTAAGAAAAATAAGATGCATAAAAGATAAACATCACATGGAATCAGAATATGTGACATGATATGGCCATCATCTTCTTGTGCTTTTGATATCCATCTCCAAAGCGTCGTCAGGATCTCCATCGTCACCGGCTTGACACCTTGATATCCATCGTAGCGTCGTGGTCATCTCACCAACTATTGCTTCTACGACTATTGCTAACTCATAGCGATAAAGTAAAGCAATTACATGGCGCTTGCATTTCATACAATAAAGAGACAACCATAAGGCTCCTGCCGGTTGTCAGTTATCTTACAAAACATGATCATCTCATACAATAATGTATAACTCATCACGTCTTAACCATATGACATCACAACATGCCCTGCATAAACAAGTTGGACGTCCTCTACTTTGTTGTTGCAAGTTTTACGTGGCTGCTACGGGCTTCTAGCAAGAACCGTTACGTTCTTACCTATGGCACAAAACCACAACGGTGTTTCATCAAGTTTGTTGTTTTAACCTTCAACAAGGACTGGCCGTTGTCCAATTCGATTCAACAAAAGTAGGAGAAATAGACACCCGCCAGCCACCTTTATGCAAAACTAGTTGCATGTCTATTGGTGGAACCGATCTCATGAATGCGGTCATGTAAGGTTGGTCCGGGTTGCTTCATCCCACAATACCGCCAGATCAAAATAAGACGTTGGTGGTAAGCAGTATGACTATCACCGCCCAGAACTCTTTATGTTCTACTCGAGCATATCATCTACGCATAGACCTGGCTCATGATGCCACTGTTGGGAAATGTAACATGCAATTTCAAAAAAAAAATCTACGCACACACAAGATCTATCTAGGAGATGCATAGTAATGAGAGGGGAAGAGTGTGTCCACGTACCCTCGTAGACCGAAAGCGGAAGCGTTTAGACAATGCGGTTGATGTAGTCGAACTTCTTCTCCTTCCGACCGATCAAGCACCGAACGTACGACACCTCTGAGTTCTTCACACGTTCAGCTCGACGATGTCCCTCGAACTCTTGATCCAGCAGAGTGTTGAGGAAGTAGATGAGTCCTGTTAGCACAACGGCATGGTGACGGTGATGATGAAGTAATCCGCGCAGTGCTTCGCCTAAGCACTACGAGATTATGACCGTGGGAGTAAACGGTGGAGGGGGGTGTCGCACACGTCTAACAATGATGTCGTGTGTCTTAGGCGCCCCCTTCCCCACATATATATAGGTTAGAGAGGGGAGGAGGCAGCCAAGGGGGCGCCCAAGTAGGCCGAATCCTACTTGGGTTTGCACCCCAATTCGGCCCCCTTCCTTATTTGGTGTAGGGGAAAGGAAAGAGAAGGGGGGAGAGAAGGAAAGGGGGGAGGACGAATCCTCCTCCTTCCCCTTCCTTTCCTCCTTCTCCTATTCGGCTTAGGGGTGGGGGCCACCAGCCCTCTAGGGGCTGGTCTGTCCCTCACTTGGCCCAATAGGCCCATAACTTTTCCGGGGGTGCCCGTAACCCCTTCCGATGACCCGATATCACCCGGAACACTTTCGTGTCCAAATATCATCGTCCTCTATATGAATCTTTACCTATCGACCATTTTGAGACTCCTCGTCATGTCTGTGATCTTATCCGAGACTCCGAACAACATTCGGTCATCAAATCACATAACTCATATAATACAAATCGTTATCGAACGTTAAGCGTGCGGACCCTACGGGTTCGAGAACTATGTAGACATGACCAAGACACCTTTCCGGTCAATAACCAATAGCGGAACCTTGATGCTCATATTGGTTCCTACATATTCTACAAAGATCTTTATCGGTCAAAACGTAATGACAACATAAGTTACGCCCTTTGGCATCGGTATGTTACTTACCCGAGATTCGATCGATGACATCTTCATACCTAGTTCAATCTCGTTACCGGCAAGTCTCTTTACTCGTTCTGTAATGCATCATCCCGCCACTACACATTGCTTGCAAGGCTTCTTATGACGTGCATTACCGAGAGGGCCCAAAGATACCTCTCCGATACTCGGAGTGACAAATCCTAATCTTGATCTATGCCAACCCAACGAACACCTTCGAAGATACCTGTAGAGCATCTTTATAATCACCCAATTATGTTGTGACGTTTGATAGCGCACAAGGCATTCCTCCGGTATCCGGGAGTTGCATAATCTCATAGTCGGAGGAATATGTATTTGACATGAAGAAAGCAGTAGCAATAAAACTGAATGATCAATATGCTAAGCTAACGGATGGGTCATGTCCATCACATCATTCTCCTAATGATGTGATCTGTTAATCAAATGACAACACATGTCTATTATCAGGAAACTTAACCATTTTTGATTAACGAGCTTGTCTAGTAGAGGCTTACTAGGGACTTGGTATTTTGTCTATGTATCCACACATGTATCAAGTTTCCGGTTAATACAATTCTAATATGAATAATAAGCATTTATCATGAAACAAGGAAATATAAAATAACAACTTTATTATTCTCTAGGGCATATATCCTTCAGGGTTTTGCGGAGGCCGCGGGCTACGGTGATGGAGACAAGGTTTAGAGGGATGGCTGTCGGCGGTAGCGGCAGAGCTGACGACTTTATGTGGGAGTGACGTGAGACAAATCCGCCAGTTGTAGGGTGGAAGTGGAATGTGTTTAGACAGGGAGAGGCGGGCAGGTCGTGAGGGTGGACAATGAAGAATGTAGCGCCGAGAGGAAGAAGAAGTACCGATTAACAGAATTGAGTGTGTGGTATAGGAGCTCTCAGACGACGGAGATAGTGGTATGATTTAGAGGAATGGCCGATGCAACATGCTTTGGTATTTCATTTGCACAATCCACCATTAGTAATCATAGAGATCAAAGAAATTTGTGAAACTATGTTAGAAAGATCTATTTGGGTGAAGAGACGAGGAAGAATGCACAATCACCTTCATCATGTACGTACTGTGGGCATGGGGACACAAATTATCTGCATAATCGCCCGTAGCAATGCACGGGCATTTAACTAGTGCTACTTAGGGCATCTTCAATGGTTGTAGGATAGTTGTTGGTAGACTTTGCCACATAATATTTTTGATGATTTGTCATACAATAAATGAGGATAGAGATGAATGTTGTATGTACATGAACCAACACCCCTTACATAAGCTCCATTGTAGAATGAGAGGGCACCTTATTTATTACTATCTCACATCCTATTGGGAAAAGTAGATACAACTCATTGGAATTGTTGTATGTTGTGACAGCCTAGTTTTTGCCCTATTTTCTTTTTCTGATTTTGGTTGCCTTTTAAAATTGAATTTGGAGTTTTGAGTCATTTCAGTTGGACTTAAACCCTTGGGCATATACTTGACTTTCACCCAAGTTGCTCCTATCTCTCTATAATCATCATTTCCTCTCTGATATATCCCAAAATAATCCTAGGAATATTTTTCATAATTGAAAAATATTCATTTTTCCCTCAAAAAACCCCAGTCAGCAACATATGCTCCAACAATCCCCATTTTTATGGCTCCTAAAATCTTGAGAAAATTCCCAAATATTCTTGGAACGCTAGAACACCTCCCTAAGAAAAAATATTGCATCACTTTTTGGAATATTTTTGCTATAGAAAATCATTTCTCTTCTGGACAGAATTGGCACTTTCTACAGTAAGTATATTTTTCCTTCATCCAATGAGGCTGATTTTTCTTGAGCTTCACTACCTTCCTAAGAGATGGATAAACCCCAAAGCTCAGCCCTTAACTCTTACTGAATCACTCACAGTTAACTCCACAAGTTACTGTCCAGAAACTTACCATGAGGTAAACTGCGCACACATTTATCGTGGGTTCAACTCAAAGCGTTGGAGCCACTCAAACCATCAAGGACTAAAGGCCACACATGAAGTTTAAGCTTACCGCGGCCTGATGTCATAGTTCACGCGGTGACCGCGTTCGTCCAGGCGTGCTGGCTTGCCACCGACGCGCTCTGTGACGCGCCCGAGCCTCTACTCAGCTCGTGCTCGCTTCCCTGACCACCACACCTTGTCAAATCGCACCACAATCATCGTATCGACCCTCTTAACTCATTGCCGGCGCTCGCCGATGCTGGAGCTCGCTGCAGCGAGCACGAGCACAACCCGGCCAAACCAACAGTGCGCTGCGCACTATGCTCGTCGCAACCCCCCCTCCTGTGCCCGGCTCCGTCCTCCCATAGTCCCCGCGTGAGCTGCGTCGCCTTCTCCCCCTCTCACTGACGCCGTTCGTCGCTGGGCGATGTGTCCAGAAGCTCTCCGGTGGAGCCCGTTTCCCCCCTCCTCGCTCGCCTATATATACAGCCACCCCCAGCCCCCTCGAGCATCACCCACCACTCTCACAACCTCCACAACACCGTAGAAAGCCGCAGCCCGGCCGAGGTAGGCCTCAGGCCGCCGTCCCCGAGCTCGAGCTCGCCAGCGATCCCCTCGGTTTGCTTCCACCCTTCCAGCCCATCCCGAGTTCGAACCACTCCTCTAGCATCTCTGTTGTGCTTCACTGGCGTTGTCCGACCCCGTTAGAGTCCCTGGTCCCACCCCACATCACCGTCGTCTCCAACTCCATAGACCTATGCTTCCTTCCATCGCTGGAGAAGCTCGTTCTGACCCCATCCGACCACCTCTAGCTATCCTATGGGTACGAGCAGGTGCGCCTCGACCCCCTCTTGCTTCCTATCCCTCTGGATCCGGCCGCCGACCTCTCCTCGTCGGAGAAACACTAGCGCATCGCCGCCCCTCCTCTGTTTCTCTCCCCCTCTACCTAAAACTGATAGTGGTGGCCCAATGTCAGCCTCACCGCCCCGCAGCCGAAGCAGCACGATCTCGCGTAGCACTAACGTCACCCCCTATTCATTTTGTTTATATTTCAAATTTTTATAGAAGCATTCAAACATCCACAACTTTTTAACCTTAAGTCCAACTGAAGTGATTCTTTTTTGCATCGTGTTCTTACTGAAGAGATCTAGCAGCTCACCAAAAATGAGATTTTTCTCTCTTGTCTAGATTTTCTGGTGATTTTCAAAGTGGTTCCTGATATTTTCTTTCTTTGCTTTCAATTATTTTCATAAGGTGAAGCTTGTCTTGAGGATCACCAGGAGGAGTGTGAACCTCATCTGCACTAAGGCAAGCCACAACAACATTTTCTTGGTGCCATCTCAATATTTGTGATTTTTCCAACTTGAATAATGATTTAGTTCATGCATTTAAATCACCTAAATAAATATTTGATTCTTTTGAATGCTTGTTTTGTGTGCTACACTTAGTTACAGTAGTCTGAGACTAACTAAGATAGTATAAGTTAGTTGAAGTACTATGTGGTTATGTGATAATAATATGACTATGAAATGGACTAGTTTGGTTATCATTTTCTGAAGTATGAAAAGTATTTTTTTTAAGTTACTATCATGATGAACTATGATAATCAGAACACTGGTATGAGTTTTCTAATTATGGTTAGTGGAATATTTGATGAGGTTGATTCATTTATTTTTTATAATATGTGATGCATGTTGTATGGTTGCATTCGCATGACATACCATGACACCGGTTATTTTTACTTTAAGTTGAACTTGATAATAACTCAACTTGAACATATAGTTGATCGGGTCATGGTGCCATTGAATCGAGTTATTCCCAGTGCAACCACATTTTCCTTTATGGGAAGGCCTCTATTCGGTCTGTTGTCATGCCTCTGGTCCCTACCTCCAATGAGGGAAGGTTAGGGGCGTGCATTACCCTGGCCCGGTAAGCAGACATAACCTTGTGTGCCCACTTTGTTGTTATGGTACCTTGTCCCCGATTGGGACCGTTTATGCTTTGCCACAACGGTGGCCGTTCGTGCTTTTGATAGGCATGGGCCACCCAGGACTTAGCCCAGTGGGGAGTAAGTCGGAGTGGCCGGGAGAGTGTCATGGCAATGGGAGAGTTTTGTCGGCATGTCGTTGGTCCACCCGAATGGGAGTGTGACGCCATGGATTCCGTGGTGTGGGAAAAGTGTGCTACCTCTGCGGAGTGTATTTGATCTATCGATAGCTGCGTCCTTGGTTATGGACATGCTCGGAAGTAAGTCACACCATGGATCAACATTTATTAATAATCATGCACACTACTGTTATTCACCTGGCACTGTTGGAATGTTGATGGTTGAGAAACGAGGTTGATGGTGGAAACCAAAGTGTTGGTTTCTTTTGTGATCCGAGAAAGATCACCTTTTGGTTACGTGGTAACACGTTCAGTAAGAAAGTCCAAGGGACTTGATGCACGAGGTTATGTTCATTGCATTCTAGTATGCTTTTGCATTGATGATAATTTGAATAAATATCATGATATTGTTTGTTATCATGTTTATGCTTGTTGTGAGCTTGCAAGTACATTCAATGTACTGACCTGGCGTGTCATGCCAAATTTCATGAAAGTCTTGTTGGATCAGAGTGCTTCCCGAGTCTAGACCGTGTCCACATCGGTGTCCTTGTGCTATGGAGTCCCGCTTCGTCGTCGTTCCGCTGCCATGTAGTTGTCGTGATCGAGGCCCCTTCATGTTCACTAAATAATGTACATATTGTGCAACCGCATTGTGTGTGCCGCTTGGCCTTGCTACTTGATGTAATATCAAACTATGTTCCGCTAGTATTAATAAAGTGGTTGATTTCTATACCAAGATGTCGTGTGTTGCCAGAAGACGTGATCTCTGGGCTGGCAATGCAAGGTAAACCGGTTACTCTAAGCCGGGGTGCCACAATGCTTGGTATCAAAGCTGCGCTGACTGTAGGACACGCTAGATCACCACCGTGTTAACTGGATGTTAGCTAGATTAGAAATTGAGTGTCAGTAGCATTTATTGATAATTGTTGCATTGCATGCACTTGTTTATTATTATTTCTAACCGACTAATGGTTGTGAGTGTAGATTTCTCCAGTGTCGTATCCATGCCAGTTGGAGCTGCGGTCGTACACGTCGCCGCACCTTCTTCGGAGTGTATCTCGCCGTCTCCACCCTCCCGGTGACGACCCGATTTATCGGGTATACCGGGAGCATCTAGCAGACTTAGTATACGAGTATCATGTCGTGGTTACTCTGCACACCAGTTCCTCCTCAAGCTCTTACACCCATACCTACATGAGCGGTTTTGCTTCCACCGCCTCTCAGGCTGTCCAGTTTGCTGCATTTGAGGTCCTCGTCGAGCTGCGCTATAACGAGGTCCGGATGCAGACTCACCCAGGTTTCCACTACTATCCATCCTTGCACGACAATGGTCGTGTCCATTTCCCCATCATTGATCCGAAGTCCGATAGCGCGTTTAGACACCTTTCTCGCTATATCACTACTAGTTACCTTCTGATTCATGAGCTGGCTCGAGAGCTGACTCGTGCTCGCACTGCTTTAGTAGCAGCTAGGTCCTATGCCTCTCCACCGTCTATGGGATTTATTCCTTATGTTCCACCCGGTTCTAGCTCACTTGTTCCCCCGGTTACTCCGTCGAGTAGCTAGGGCACTTCGACCGTGACTCCGCACAACGCTCCTGCTGAGTGGGCTTCTTTTCTCGCTACCCTCGCAGCCCCGATGCTCCAGTCTCATCCTGCACTTGCTCCGATGGGAGAGCCCTCGAGGCAGCGTCGTCGTGTTACCTTTAATACGGAGGTCTCGGTTAACGTCGTCAGTTCAGGATCCGAGTCTGCTTCAGGAGAGGACCCAGCAGGACCGGTAGAGCGCTAGAGCGTTCGAGTATCCGCAGTTGTCATGTTGATGTACGGATGTAGTCGTACGAGTCATGATGTTCCGTCTTTTGTATGTCGAACTAATCATGATGTTTATCTTTCATGTATGAGTCTACGTATAATTATGTTAGAACTTTTATTCACTGGAGTTTCTTTTTGATTATTTCGTTTTCGCTTCTTTTGGGTTTGTTGCTGGATTTTCCCTACCACTATTGGATGTTGCTCATCATGGTTGCTTTACATTGGAAAAAACAAATAATAGGATGACATGGGGAGACAGCAGCGGTCATGCTGGTGAGGATGTCACTGTTCGCCGCTCAGCACGATAGGTAGGGCATTCCCCCGAGCCATATAATCCACCAGGGCCTCCACCGCCACATCGGCCCTCCACCGAGCAACTCATGCACATGTTTGAGGAAAGAAGGAATAATGATCTGATTGAATTATTGAAAAGTGTACAAGCTATGGTTGGGCAGAATGGAAATCAGAACGGTCATCACTCCAAACTGTCAGATTTTCAGAGAACCAAGCCTCCCAGTTTCAGTCAAGTTATTGATCCCTTGGAAGCTGATGACTGGTTATGAACTATTGAGAAAAATCTTGAGATTGCTCGTACTGAAAAAGAGGACAAGGTTCCGTTTGCTACACATTATATCGAAGGAGCTGCCGCTATATGGTGGGGCAATGCTAAAGCCATGTGGCCTGCGGGCGAAGAAATCACTTGGACTAAATTCAAGGACCATTTCCGCAAATATCATATTCCTGCCGGTATTATGAAAGTCAAGCAGCGTGAATTCCTCGCGCCCACCCAAGGAAGCATGTCTGTTATTGAGTACCTGCATAAGTTCAACCATTTGGCCCGCTATTCCCTCTATGATGTGGCCACAGAAGAAAGAAAGGTCGACATATTTCTTGGAGGACTAAACCAGCACCTCAGATGCACTCTCAGTAGGCTTGACTTCCCGGACTTCCAAACTATGGTAAATAAGGCCCTTGTTGCTGAAAGGGAGCACAAGCTTATACATGACAACAAGTCTGCTAATAATGATCTTAAGCGCAAGTTTGAGCCTAAGAAGGATGATCAGCCAATGTAGAAGACTCGTACTTGGCAACAAAATCAGATAGAATACAAGTCCAATTGGCAGCAAAATGTTAACAAGACCACTACCAAGTCAAGAATGCCGTAACCAGCCCAGTGCAAGAAGAGTGTCAGCGCAACAACATATGTTTCAACTGTGGACAAAACGGACATTATGCAAGGCAGTGTCCCAAAAACGGCAAGACAAATGCTCCATTCAGGCCATAAGTCAACAATATGGGGCCGTACCCTGTTTAGCGAACCATCCAAGGGAAAGTTCATCACCTCTCCACACACGCAACCCAGGAAGATCACGAAGTCTTCATTGGTATGTTTCCTATTAATAACATACCTGCAATAATTTTATTTGACTCTGGGCTTCCCACTCTTTTATTTCGCGGAGTTTTGTTGACCAAAACAAATTTCCTTGTTCGATTTTGAAAAAGAATATGCTGGTACAATCCCCGGGATCCTTGCTCAGAAGTTCTGCCATAATTTGGAAATTGATATCAAAGGAGTATGTTTCCCAACTTCCTTGATAGTCATCAAATCTGCCAAGTTGGACATTATTTTGGGAATGAACTGGTTGACCCAATATCGAGTATGCTTCAACAGTGCGACCAGAGAAGTCACCTTGACGAGTCTGGAAGGTCGAGTTACCAAATTCTATGCCCGCCGAAGCATACCCAAGAAATAAATGGTCTTCACTGCTGTAGCTGAAGAATTGGGATTAATTCCCGTGCTCAGTGAATTTCCAGATGTATTCCTTGAAGAACTGCCAGGAATGCCACCCGACCCAGAACTTGAGTTTGCAATCAACCATGCGCCTGGAATCGCACCGTTATACAAGAAGTATTATCGGATGCCTTCATCAGAATTAGTGGAGTTAAAGAAACAACTAGATGAGCTGCTCCAGAAAGTTTATATTTGTCCAAGCTCTTCACCATGGGGATCACCCGCAATATTTGTGGGCAAGAAAGACGGTAGTCTCCGTATGTGTATGGATTACCGTCAGCGAATGATGTCACTATTAAAAACAAATATCCACTACCCAGAATTGATGACCTATTTGATCAACTCACTGGTGTAAAAGTATTCTCCAAGATTGATTTGAGGATCGCATACCACCAACTCAAGATCAAGAAGGAAGATATTCCTAAAACCGCGTTTACTACCCGATACGGTCTTGATGAATACACTGTTATGTCCTTCGGTCTCACCAATGCCCCTGCTTTCGTCATGCATATGATGAACAAAGTATTAATGGAGTTCTTGGATAGATTTGTGGTGGTCTTCATTGATGAATCCTAATATACTCAAAAGGTGAAGAAGAACACACGGGACACCTCAGAGCTGTCTTACAAAGACTCTGTGATCATTAGCTCTACGCAAAATTCAGTAAGTTTGAGTTTTGGCTTAAGCAAGTTGGATTCCCAGGGCATGTTCTGTCAGCAGAAGGTATAGTCGTGGATCCAAGTAAGGTAAAGGATGTGCTTGATTGGATGGCACCCACGACAGTATCCCAAATCCGAAGTTTCCTTGGATTAGCCGGGTACTAGCGTCGTTTCATTGAAAATTTCTCTAAGATTGCTAAGCCCATGACGGAGCTTCTCAAAAAAGATAAGAAGTTCGAATGGACTAAGGAATGTGAAAGAAGTTTCCATGAGCTAAAGACCAGACTGACAACAGCACATGTGTTAACTCTTCCGGACATTTACCGCAGCTTTGATGTGTACTGTGACGCTTCTAGGCAAGGTCTTGGCTGCACACTCATGCAAGATGGCAAGGTTGTAGCATACGCATCTCGCCAGTTATGACCCCACGAAGGGAACTATCCTACTCATGATTTGGAGTTGGCCGCGACTTTCCACGCTTTAAAATTTTGGAGACCCTATCTCATTGGAAAAAGGTGTCAGATATTTACCGATCACAAAAGTCTGAAGTATATATTCACCCAACCGGACTTAAACCTCCGCCAGCGAAGATGGCTCGAATTAGTCAAGGATTATTTACTTGGGATTAATTATCACCCGGGTAAGGCCAACGTGGTAGCCGATGCACTCAGCTGCAAGCCTGCCAGTCTAAACGCCATAATGGAGTCTGTGCCTCCCGAACTTCAAGAAGAGATCACTGGACTCAATTTGGTTATTGTGAATGCTGATCTTGCAAATATAATGGAAGTTACCTCTCGAGGATGAAATTCGCAGGGCCCAGCCCGGTGATCCCGTGCTACAACAGCATGTCCAGCGTAGATTACGAGGCCAGACACAAGATTTCTCTACAGATAAGCAAGGTGCACAAGGATTTGTGTACCTGGTCAAGCAGACATAAGAAATAAGATCCTGATAGAAGCACATGAATCCTCGTATTCCATTCACCCCGGAGGTACTAAAATGTACGAAGACCTTCGGCAGATATTTTGGTGGGATGGGATGAAGAAGGACATCGCCTATTTTGTTGCCTGTTGTGATATATGCTACAAAGTAAAGGCAGAACACCAGAAGCCAGCTGGACTCCTTCAACCTCTGCCCGTTCTGCAGTGGAAGTGGGATAATGTCTGCATGGATTTTATCACACGACTACCAAGGACTCACCGAGGCAATGATGCAGTATGGGTCGTGGTGGACACCCTGACCAAGGTAGCCCATTTCATTCCCATCCGAACCACATATCGAGCCAATCAGCTCGCACAGTTGTATGTGTCCATAATAGTCAGTCTGCATGGAGTACCAAGAACGGTCACTTCCGACAAAGGGTCACTTTTTACCTCAACTTTCTGGTCACGTCTCCATCAAGCTTTGGGGACCGTGGTAAAGTACAACATAGCCTATAATCCTCACACAGATGGGCAGACTGAGTGGGTAAATCAAATACTCGAAGATATGCTCCGAGTATGTGCTTTGGCCCAAGGATCCAAATGGGAAGATTGTCTGCCCTATGCCGAGTTCTCCTACAACAACAGTTTCCAAATCAGCCTAAATATGTCACCCTATGAAGCTCGGTATGGTCGTAAGTGCCGCACTTCATTAAATTGGTCTCAAACTGGTGATAGCCGTATTTTCGGAGCCGATCTCATGATGGAAGCTGAAAGCAAGTCAAGGAAATTCGAGACAGATTACAGTTGGCTAAGTCCCGACAGAAGAGTTATTATGATGCAAAGCACCGCCCGATCAATTTCGAACCCGGAGAGCACGTATACCTCCGAGTTACTCCTATAAAAGGAATCAAGAGATTTTAGACTCGTGGGAAATTGGCACCCAGATACATTGGTCCATTCCCAGTTATGTCCAAAGTGGGTACAGTTGCATATCAGGTGGAACTACCTCCAGAATTATCAGAAGTGCACAATGTGTTCCATGTCTCACAGCTAAGACGATGCATATCACCCCCCCCCCCCC
>LR738710.1:591281157-591299418 GCA_902687465.1 Secale cereale
AGAGAAAAAGGCTGATGTGTCAGAATTAGAACCGGCTAAGGATTTGACATATGAGGAAAAACCACCCCGAATCTTGGATGAGATGGAAATGATCACTCGTAGTAAAACAATTAAGTTTTATAAGGTTCACTGGGAGCATCACACCGAGGAAGAAGCAACTTGGGAACGAGAGGAATTTTTAAAGGCAAACTATCCAGAATTGTTTTTCCGAGCAACCGAATCTCGAGGACGAGATTCATCTTAAGTGGGGGAGGTTTGTGACAGCCTGACTTTTGCCCTCTTTTCTTTTTCTGATTTGGTTGCCTTTTAAAATTGAATTTGGAGTTTTGAGACATTTCAGTTTGACTTTCACCCAAGTGGCTCCTATCTCTCAATAACCATCATTTCCTCTCTGATCTATCCCAAAATAATCCTAGGAATATTTTCCATAATTGCAAAATATTCATTTTTGCCTCAAAAACCCTAGTCAGCAACATATGCTCCAAAGCAACCCCCATTTTTATGGATCCTAAAATCTTGAGAGAATTCCCAAATATTCTTGGAACCCTAGGACACCTCCGTGAGCAAAAATATTGCATCACTTTTTGGAATATTTTTGCTATAGAAAATCATTTCTGTTCTGGACAGAATTGGCACTTTCTACAGCAAATATATTTTTCCTTCATCCAATGAGGCTGATTTTTCTTGAGCTTCACTACCTTCCTAAGAGTTGGCTAAACCCCAAAGCTCAGCCCTTAACTCTTACTGAATCACTCATAGTTAACTCCACAAGTTACTGTCCGGAAACTTACCATGAGGTAAACCGCGCGAACATTTATCCTGGGTTCATCTCAAAGCGTTGGAGCCACTCAAACCATCAAGGACTAAAGGCCATACATGAAGTTTAAGCTTACTGCAGCCTGATGTCATAGTTCACGCGATGACTGCGTTCCTCCAGGAATGCTGGCATGCCGCCGACGCGCTCAGCGACATGCCCGAGCCTCTGCTGAGCTCGTGCTCGCTTCCCCGACCACCACACCTTGCCAAAACACACCACGATCATCATCTCGACCCTTTTAACTCCCCGCTGGCGCTCGCCGACGCCGGAGCTCACCGCAGCGAGCACAGGCACGACTCGGCAAAACCAACAGTGCGCCGCGCACTCTGCTCGTCGCCACCCCCCGCTCATGTGCTTGGCTCCGTCCTCCCACAATCCCCGCGTGAGCTGCATCGCCTTGTCCCCCTCTCACTGATGTTGTTCGTCGTTGGGTGACGTGTCCAGAAGCTCTCCGGCGGAGCCTGTTTTCCCCTCCTCGCTCGCCTATATATACGGCCATCCCCAGCCCCCTCGAGCATCACCCACCACTCTCACAACCTCCACAACACTGTAGAATGCCGCAGCCCGGTCGGGCAGGCCTCGGGCCAACGTCCCCGAGCTCGAGCTTGCCGGCGATCTCCTCGGTTGGCTTCCACCCTTCCAGCCCCTCCCGAGCTCAAACCACTCCTCCAGCATCTCCATGGTGCTTCACTGGTGTCGTCTGCCCCGTTAGAGTCCCTGGTGCCGCCCCACACCATCGTCGTCTCCAACTCCGGTGACCTCTGCTTCCTACCGCCATTGGAGAAGCTCGTTCTGACCCCATCCAACCACCCCTAACTATCCTACGGGTACGAGCAGGTGCGCCTTGACCCCCTCTTGCTTCCTATCCCTCTGGATCCGGCCGCCGACCTCTCCTCGCCGGAGAAACGCCGGCGCATCACCGCCCCTCCTCTGTTTCTCTCCCCCTCTACCTAAAACTGACAGTGGTGGCCCACTGTCAGCCTCACCGCCCCGCGGCCGAAGCGGTACGCGCTGGCGTAGCACTGACGTCACCCCCTGTTCATTTTGTTTATATTTAATTTTTTACAGAAGCATTCAAACAACCACAACTTTTTAACCATAAGTCCAAATGAAGTGATTCTTTTTGTATCGTGTTCTTACTAAAGAGATCTAGCAGCTCACCAAAAATGAGATTTTTCTCTGCTGTCTAGATTTTCTGGTGATTTTCAGAGTGGTTCTTGATATTTTCTTTCTTTGCTTTTAATTATTTTCAGAAGGTGAAGCTTGTCTTGAGGATCACCAGGAGGAGTGTGAACCTCATCTACACTAAGGCAAGCAACAATAACATTTTCTTGGTGCCATCTCAATATTTGTGATTTTTCCAATCTGAATAATGATTTAGTTCATGCATTTAAATCACCTAAATAAATATTTGGTTATGTTGAATGCTTGTTCTGTGTGGTACACTTAGTTTACAGTAGTCTGAGACTAACTAAGATAGTTTAAGTTAGTTGAAGTACAATGTGGTTATGTGATAATAATATGACTATGAAAAAGACTAGTTTGGTTATCATTTTCTGAAGTATGAAAAGTAATTTTTTAAGTTAATATCATGATGAACTATGATAATATGAAAAGTGGTATGAGTTTGCTAATTATGGTTAGTGGAATATTTGATGAGGTTGATTCATTTATTTTCGATAATATGTGACGCATGTTGTATGGTTGCATTTTTATGACATATCATGACACCGGTTATTTTTACTTTAAGTTGAACTTGATACTAACTCAACTGGAACATATCGTTTATCAGGTCTTGGTGCCACTGAATCGTGTTATTCCCAGTGCAACCACATTTGCCTTTATGGGAAGGCTATTATTCGGTCCGTTGTCATGCCTCAGGTCGGTACCTCCAACAAGGGAAGGTTATGGGCGTGCGTTACCCTGGCCCGGTAAGCAGACATAACCTTGTGTGCCCGTTTTGTTGTTATGGTACCTTGTCCCCGTTTGGGACCGTTTATGTTTTGCCACGACGGTGGACGTTGGTGCTTTTGGTAGGCACGGGGCCACTCAGGACTTAGCCCAGTGGGGAGTAAGTCGGAGTGGCTGGGAGAGTGTCATGGCAATGGGAGAGTTTTGTCGGAATGCCGTTGGTCCATCCGAATGGGAGTGCGAGGCCATGGATTCCGTGGTGTGGGAAAAGTGTGCTACCTCTGTGGAGTGTATTTGATCTATCGTTAGCTGCATCCTCGGTTATGGACATGCTCGGAAGTAAGTCACACCATGGATCAACATTTATTAATAATCATGCACACTACTGTTATTCACCTGGCACTGTTGGAATGTTGATGGTTGAGAAACGAGGTTGATGGTGGAAACCAAAGTGTTGGTTTCTTTTGTGATCCAGAAAAGATCACCGTTTGGTTATGTGGTAGCTGCTACTTCTCGAGCTTGCGTTGTATTCCCTCGAAGAGGAAAAGGTGATGCATCACAGTAGCGTAAGTATTTCCCTCAGTTTTTGAGAACCAAGGTATCAATCCAGTAGGAGACCACGCGCGAGTCCCTCGCACCTGCACAAACAAATAAGAACTTCGCAGCCAACGCGATAAGGGGTTGTCAATCCCTTTATGGTCACTTACGAAAGTGAGATATGATAGAGATGATAGTTTGATATTTTTGGTATTTTTGGATATAAGAACAGAAAGTAAAAGCGGAAAAGTAAAGTAGATTGTAGATTGATATGTTGAGAATAGACCCGGGGGCCATAGGTTTCTCTAGTGGCTTCTCTCATGATAGCAGAATTCTACGGTGGGTGAACAAATTACTGTCGAGCAATTGATAAAAAAGCGAATAATTATGAGACTATCTAGGCATGATCATTATATATAGGCATCACGTCCGAGACAAGTAGACCGAAACGATTCTGCATCTACTACTATTACTCCACACAACGACCGCTATCCAACATGCATCTAGAGTATTAAGTTCATAAGAACAGAGTAACGCCTTAAGCAAGATGACATGATGTAGAGGGATAAACTGAAATAACATGATATAAACCCCATTTTTTATCCTCGATGGCAACAATACAATACGTGCCTTGCTGCCCCTATTGTCACTTGGAAAGGACACTGCAAGATTGAACCCAAAGCCAAGTACTTCTCCCATTTCAAGAACTATAGATCTAGTAGGCCAAACCAAACCAATAATTCGAAGAGATGTGCAAGGATATTATAATCATACATAAAGAGTTTAGAAAAGAACCAAATATTTCCCATATATAATCTTGATCATAAACCCACAATTCATCGGATCTCGACAAACACACCGCAAAAAGAGATTACATCGAATAGATCTCCTCGAAGACCAAGGAGAACTTGGTATTGAGATCCAAAGAGAGAGAATAAGCCATCTAGATACTAGCTATGGACCCGAAGGTCTGTGGTAAACTACTCACAACTCATGGTGAGGCGATGATGATGATGTATATCCCCCCTTCGGCGGAGCTCCGAAATAGGCCCCCAGACGGGATCTCACGGGTACAGAAGGTTGCGGCGATGGAACTAGGGTTTTCTCTCTTCTTCTGATGGTTTCGGGGTACGTAAGTATATATAGGAGGAAGGAGGGCATCGGGGGCCAAACGTGGGGCCCACGAGGCAGGGGGCGCCCTGTAGGGGGGGCCCACCCTCGTGGACGCCACGTGTGCCCTATTTCGTGGTTCTCAAGTCTCCCGTGCATATTTTACTCCAAAAATATCTCTCCCGAAGTTTCATTCTGTTTGGACTCCATCTGATATTCCTTTTCTGTAAAACCCTGAAATAGGCAAAAAAAACAGCAATCTGGACTGGGCCTTTGGGTTAATAGGTTAGTCCCAAAAATAATAGCATGGAACAATAAAAAATTATAGATACGTTGGAGACGTATCAAGCATCCCCAAGCTTAATTCCTGCTCGTCCTCGAGTAGCTAAATGATAAAAACAGAATTTTTGATGTGCAATGCTAACCAACATAATTTCCAATGTAGTTCTCTTAATTGTTGCATGAATGTTCAGATCTGAAAGATTCAAGACAAAAGTCTATATTGACATAAGAAATAATAATACTTCAAGCATACTAACAAAGGAATCATGTCTTCTCAAAATACTATGGTTAAAGAAAGTTATCCCTACAAAATCATATAGTCTGGCTATTCTCCTATTCATCACACAAAATATTCATATCATGCACAACCCCGGTTTCGGCCGAGCACTTGTTTTCATACTCTATTCTTTCAAACCTTTCAACTTTCACGCAATACTTGAGCGTGAGCCATGGATATAGCACTATGTGGAATAGAGTGGTGGTTGTGGAGAAGACAAAAAAAGGAAGATAGTCTCACATCGACTAGGCGTATCAAAGGGCTATGGAGATGCCCACCAATAGATATCAATGTGAGTGAGTAGGGATTGCCATGCAACGGATGCACTAGAGCTAAAAATGTATGAAAGCTCAACAAAAGAAATTAAGTGGGTGTGCATCCAACTTGCTTGCTCATGAAGACCTAGGGAATTTGAGGAAGCCCATCGTTGGAATATACAAGCCAAGTTGTATAATGAAAATTCCCTCTAGTATATGAAAGTGACTAAACATGAGACTCTCTATCATGAAGAACATGGTGCTACTTTGAAGCACAAGTGTGGAAAAGGATAGTAACATTGTCCCTTCTCTCTTTTCTCTCTTTTTTTGGAGGGGCTTTCTCCCTTTTTTTATTCAGCCCCTCTCTATTTTTTGGGCCATCTCCTTTTTTTTATTTGGCATTTCCTCACATGGGACAATGCTCTGATAATGATGATCATCACACTTTTCTTGATTTACAACTCGATATTACAACTCGATACTAGAACAAAGTATGACTCTATATGAATGCCTCCGGCGGTGTACCAGGATGTGCAATGAATCAAGAGTGACATGTATGAAAAATTATGCATGGTGGCTTTGCCACAGATACGATGTCAACTACATGATCATGCATGGCAATATGACAATATGAAGCGTGTCATATGAACGGAACGGTGGAAAGTTGCATGGAAATATATATCGGAATGGCTATGGAAATGCCATGATAGGTAGGTATGGTGGCTGTTTTGAGGAAGATATATGGTGTGTGTATGGTACCGGCGAAAGTTGTGCGGTACAAGAGAGGCTAGCAATGGTGGAAGGGTGAGAGTGCGTATAATCCATGGACTCAACATTGGTCATAAGAACTCATATACTTATTGCAAAAATTTACGAGTCATCAAAACAAATCAATCAACGCATGCTCCTACGGGGGAGGTTGGTAGGAGTTAACCATCGCGCGCCCCCGACCTCCACACAAAGGATGACACTCTACAGATACCTCATGCTCTAACTTCGTCACATAGCAGTTCACCATACGTGCATGCTACGGGAATCACAAACTTTAACACAAGTATTTCTCAATTTCATAATAAATCCACTAGCATGACTCTAATATCACTATCCTCATATCTCAAAACAATTATAAAGCATCCAACTTCTCATCATATTCAATGCACTTAGTATGAAAGTATTTACTACATTCATCTTGGATGCCTATCATGTGAAGGCTAGTTTTATAGCCAAAGCACATTACCATGCTGTTCTAATAGACTCTCAAAAGGATATAAGTGAAGCATGAGAGATTAACAATATCTACAAAATATAATTACCACCGTGCTCTAAAAGATATAAGTGAGGCACTAGAGCAAAAACTATTCAACTCAAAAGATACAAGTGCAGCACATAGAGTGTTCTAACGATTCCTAGGCCATATATCTCTCTCTCAAAAAGGTGTGTCCAGCAAGGATAATTGTGGCAAACTAACAAGAAAATACTCAAATAATACATGACGCTCCAAGTAAAACGCATATCATGTGGTGAATAAAAATATAGCTCCTAGTATAGTTACCGATTGATGAAGACGAAAGAGGGGATGCCTTCCCGGGGCATCCCCAAGCTTAGGCTTTTGGTTGTCCTTTAATTTTACCTTGGGGTGCCATGGGAATCCCCAAGCTTAGGCTCTTGATACTCTTTATTCCATAGTCCATCAAAGCAATACTCAAAACTTGAAAACTTCACAACACAAAACTTAGACAAAAATCTCGTGAGCTCCGTTAGTATAAGAAAACAAAGCACCACTCAAAGGTACTGTAATGAACTAATTATTTGTTTATATTGGTGTTAAACCTACTGTATTCCAACTTCTCTATGATTCATACTCCCCAATACTACTCATAGATTCATCAAAATAAGCAAACAACGCACGAAAAACAGAATTTGTCAATAACAGAACAGTCTGTAGTAATCTGTAACTTTTGCATACTTTTGTAACTCAAAAAATTGAAATAAATTGGTAAACGTGAGGAATTTGTCTATTAATCATCTGCAAAAAGAATCAACTTAATAGCACGCTCTAGTAAAATCTGGTGACTATTCTAGCGAGCGCTAACGATTCTGTTTTTCACAGCAAGATCATATAAACTTCACACAAGTCTTCCCAAAGGTTCTACTTGGCACAAACACTAATTAAAACACAAAACCACATCTAAACATAAGTTAGATGCAAAATTTATTCCTTAACAGAAGCAAAAACAAAAAATATAAAATTGGGTTGCCTCCCAACAAGCGCTATTGTTTTACGCCCCTAGCTAGGCACGATACAAGGATAGATCTAGCGATTTCCATAATGATAAGATATGTCGCGAAAACTCATCTCATATTCCCTACGTTCAGCAGTAAGTTTTCTTTGTGTCAAGCAAAAGTAATTAAAAGGGCTAAATTTAATGGGGCAAAAGTCCCCCATATCAAGCTCAGGAGGTATAGGTTCCTCTTTTGGCCCTTTATAGTGTACAACCAGTTCATCATTATAGGCATTCTTTTGGCAGAAGGTCATGAGCCTTCGCTCAAGGGAGAAGCCTAACCCATTGTTTTGAATAGCAAAATCATCATTCAACTCAGAAATTCTATCAACCAAGACATCTGTAGGAACCTTTTTTATAAGGTTTTCATTAAAAGCAACATGATCAGGAGATCGCAACCGCATTATGTCTTCTTGATTAAATAAGATAGCCTCTATGGGAGGTCGACCAGCATCTACCACATAATGAGCTAAGATTTCTTTGGGCTCTTTCGTGATAAATCTAAATTCATGAGCCAAAAAGATAGTAGCTGCACGCTTAACAGAAGAATGCTCAATATTGGAAAACTCCAGAAAGATTCTCTGAATACAGGGATGCATATGGATAAATTGCATTTCAATTTCAACTACAAGCATAGATATAGCATCCGCAAGGCTACTAGTTCTGTGAAGAATAGAGCCACCCATAGTGGGCAAAGCACCGGCACAAGTAAGGAAGTCTTGCAGAACTCCTTTTCCAATGATATTACCACTACCAACCCGGAACTTCTTAACATGTAGAGTGGTAGTTTCATCTGGGGGGGGGGTCAACATAGACGTTGCCCTCAACATTACTACCCTTCTCGATAAAATCTTCCCCCATCTCAGACATGAAGGCAAGCAAACGATAAACACACGGCAAAAAGAAGGGCAAATAAAACAGCAAGGGTGAAGTGGGGGAGAGGAAAACGAGAGGCAAATAAATGTAATGCGAAGGATAAGGGTTTGTGATAGGTACTTGGTACATGACTTTTGCGTAAGCCTCCCCGGCAACGGCGCCAGAACTTCTTCTTCCTACTTCTCGAGCTTGCGTTGTATTCTCTCGAAGAGTAAAGGGTGATGTAGCACAGTAGCGTAAGTATTTCCCTCAGTTTTCGAGAACCAAGGTATCAATCCAGTAGGAGACCACGAGCGAGTCCCTCACACCTTCACAAACAAATAAGAACTTCACAGCCAACGCGATAAGGGGTTGTCAATCTCATTACGGTCACTTACGAAAGTGAGATCTGATAGAGATGATAGTTTGATATTTTTGGTATTTTTGGATATAAGAACAGAAAGTAAAAGCGGAAAAGTAAACTAGATTGTAGATTGATATGTTGAGAATAGACCCAGGGGGCCATAGGTTTCTCTAGTGGCTTCTCTCATGATAGCAGAATTCTACGATGGGTGAACAAATTACTGTCGAGAAATTGATAGAAAAGCGAATAATTATGAGACTATCTAGGCATGATCATTATATATAGGTATCACATCCGAGACAAGTAGACCGAAACGATTCTGCATCTACTACTATTACTCCACACATCGACCGCTATCCAACATGCATCTAGAGTATTAAGTTCATAAGAACAGAGTAACGCCTTAAGCAAGATGACATGATGTAGAGGGATAAACTCAAATAACATGATATAAATCCCATATTTTTATCCTCAATGGAAACAATACAATACGTGCCTTACTGCCCCTACTGTCACTGGGAAAGGACACCGCAAGATTGAACCCAAAGCCAAGCACTACTCCCATTGTAAGAACTATAGATCTAGTAGGCCAAACCAAATCAATAATTCGAAGAGACTTGCAAGGATAATATAATCATACATAAAGAGTTCAAAAAAGAACCAAATATTTCTCATAGATAATCTTGATCATAAACGCACAATTCATCGGATCTCGACAAACACACCGCAAAAAGAGATTACATCGAATAGATCTCCTCGAAGACCGAGGAGAACTTGGTATTGGGATCCAAAGAGAGAGAAGAAGCCATCTAGATACTAGCTATGGACCCGAAGGTCTGTGGTAAACTACTCACAATTCATGGTGAGGCGATGATGATGATGTAGAAGGACTCCGTGGTAGATCCCCCCTCCGGCGGAGCTCGGGAACAGGCCCCAAGATGGGATATCATGGGTACAGAAGGTTGCGGTGGTGGAACTAGGGTTTTTTCTCCTCTTCTGATGGTTTTGGGGTACGTAGGTATATATATAGGAGGAAGGAGGGCACCGGGGGCCAAACGTGGGGCCCACGAGGCAGGGGGCGCGCCCTGGGGGGGGGGCGCCCCCACCCTCGTGGACGCCAAGTGTGCCCTATTCCATGGTTCTCAAGTCTCCTGTACGTATTTTGCTCCAAAAATATCTCTCCCGAAGTTTCATTCTGTTTGGACTTCGTTTGATATTCCTTTTCTGTAAAACCCTGAAATAGGAAAAAAAACCAGCAATCTGGACTGGGCCTTTGGGTTAATAGGTTAGTCCCAAAAATAATATAAAAGTGTATAATAAAGCCCATTAAACATCCAAAACATCATAAATAATAGCATGGAACAATAAAAAATTATAGATACGTTGGAGACGTATCAGTAACCCATTTGGTAAGAAAGTCCAAGGGACTTGATGCACGAGGTTATGTTCACTGCATTGTAGTATGCTTTTGCATTGATGATAATTTGAATAAATATCATGATATTGTTTGTCATCATGTTTATGCTTGTTGTGAGCTTGCAAGTACATTTTGTACTGACCTGGCGTGTCATGCCTGATTTCAGGAAAGTCTCGTTGGATCGGAGTGCTGCCCGAGTCTGGACCGTGTCTAATACGTCTCCAACGTATCTATAATTTTTGATTGTTCCATGCTATTATATATTCTGCTTTGGATGTTTAATGGGCTTTATTATACACTTATATATGATTTTTGGGACTAACCGATTAACCCAGAGCCCAGTGCCAGTCTCTATTTTTTCCTTGTTTTTAAGTTTTACAGAAAAGGAATATCAAACGGAGTCCAATTGACGTGCCAATTTTTGATGCTTTTTTATGGACCAAAAGAAGCCCCCGGAGTAAAAGAGTTGGGCTAGGAGAGTCACGGGCTGCCCACGAGGGTGGGGGCCGTTCCCACCCCCCTCGGCGCGCCCCCTATCTCGTGGACAGCCCGGAGACCCCCCTGACTTGTGCCCTACGCCAAAAAAATCCTATAAATACAGAAACCTCCGGAAAATAACCTAGATCGGGAGTTCCGCCGCTGAAAGCCTCTGTTGCCACCGAAAACCAATCTAGACCTGTTCTCGCACCCTGCCAGAGGGGGGGAATCCCTCTCCGGTGGCCATCTTCATCATCCCGGCGCTCTCCATGACGAGGATGGAGTAGTTCACCCTCGGGGCTGAGGGTATGTACCAGTAGCTATGTGTTTGATCTCTCTCTTCGTGTTCTTGAGATGGCACGATCTTGATGTATCGCGAGCTTTGCTATTATAGTTGGATCTTATGATGCTTCTCCCCCTCTACTCTCTTGTAATGGATTGAGTTTTCCCTTTGAAGTTATCTTATTGGATTGATTCTTTAAGGATTTGAGAACACTTGATGTATGCCTTGCATGCGCTTATCTGTGGTGACAATGGGATATCACGTGATCTACTTGATGTATGTTTTGGCGATCAACTTGCGGGTTCCGTGACCTTGGGAATCTATGCATAGCGGTTGGCACACGTTTTCATCTTGACTCTCCGGTAGAAACTTTGGGGCACTCTTTGAAGTTCTTTGTGTTGGTTGAATAGATGAATCTGAGATTGTGTGATGCATATCGTATAATCATGCCCACGGATACTTGAGGTGACAATGAAGTATCTAGGTGACATTAGGGTTTTGGTTGATTTGTATCTTAAGGTGTTATTCTATTACGAACTCTATGATAGATCAAACGGAAAGAATAGCTTCGTGTTATTTTACTACGGACTCTTGAATAGATCGATCAGAAAGAATAACTTTGAGGTGGTTTCGTACCCTACAATAATCTCCTCGTTTGTTCTTCGCTATTAGTGACTTTGGAGTGACTCTTTGTTGCATGTTGAGGGCTAGTAATATGATCCAATTATGTTATCCTTGTTGAGAGAACTTGCACTAGTGAAAGTATGAACCCTAGGCCTTGCTTCAAAGCATTGCAACACCGTTTATGCTCACTTTTATCATTAGTTACCTTGCTGTTTTTATATTTTCATATTACAAAACCTCTATCTACCATCCATCTCTTCGCCGAACTAGTGCACCTATACAATTTACCATTGTATTGGGTGTGTTGGGGACACAAGAGACTCTTTGTTATTTGGTTGCAGGGTTGTTTGAGAGAGACCATCTTCATCCTACAACTCCCACGGATTGATAAACCTTAGGTCATCCACTTGAGGGAAATTTTCTACTGTCCTACAAACCTCTGCACTTGGAGGCCCAACAACGTCTACAAGAAGAAGGTTGTGTAGTAGACATCAGTGTCCATATCGGTGTCCCTGTGCTATAGTGTCCTGCTTCGTCGTCGTTCCGCTGCCATGTAGTTGTCGTGATCGAGGCCCCTTTATGTTCACTAAATAATGTACATATTGTGCAGCCACATCGCGTGTGCCGCTTGGCCTCGCTACTTGATGTAATATCAAACTATGTTTCGCTAGTATCAATAAAGTGGTTGATTTCTGTACCAAGATGTTGTGTCTTGCCAGAAGACGTGATCTCTGGGCTGGCAATGCAAGGTAAACCGGTTACTCTGAGCCGGGGTGCCACATATGTTAAGGTGTTGGTTCATGACATGGCATATTTTACCAACAAGCTAACATACAAACTGTTGGAGATGCCCATAGTGGTGGAGCTAGGGGGTAGTGGCGTGGTCCACGATCCACCTTGGGATTGGGCCACCTTTGGTTGCAAGGCTTAAAAATGAAACAATAATAATTGTATGAACAATTATCATTGTTTCCCCCCTAACCTAGTGGGCTAGCTTCACTACTGATGGTACTTACTCTTTGTCAGTAAGTTTTATGTGTCTCTTTCAATGAGTTTTCTGTCGTGTCATGTGGTGTGATATGATGCTTGAGATGGATGTCATGTTCTATGCTTGAGTATTGCCCGTCAAATCAGAGAATTAGGGGTGGTTACAATACAAATTTATGTGAATGGTATGATCAGTATTGCAGGCAGTTGTACTAGACAAACCGCCTCCACAACATAGAGTACTGCATGTGGTTAGTAACCACCTCGATATGAAACCATCACATGTGATTACCACACACAAACTGCTTGTGCTACAAAAAACTTTGGATGTGTTGCATATGCGAGGATACCAATTTCAATGTATCTGTGCCCTATGAAATGCAATGTAAAAGATTTTGTATATGTGCATGGGAAATGAAGTATTAAAAAAATATTTGCATGTCATCGGTCCTGCCCTCCTACGAACCCTCATCTAGGGTCTCCTTGCCTCTCGCCGGCGCCAACGCCAGTCCGCCTCGTCTCCTATGGTCCTTGGACCATGGAGGAGCGGTGGATCCTGACCCTTGCTGGCGGGTGGGCTTCGTTTTTAGGTGCTATTTTGAGTTTTGCTATGGTTTGTGGCATACTCAAGAAGACGAGATGACGACCTAGCTATTGTAGATGGAATAAGGTCCCCCTAGCCTTCGTCTTGCTGATATTTCAAGCATCGTCTTAAGGTGTGTGGAGGTTTGTCTCCGACGGATCTTGTGGGATCCGGTCGGCATTTGTCTTGGGTGGATCCGACTGGATCCGGTCTTCGTTCGTCTATGTCTGTGTGTTTGCAAGTTGGATCCTTCCGATCTATGTTTCTCTTCATCAGCGGCGGTTGTTGTTCTGGTGCGCTGGTCCTATTGGGCCTTATCATGATGACTTCCCAACTGTCTACTACAACAATGTTTGTCTGGCTCCAACGAAGGAGAGGCGATGACAACGACGCGCCTTCGGCTTGCTCCACTGCTTGTAGTCATCGGTAGATGGTCTACAGATCTGGATGTAGATTTTACTTCTAATGTTCATTGTGCCACCTTCAGATTTGAAGAATAGATTTGAAGTTTTTTTAAGAAAACATTTATATGTGATGTTGCGATTTGTATTGTTGTGGCTGCACTACTAGCAGTAGTCCTACTTGACCCTATTCCCGTTGAGTGTTTTAATCAAGCCTTGTGTGGCCAATTACAAATGTCTCTGTACATGTAGGGATCCTTAGCCATGTCATATATAGAGATGACGAGATTAGGTAATACAACTGGTGATTTGGCCATGTTCATGTTGGCTTTTTTAGGGCCTCTTTGATTCATATGATTTTCAAAACACATGAATAGGAAAAATGTGGGATTAGATTGACATGTCATCTTGAATCCTACAGGATTGTATAAGTGTTTGATTGTGTATAGAAAAAACGTAGGATTCCGCCAAAGAGCTTTGAGTGGATGAAAAATTTCATATGAAATCTAGTGCAAATGAATCCTATGGGAAAATCGCAATGGTTTACAATCCTACGAATCAAACAAAATTTCTAAGGATTAGAATTCTCCAAAATTCCTGTGAGAATCCTGTCAAAGAAGCCCTTACTCTTTCTCCGACTTCTGTAATTCCGGCCTTAGGTGATCATTGTCTGTCATTTTTCTGTTATCTCCATGCTCAATTGTTGTAGTAATTTGTATCTTGTATCCTGGCCGATTGATGACTTCATTAATTTGAAGTCAGGCTATACACCTTTCATCTAATAGAAGAGATTCATTGCAATAAATCACTTTGAAGAGGAGCATCTATAGTCATCCCTCAAGAAGGTATTCGATGTTCGGTGATGAAGCAGCACAAAGGTTGTGGAGGAGCAACTCCACCTTGCTGCTACAATGTGTTCATCACAAGTGTTGAAGGAACAGCTTCAGCGTGTTGTGCTAGATATCGCTCTAGAGGCGAATGTAGGCTGATAGGGCAGCAAGAGTTCAATCCAGAACTCCTAGGGCACAAGATCTACTCCAAGATCTTAGATAAGAACAACAAGTTCTATTATAGGTAGTGGGTGCATAGTCTTGGTACAAAGTAGAGGTGATGACCTCTATTTATAGGGCTTTGGGAAGCCTTCACATACTTCTACTTATAGCTGGAATACTCTAGAAACATTATTTAAGTTCACCATTCTACTCATAGCTACTCACAACTAGAACACTCTAGAAAACAGTAGGTAGGATAAAGAAAAGAAAAGAAATACTAGACCACAACAGAAGTATCTAGAAGTAGCCAAACAGATTTGACATATGATTATATTTTCATGTTCCTCATCATTCTCCCCTGGTTGTTTGGAACTCGCCCTCGAGTTATCGTCATAGAGCGCTTCTTCTGGATGGTAGAAAGTCAAGTCCACAACATTGAAAGTGTTGGAGATACCCATATCGCTCGGAAGATCTATCACATAAGCATTATCATTTATCTTCCTCATGATAGAGAAGGGTCCATACCTTCGCTGCCTAAGTTTCCCTTTAACACCTAAAGGCAGCCTCTCTTTTCGGAGGTAGACCATCACCTTATCACCAGCTTGGAATGATTTTGGGCTCCTTTTGCAATCAGCAAGTTGTTTATATTTCTGATTTCGTGCTTCTAAAGAACCGTGAATGTCTTCAAATAACTCGGTGTAATTATCAGCAAAGGACAATGCTGATTTTGAGTTTCCCCTTGATGGTAGCTTCACTAGGTCCACCACATGTGATGGAACTTTAGTGTAGATAATGGAAAAAGGGCTCCTTCGTGTGGATCTATGCTTGGAGTTATTGTAGGATAATTCTGCAAGAGATTAAGCCAAATCCCATTGTCCTTTCTTTCTCCACAAATGCAACGGATCAGATTACCCAAAAACTTGTTCACCACTTCCGTTTGTCCATCTGTTTGTGGATGAGCAGTGCTAGAAAATTCCAATTCAGTGTTGAATTGCTTCCACAAAGTGAGCCAAAATGCAACAAGAAACTTGCTATCGCGGTCTGAGACAATGGACCTTGGAACTCCATGAAGTCTGACCACTTCACAAAAGAATAGGTTCGCCACATGATGAGCATCCGTTGTCTTGCGGCATGGGATGAAATGAGCCATCTTAGAGAATCTATCCACGACCACAAATACATCATCACTTCCTCGTCTTGTTCTTGGCAAGCCCAAGACGAAGTCCATAGAAATGTCCTCCCATGGAGCAACAGGAACAGGCAAAGGCATGTATAACCCTGTGTTCTAGACTTGGCCTTTGCAGGTCTGACATACGGGGCACTATTGAACAAACTTTCCAGCATCTCTCTTTAGTTGTGGCCAAAAGTAGCGAGCTTCCAGGTTAGCGATAGTCTTGTCCCATCCAACATGGCCACTAAGATCACTTGAATGGAGCTCTCTAACCGGCTTGTCACGTAGAGAACTTCTTGGAATGTACAAACGATCATTTTTGAAGAGATATCCATCTTGCATCAAATAGTCATCACCTAATGGTTGGCCCCTTGCATGCTTTACCCAAACATGGACAAAGTCTTCGTCACCCTCATACAACTCCTTTATTTGATCCATGCCCGGAAGTTCAACTTCAAAAGAAGTCAAGAGGCATGCACGACGACTCAAAGCATCGGCTACTCTATTAGTTATTCCAGATTTATGCACGATGAGATAGTTAAATCTCTCTAGATATGCTGCCCATCTTACTAGCATGCGGTCAACATGCTTTTGATTTCTAAAATGCTTCAAGGATTGATGGTCGCTATAAACAATGAATTCTTTAGGCAGCAAATAGAATTCCCAAGTTTTCAACGCTCTAAAAACGGCATATAATTCTTGCTGATAGGTACTCCATTTCTGTCTAGCTTCACTTAACTTCTCACTAAAGAAATCAATGGGCTTCCTTTCTCTAGATAGGACAGCTCCAATGCCTACTCCACTTGCATCACACTCCAACTCAAAAGTCTTGTTGAAATCAGGTAGCACCAAGACAAGAGCTTGTGATAGTTTTTGTTTAATATCATTAAAACTAGTTGATCATGTCTATTGCAACTTTCCTTTCTTCAAACACTCGGTAATTGGTGCCATGATAGTGTTGAAATTCTTCACAAATCGCCTATAGAAAGTTGCAAGGCCATGAAAACTTCTTACCTCAGAAATTGTCTTCGGAGTTGGCCATTCTCGGATTGCTTCAACCTTAGAATCATCAACACGAATACCGTCACATGTCACGAAGAATCCTAGGAAAAGAAGCTGTGTTTACAGGAAAACACATTTCTTCAAGTTGACGTAGAGCTCATTTTCCCTTAGTACTTCTAGAACCTTCTGAATGTGCTCAAAGTGTTCATCCTCATCCTTGCTATAGATCAAGATGTCATCCAAATAGACCACAACAAAGTGGGACAAGAAGGGTCGAAGGACTTGATTCATTAAGTGCATAAAGTTACTTCATGCATTTGAGAGACCGAATGGCATGACTAGCCATTCAAACAACCCTTCCTTTGTCTTGAAGGCGGTTTTCCATTCATCCCCTGGTCTGATATGGATTTGATGATATCCACTTCTTAAATCCATCTTGGTGAACACTCTTGCTCGACTAAGCTGATCCAACATATCATCCAGACGAGGAATAGGGAATCTATACTGTCGGTGTACTAGAGTAGGGGTACCCTAGTATCCCGAACTTGTGCACGGGCAATCGCAGCGCCCCGCTGCAAGGCTTGCCGGGTGACCGCCAAGGTCCTCCGTGGTTCCTTTGGAGCCATTCAAGAACAAAGTATTCAAGCCAAGGAGACAAGGCCCCGGCAAGAGGAGCTTGCCGGGAAGGCCACTCAAAGGCACAAGACCCCGGCAAGAGGAGCTTGCTGGGAAGGCCAACCAAGGCATCTCAAGGAACTTGCCGCGATGCGCCACGCGTCCCGGCAAGGCCCGGTGAGTGGCAAGCTCCTGGACGCGACAAGACAATGACCGCGGCAAGGCGCTTGCCGCGGCAAGCTGCCACTTTGTACCTGCACTCCAGAACACCCAGCAACGTGTCGCTCTGGGACCCTTCCAGGCGTACGTGGCGGGAGGCTATGCAGCTAGAGGTACGCGGTGGCAAGCGGCGCTGACAAGGTTGCCATCGTGGCAAGCGGTGGCGCCCCTGACGGTCCCTTTTTGCACTGTTTGGGCGACGCAGACGGGCATTTAATGCCCTTGTCCCCTGCCGTCAGGGTTAGGTATGAGACACTGTACAGGTAGCTGTACCAACCGCAAACACCTTTCCATTTTTGCCCTTGACTACGTTGCCACCTGTCGGTGACCCCTTGAGCATATAAAAGGAGGCCCATGCGCAACGTAGAGGGGGGTTCAAAGCAGAAGAACACTCACGCTCAGTCTCGCTAGCCGCTGGAGTGTACTGTGTCTCTCAACACTCCTGAGCAAGAACTCAATACAAACAACAAAGCAGGAGTAGGGTTTTACGCATCCGTGCGGCCCGAACCTGGGTAAACTGCTCGTGTGCCTCGCCTCGATCCGCTCTTCGCGCGACCTCCGCCCCCCGCCGAACCGAAAGGGGCTCGGTCCCCATAGGTGTTCATGGCGATCAGTTTCCCCGACATCTTTGGCGCGCCAGGTTTTCCATACAAAGCATGGTCGTTCAACGAAGATAACTTAAAAATTTAAAAATCTGATTGCTCAAGCTTTGGCAACTTAGCTTTTCTGTTGTTTGCTTCCCGGCAAGATGAAACTTTCTTGAACGACGCCTGGTCCATACCACTATCTTCTCCTCCC
>LR738710.1:591299535-591316436 GCA_902687465.1 Secale cereale
CCCCCCCCCCCCCCCCCGGCAAACTTGTGGGCGAGGGAACCTTCCTTTGCTTGAGAAAAAGAAAGAGGAGAACATAAAGATATGGAGCCTTATGGCTCGTTATTGCTTACCGGGGGTAGGTGCTGCACAAAGTGTCAGATAACACATGCAAAAAATATAAAGCATGAAATCGACAAGATGTGCAGAGCACATGAGCTTTACTGATGCACGGGGTCTGTGCCTGGCTTTGTACAAAGGATTACATGCAACAGCGGCAAGCTACCACTTTGTACCTGCGCTCCAGCGCACCCACCAACATGTCGCTCTGGGACCCTTCCAGGCGTACGTGGCGGGAGGCTGTGCAGCCAGAGGTACGCGATGGCAAGCGGCGCTAACAAGGTTGCCATCGTGGCAAGCGGTGGCGCCCCTGACGGTCCCTTTTTGCACTGTTTGGGTGACGCAGACGGGCATTTAATGCCCTTGTCGCCTGCCGTCAGGGTTAGGTATGAGACACTATACAGGTAGCTGTACCAACCGCAAACACCTTTCCATTTTTTCCCTTGACTACATTGCCACCTGTCGGTGACCCCTTGAGCATATAAAAGGAGGCCCATGCGCAACGTAGAGGGGGGTTCGAAGCAGAAGAACACTCACGCTCAATCTCGCTAGCCGCTGGAGTATACTGTAGCTCTCAGCGCTCCTGAGCAAGAACTCAATACAAACCACAAAGCAGGAGTAGGGTTTTACGCATCCGTGCGGCACGAACCTGGGTAAAGTGCTTGTGTGCCTCGCCTCGATCCGCTCTTCGCGCGACCTCCGCCCCCCGCCGAACCGAAAGGGGCTCGGTCCCCATAGGTGTTCGTGGCGATCAGTTTCCCCGACATCTTTGGTGCGCCAGAAAGGGGGCATCGAGGTTGTGTGAACCTGATCCCGCGTCCACACGAGCTAGAATCTTCATCAACTTCATCGACATGCCGCCGAAGAAGAAGGCTTCGGAGGCAGCTGCTCTGTCCGCGTCGATCCCACCACCGCCGGAGCAAACGACTGGTGGGGTAGACGCCGGCGGAAGAACGGGCGCCGACGAGGGAGCTCACGGTGCTGCCAGGTCCAAGGACAAGGCTGCGCTGCCCATCGGTGGCGCGGTCGACTCCTGCAATGACCGGGCGCACTCCAAGACCTCGGCGTCCGTGCATGCGTCGCGCCCATCTCAAGAGGCGCGGGACCGGCAACGTCATGGTACTCACGGTACCATACATCTGCTGGACCAAGATCGAGCTGGTGGATCTCGGGATGCTCAGGACCAGCATGAACGCCAACATGCTGGCACGAGCAAGGCACGGTCGCCTGGACGGGAAATTGCTCCTTCTAACATAGTTAGAAGTTCGAGCATATCCCGCTCCTTGCACCGTTCGCCACCGCTACCCGCCACTCCAGCAGAAGCTTTGGCGCGAGCTCAACTACTCCTAGACTTCCCTCCAACAGCAGACAAGATCGACGACTGGAGGGCCACCATTCAGAGCCTCATCAGCTTCGCCAACGGCGACACTCCGCGGCAGCCGAATACGTCGCAGCCGCAGCAAGTCAGCAAGGCGCAAGCCGGTGGCGACAAGACTGGTGGGGGTGCAACTACCGTGCACTCCCCGCCCCGAAGGCCAAGATCGCCGACTCGCCGGATCCACCTCGACAGCGACTCCACCGCGTCATCAGATCCACGAGCTCGTCGCCATCAGTGCCAAGTTCTTCATGAACGACAGCAAGAGGACGCTCATACTCGCATCGAGCGCCGAAGAGAAGCACGGCATCAATCAGACCAGCGCGCTGGGCCCGCTGTCGACATGCATGCGCCAGGGGGACCAGGAGACTTGCCGTACATGGTAGGTTGTCCTGCGTTTACTCGTGAGCTGCGGCAAGTCCAGTGGCCCGGCATGAAGAATTTCAAGCCAGACGTACCAGAGAAGTACGACGGCAAGACGCATCCGTCGGAGTTCCTCAGCATCTACACCATCGCGGTGCAAGCTGCTGGGGGGCGGGACGACAAGATCCTTGCCAACTACTTCCCGCTGGTACTCAAACCCAACGTCAGGTCCTGGCTCATGCACTTGCCGGACAACTCCATATCCTCTTGGGCAGACTTATGCCATCAGTTTGTCGGCGCCTTTACAGGCGGCCACAAACCTCATGGCCAAGAGAGTGACCTTCATCTGCTCGCCCAGAAGGAAGGAGAGCCCCTGCGCAAGTATATCCAGAGATTCAGCCGTGTACAGCACAATATCCCAGATGTCCACCCTGTAGCGGTCATCAGCGCGTTCCATCAGAACGTGCGTAACCGCAGGATGAGGGAGGAGATGGTGATGTGCAAGATCAGAGACGTCAGTGAGCTATATGCCCTGGCCGACAAGTGTGCACGTGCTGAGGAAGGGAGGAAACTCCCCGAAGAGGATACAGGAGCAGGAGGATCTGACAGTGAGGATGCTGCCCCGGCAAAGAAAAACCGGCGGCGGAACAACAGGAAAAAGAAAGGCAAAGATGTGCAAGTCGTTGAGCAGTCCGGCAATGAAGGTGGCGCCAAGAAAGCCAAAGTTGGTAGCTCCGGCAAGGAGTTTGCCGCATGCACCAACTGCCAGGCTGTGGCGGACGCCGACAAGCAGTACTGCAAGATCCACCGCACCAAGGGTCATGACCTCCAGAACTGCAAGAGGGTCGAGCAGCTTGTCGAGCAGCAAAAGGCTGAGTACGAACGACGCGACAAGGAGAAGGCCCAAGGAGGTGCTGGAGGATCCGACACGAAGCGTCCCGGCCGGGGAGGACGCCGCGGCAAGGCCAAGCAGCGGCAAGGAGACAGACCTCCCCGCGGCCGCGACAAGGATGAAGACGACGACGACGATGAAGACATGGATGATGTTGAGAACAGTGAGCAGGAGTTCCAGAAAGCCACAGAGGTCTTGTGCGTTGACGGCGGTGCTTCTCTGCATACTTCACACCGCCAACTCAAGCAGTGGGTGCGGGAAGTCAATGCGGCAGAACCACATGTCGAATCGCGCAAGCTTCTGAAGTGGTCCCGCGCGCCTATCATATTTGATATTGAGAACCACCCTGATCGCACAACCGCGGTCGGGTGCTTGCCAATGTTGGTTTCACCAACTATCCGCAACCTCAAGGTCACTAAGATGTTAGTTGACGGCGGGGCCGGCTTGAACTTGATCTCCTCCGCTGTACTCCGTAAACTCCAGATCCCTGACAGCGAGCTTGAAGAGACCGGCACATTCCAAGGAATCATTCCGGGAAGGAGCAAGCCGAAGGGGAAAGTCACGTTGCCGGTGACATTTGGCAGCGAGTTAAACTTCAGGACTGAGAGGGTCACTTTTGACGTTGCCGATTTTCCATTGCCTTACAATGGGATACTTGGTCGTCCAGCACTCGCCAAGTTCATGGCAGCCTCTCACTACGCATACAACATGCTGAAGATGCCAGGCCCGATAAGTGTCATGTCTGTCCCTGGCAACAAGAAGGATGCTCTTATCTGCGCCGACAAGATCTACCGGGAAGCAGCAGCCGCAACAGATCGCGAGTCACTTGCCGCTGAAGCTCCCACGGGAAAGAAGACCAAGTCCGGCAAGAGCTCTGGTGCACACTCCGGCAAGCGCACCTCTTCGGAGTGCTGCGCTACCGTCGAGGACGTACCATCGAGCTCCACCGGCAAGTGTAAGAAGACGATGGCAGCTCCGCCAGAGACCAAGAAAGTGTCCGCCAAGGAGGACGGCATTGGTGGTACCTTCACCATCAGTGCCACTCTTGACCCTAAATAGGAAAGCACGCTCATTGCTTTCCTGCGGGCGAACGTCGACGTGTTTGCGTGGCAACCGTCTGACATCCCCGGTGTTCCCAGGAAAGTGATTGAGCACAAACTTGCCGTCTGTCCTCATGCGCGGCCCGTCAAGCAGAAAGTCAGGAAGCAAGCAGTGGAGCGCCAAGAATTCATCGCAGAAGAAATCAAGAAGTTGGATGCAGCAGGCCTTGTCAGAGGTGTGCTCCATCCTACGTGGTTGGCCAATCCTGTAGTCGTGCGCAAGGCAAACGGGAAATGGAGGCTTTGTATCGACTTTACCGATGTCAATAAAGCTTGTCCCAAAGACCCATTTCCCTTGCCGCGCATTGACCAGATTGTTGACTCCACGGCCGGATGTGACTTGCTTTCATTTCTTGACGCATACTCAGGATATCATCAGATCTTCATGGCAGAAGAGGATGAGGAGAAGACCGCATTCATCACTCCATGTGGCATGTACTGTTTCAAACGGATGCCTTTTGGTTTGAAGAATGCTGGTTCAACATTTGCAAGAGTAGTCCATGTCGCTTTTGAGCCACAAATACACAGAAATGTGGAAGCCTACATGGATGACATAGTGGTCAAGAGCAAGGACAGGGCAACTCTGATTCAAGATTTAGAGGAGACCTTTGCAAATCTGCGCAAGATCAGCCTCAAGCTCAACCCCGAGAAGTGTGTGTTTGGAGTACCTTCCGGCAAGCTTCTCGGGTTCTTCGTGTCTCAGCGGGGAATTGAAGCCAATCCCGACAAGATCAAGGCCATTGAGCAGATTGAAGCACCAAAGTGCGTCAAGGATGTACGAAGACTTGTCGGTTGCGTGGCTGCTCTCAGCAGGTTTATCTCTAAGTCTGCTGAGCACGCCCTGTCGTTTTTCAAAATTTTGAAAAAGGCAGGTCCAATGAAATGGACTCCGGAAGCGGAGGCTGCGCTGCAAGACTTGAAGAGATACCTGTCCTCCACTCCAATACTTGTCGCACCTAAGCCACAAGAGAAGTTGCTGCTGTATATAGCGGCAACCAATCAAGTGGTTAGTGCTGCGTTGGCAGCGGAGAGGGAGGCGGATGATGAGCCAGCAACCACGGCAAGCGCATCAAGCGACAAGCAGGGGGCTTCCCCGACAAGCTCTGGTCCCGACAAAGATGGATCTGCGCAGGCGCAAGAGGAGATACAGAAGAGAATGGTGCAGCACCCAGTTTACTTTGTCAGTTCCCTTCTGCAGGCGGCTAGGTCAAGGTACTCTGGTGTGCAGAAGTTGCTTTTCGGCCTTCTCATGGCCTCGAGAAAGCTGCGCCATTACTTCCAAGCACATGAGATCATAGTTGTCACTCGCTTTCCGCTGAAGAGGATACTGCAGAATCCAGAAGCAACAGGAAGGATTGTTGAGTGGGCACTGGAACTGTCAAGCTTTGGCCTCAAGTTTGAGAGCACTTCAACTATCCAAAGCAGAGCATTGGCAGAATTCATAGCAGAGTGGACGCCAACACCGGATGAAGAAATTCCAGAAACGAGCATCCCCGTCAAGGAAGCAAGCAAAGAGTGGCTGATGTACTTTGATGGTGCCTTCTCGCTGCAAGGCGCCGGCGCTGGCGTGCTGCTTGTCGCACCCACTGGAGAGCACCTCAAGTACGTAGTCCAGATGCACTTTCCCAAGGAGCAAGCAACAAACAATACCGCAGAGTATGAAGGTTTGCTTGCCGGTCTCAGGATCGCGGCAGACCTTGGGATCAAGAAGCTCATTGTCAGGGGTGACTCGCAGCTTGTCGTCCACCAAGTTAACAAGAGTTATCAGAGTCCGTTGATGGAAGCCTACGTTGATGAAGTGCGGAAGCTGGAAGAGCACTTTGACGGCCTTCAGATGGAGCATGTTCCAAGAGCTCAGAACGACGTTTCCGATGGCCTGTCAAAGTGCGCTGCACTTAAATTACCTGTGGAACCAGGGATCTTTGTGCTCAAGCTGACTCAACCGTCTGTAACACCATCAACTGGACAGAACAAGAAGAGGAAGTTGATTTCTGGTGACTATTTTCCGGCAGAGCTTCCCGAAGCCGCCGCCAAAAAGGTCCCCAAGATCAACACCAAGAGTGCTGAGGAGCAGTCTGCTCCGGCAAGCCCCAGGGTTTGTTCCGTTGAAGCAAACGCTCCCGACAAGCTTTGCTCCGGCAAGCTTGTCGGGGAACATCAAGCTCCGGCTGAGCCGCAGGTTCTCGCTGTAGAAGCGGATGTTCCCGCAGCACCAGATGTGCATTTAGTCCTTGTTGTCGAGCCACATGCTCCAGCATGGGCGCAGCAGATTGTCTGTTTCCTTCAGACAGGAGAACTTCCCGAAGAGCAAGAAGAAGCGGAAAGAGTAGCCCGGCAGTCAAGTATGTACCAGTTTGTCGACAACACACTGTACAGAAGAAGACTCAACGGTGTGAAATTGAAGTGTATTCACCGGGAAGACGGACAAAAGCTATTGGCAGAGATACATGGAGGCATATGTGGTCACCACATTGGCGCAAGAGCACTTGTCGGGAAAGCGTTCCGGCAAGGTTTCTTCTGGCCGACAGCCCTCCAGGATGCAACTACACAAGTAACCAAGTGTGAAGCGTGCCAGTTCCATTCCAAGCAGATACACCAGCCAGCTCAAGCTCTCCAGACGATCCCTTTATCCTGGCCATTTTCGGTCTGGGGGCTCGACATCCTCGGCCCCTTTCCCCGCGCAGCCGGGGGCTTTGAGTACTTGTACGTTGCAATCGACAAGTTCACAAAGTGGCCGGAAGTGGAAGCAGTGAGGAAGGTGACAGCACAGTCAGCAATCAAGTTCTTCAGGTCGATTGCTTGCCGTTTCGGGATCCCTAACAGGATCATCACCGACAACGGTACGCAATTCACGAGCCGCACCTTCATGCAGTACGTCCGAGATCTTGGCGCCAAGGTCTGCTTTGCTTTTGTTGCTCACCCGAGAAGCAACGGTCAAGCGGAGAGGGCAAATGCTGAAGTGCTGCGTGGACTCAAGACCAGAACTTTCGACAGGCTGCGCAAGTGCGGAAGAAACTAGATCGAGGAGCTGCTAGTGGTTCTTTGGTCGATCAGGACGACGCCAAATCGAGCCACTGGACAGACACCTTTCTCTCTAGTCTATGGAGCAGAGGCAGTTCTCCCCACGGAACTCGTATACGGGTCACCTCGAGTGCTCGCTTATGATGAGCTCGAGCAAGAGCAGCTGCGACAAGATGACGCGCTGCTCCTTGAGGAAGACCGTCTTCAGGCTGCTGTACGAGCTGCTCGCTACCAGCAAGCTTTGTGCCGCTACCATAGCTGCAAAGTTAACGCCAGAAGTCTCGAGGAAGGCGACCTTGTTCTTCGGCGCGTTCAGTCCGCCAAGAATTCCAACAAGTTGACGCCGAAGTGGGAAGGCCCTTACCGGGTGAAACGTGTCACTAGGCTTGGCGCTGTCCGCCTTGAGACCGAAGATGGCATTCTGATGAGCAACTCCTGGAACATTGAACATCTTCGCAAGTTTTACCCGTAAGGCGCGGTTGCCGGAACCCGTTCCGGCAACCAGCTTTTGTACAAGTCTTGCCGCTGTTGCATGTAATCCTTTGTACAAAGCCGGGCGCAGACCCCGTGCATCAGTAAAGCTCATGTGCTTCGCACATCTTGTCGATTTCATGCTTTATATTTTTTGCATGTGTTATCTGACACTTTGTGCAGCACCTACCCCCGGTAAGCAATAACGAGCCATAAGGCTCCATATCTTTATTTTCTCCTCTTTCTTTTTCTCAAGCAAAGGAAGGTTCCCTCGCCCACAAGTTTGTTGGGGGGGGGGAGGAGAAGATAGTGGTATGGACCAGGCGTCGTTCAAGAAAGTTTCATCTTGCCGGGAAGCAAACAACAGAAAAGCTAAATTGCCAAAGCTTGAGCAATCAGATTTTTAAATTTTTAAGTTATCTTCCTTGAACGACCATGCTTTGTATGGAAAACCTGTGCGCGGAGGAACCAACTCATAGCTAGTTGCGCCCTTACTTTGTTTCGAGTCCGCTCAACGACTTCAGTGTGCTGGGACTAGTGTGGCGCCCTTACTTTGTTTTCGAGCCCGCTCAACAACTTAAGTGTGCTGCAACTAGCTGCGACAAGGCTTCTTGTCGGTAACGGCACCACCAGCAGGCTGCTGACGTCTCGCACTCAGCGCTCGCGGCAAAGGTGCCTGCGCCGGCAAGTTCCCTAAAAGCGTAGGGCAAAAACATACAAAGAAAGGAATCAAGTAAAGGAAATAACATTGCAGTCACTACCCAAAATAGAGTTATATTACAAGATAGTTTGTCGCAGCTCTAACAGACTGTTTTCATAACATGGCTAGCAGCGACAAGAAAAGAAGAAAACGGGCAGCTGTGACGCCCGAAGACCGACGTCCCAGAAGATTCCAGAAGATTCCAGATGTTCCGGGGTTTCCCCTTGTGTTCTTTGTGCTTGTGTTATTTATTTTTGCTTTGCATAATGTCATCATGCCATCATGTCATATTTATTTTTGCATCTCAACTTAAATAAACCGTGTGGACCTTCGGTCCATTTAAATCGAGGGAAGAATGTCTTCTCTTTAAAACATATAAAAGCCTCTCAATATATTAGGGAGCTATATTAATTATTCCATTTGTGTGGAATTAACCCAAACACACTTGCATATTCCCCATGTTTCTTTAATTCAAGTTTCACGGCCAAAAACCTTCCATGTATTTTATTTTCTCGTTTATCGAGGTTCCTCCAAAAACCCTCCAGCCATTTTAATTAAATTCCTCACATTTTTGTGAGTCCAGGGAATTTTACCCATGCCCTAACTCTATTTCTAGCACCTCCCTTCTTTTCTTTCTTGTTGTTGTTTTTTTCTGTTTTAATTTAGAAAACAGCAGAAGAAGAAGAGCAGCCTGGCCTCTTGGGCCTACTTCCCAGCCGGCCCACTTCTTCTCCTTCCCAGCCGCATCTGCTCCTTGGCCCACTCCAGCCCGAGGCCCAGCCTCCTCCAACCCTAGCTCCGAGACCGATCTCTCCCTCCGTTTTCCCAGCGCCGCCGCATCCTCCCTTCGATGCCCGACCCGTTTTCCCATCGACCCCGCAACCTCTCGCTCTCTCCCTCACGCGCGAGCCATCTCCCAGCGCCCGATCCCCTTTCTCCTCCGTGCTCCCATGGTCGCGGCCAGCCTCAGCCTCTCGGTTCCCTCGAGCGCCCCCCCCCCTTCCTCTCGAAGCAGCCCCGTCCGGCGTCGCCCGTGGGCCGGCCAGGAACCGCGTCGGACGCCTCCTCCTCATCGCCCCTTCCTCCAGCGCCACCGCGCCTGGCGCCCAGCGAGCCGACCGCCTCAAGCCGACGGGCCGGTCGGGAGCCCTCGACCTGGCCTGCCTCGAGCGCCCCTCCTTCTCCAGAAGACGAGCGCCAGGGCCGCGCCCGCATCGCCATCGCCGCCGAGGTCCCTGCGACCTCCTCTCCAGCACCAGAGCGCCGCAGCTCCCTGCCCTTCCTCCTCGCCTCCAAGAGCCCCAAGGCCAGAGCGCCCCGGCGCCCGTCTCCAGGAGCTGCAGCAGCACCGCAGCGGTCGTCCGGCCCCGCTTCCATCCGCAGCGCCCCTGCAAGCCCCGTCTCCCGCCTCGTCGGCCCGACTGCTGCTGCCGTGGCCTCGTCTCCGTGCGGCCCCTTTGTTTTGCTCCTGTGTTTTGTTGTTGTTGTGTTGCCTTGTACTGTGAACTTGTCAGGGAACCCGTGTACGCCTACACGACAAGACGGCAAGACCGCAACGACCCGAACATCTACATAATACAAGTTCATCTACGGATACCCGAACGTCTAAGTCCAAGTACTACCGTCGCCGGAAGCGCCAAGTACCATGACTACTCGGAGACCCCAAGTACCCCTACCGTCGCCCCTGTACCTCTACGGAACGTGTACGATTCTGAGACGAGAACGACTACACGTGACGACGAACGACAAGTACCTCTCCGAACGGGATGTGAACTACTACACGTGTACCTCTACGGAACAACTACTTCCTCTCCGAACGTGAACGCCTACTTCCCCTACGAATCGCGAGAACGACTTCTTCCTCTACGCTCTCGAGCCGCCCCGAAACGCACGCTTCGAAGGTATAACCCCGAGACGTTGACTCATGGAATGCTTGTTGTGTTGTATGAAATGTTTCCCTTGTGTGCACCGTGCCCGTTTCGTCCGTTTGTCATGTTCCTCGGTTGCCTCGTCGCCGACCCGTGGGAACCCGGCAACGGGATCGCCCCACCTTTCATCTCGTTTGACTCGCTCACGCCATCTTTCCTTTTGCACCGGTCTCTCACCGAGTTACCGGAACCGAGATGTTGCCATTGCATCATTTTTGGATCGTTGCCGTGGCACCCTTTCTTTCCACCACGGTGACATATTGCTTCCTATCATCTTCATGTCACCTTTTAATAATAATTGCATAAACGTGATCATGTCATCCGCATCATTTAACAACATTATAATGTTAATTGTTGTTTGCTAATAATTGCTAAACATGCTCATGGGGATTTTCCGGAATTTGTTGTTGTTATTTCCGGCCCCATTTAAAATGCCTAAATAGGTAGTTTATTTTTGCTTCACCTCTTGCCATGTTAAAAACATTTAATTTTGTATTGTAAATAACGAGAGTCAACTAAATAATTAAAATGTGGTGTTTCGTCAATTTGCAACTCGTTGCATATTGAGCTCCACTTAACTTGTAGTTTTGTTTGTGCACTTTGCCATGCCATGCATATTTAAACCGGACATGCATCATACTTGGATGTGCATCGTATGCCATGTTTATGATTGTGTGTTTACCATGTTGTTTGCTTCTTTCCGGTTGCTTCTCTTGTTAGCTTCGGTTTCGTTCTGGAGTTGTGAGGTTTCGCTCGACTGTGTTGCTCCGTCTACTTCATGGATCTGTTCTTCTTCCTTGTGGAATCCCAGGCAAGATGATCATACCCTTGGATACCTTTACTACCATTGCCATGCTTAGTTGTCTCGATGCTATCGTTACATGTCGCGCTACCCATATTTTATGTCAGCCTCTCCTTGTTGCCATGAAACCTCTAACTTTGAAACCTTCCTAGCAGAACCACTGTTTGGCTATGTTACCCGCTTGCTCAGCCCCTCTTATAGCGTTGTTAGTTGCAGGTGAAGATGAAGATCGTTCCAGGAGGGAACTTGTTGTTGGATATATCACAATATCTATAATTATTATTAACACACCTATATACTGGGCATGGGTGGAAGGCTTGGCCTTTTGCTCGGTGTTTTGTTCCACTCATGCCACCTCAGGCGCCGATAAACCGGCATTATGTTCCTTGATTTTGCGTTCCTTACACGATTGGTGAAATGGGGACCCCTTGACAGTTCGACTTTGAATAAAACTCCTCCAGCAAGGCCCAACTTTGGTTTTAATTTGCTCATAATAACAACTTAATTAATTAATTAAATTGCATAGGGAGTTAGCGCTACCCGAGGATTCTTAATTCTACATAGCAGGGGGGGCCAGTGCTGATGGTGTTGGTCCCAAACGGGGAGCCTGCGGGGCCGCCTTGGGGAAACCCGAGGTATCTGGTATACCTGTAGCATCGCCCATCCGGTCATGTCCTGAGACTAGATACGCGCGGCTACTATCAGGGTGTCGACACACCGGGAGGTCTTGCTGGACTTGTTTTACCATTGTCGAAAAGTCTTGTGCTACCGGGATGCCGAGCCTGATCGGATTTTCCCTAAGATAAGGGATGATGATATTATATTTATCACTTCAGCTAATCGTGAGAGCTTGTGATGGGCTAAGTTGGGACACCCCTGCAGGGTTATGATCTTTCAAAAGCCATGCCCGCGGTTATGTGGCAGATTGGAATTTGTTAATGTCCGGTTGTAGAAAACTTGACAGAGGATCCGAAGTAAAACACACAACTGTGTGAGTAACCGTGACTGTCTCTTTTCACTTTGAGAAGAGAACACGGTGGGGTTATGTTTGACCGTATGTAGATCAGGATCTTTAGCGATCACTACTTTTGCGACCGTTTGCGTAGATGCTCATCTTATTCTGGTACTCGTAAGTTAGCCACCATATTATGCTTAGCCGCTGCTGCAACCTCACCACTTTACCTCTTCCTACCCACAAAGCTTTGCTAGTCTTGATACCCATGGTTATGGGATTGCTGAGTCCTCGTGGCTCACAGTTACTACAACACCAGATGCAGGTTCAGCCGAGAATGATGCAAGAGCTGGTTCAAGTTCTTCACTGGGAGCTCGATGAAGAGAGTGGCCGTATGCTTGTGACGTTTCGACGATCAGTAGTGGTTTCTACTAGGATTCGATCCTGACCTGTGACTTTATGTTGTTTGGTATCTTTCTTTTGGATCTTCGCCCTTAGTCGGGTTGTGATGTTTTGAATGATGTTTTGCTTATGTAATGTATTGTGTGAAGTGGCGAGTGTAAGCCAACTATCTCCTTTTGCAATTTAATCCCTCTTTTACATGAGTCGGGCCAAGATACCAAACTTGAGATCATTCTAGGATGGGCTTATACCTTTAAGTCGTGCCTCGACACGTAGGAGGTATAGTTCCATCCTGGGCATTACAAGTTGGTATTCAGAGCCTTCTCCGACCTAGAAGCCCCCACTAATTGATCGAATCGTTGACGGTTGAGTCTAGGCACACACTTGAAAATGTTTTGAGTCCTATATTTATATCGGAGAGTAGGATTTCTTTGCTCCTCATCTCTTTTCATTCTGGTGAGGACTCCTGACGATTACTCTTGCCTCTTCTACTTTCAAAAATTGCACCAATTTTTTTTAGGATCTCGCGAGTATTGTTTGGATTGTTTCGATGTCTTTGTGACGAGAACATTGTTCTCGATGCCTCCTGTCATTAGGGGTTGTGGCAGTGTCCCGGGGAGTTGAGCTCCGAGGTGTTGTCGTCACAAATCCATCGCGGCAGTACTAGAATACTTAAGACGGCCGACGTCGAAAACTCTCCTATGCGGTTAGTGGCAAGATAACCCCGACATCACCCAGTACTGGGGAGGTAGTTCGGGAGTATTGCCATAGCTTGTATAGTGGATGCGTTTCGAAGGTCCGAGGTAAACGGTTTCCGGAGATAACTGGTTATGTGTTGAAGGATAGATACAACTTGATGTAGGATTAGAGTTGAGTGCGCGGTGCTTCCCCTGTATCCCCAACACCTGATTGCATAACTGGAAACTTTCGGAAATCTATAGGTGGGTTCATCTAGTAGTTCTAGGCATTCTTCCAACGGATGCACGATATGAAGTTCGGGGTTCTACATTGAGTGAAGTGGTTTTATGGACTTGTTCCGATCGGGAGTTGCATCTTAAAGGGTCCTTGGCTATGCTGATCCGGGGATTGCAAAACCCTTTTGTAACACGTTCCATGAGCTTTCAGCACGAAGATGTGGAATGAAGCTTCTATCTTGTATTTGTTCTATCCGTTCCTTGTTCCTTTTTATTTTCCTTTTGTTCTTCCAAGTGGCTTCTCGTCAAGTTGATGTACCTGCGGAATTCATTCGTTCAATTCTCTGTTCGGATGATATTGTGAAGATCATGTTACATATCTACCCTTTGTTTTTGTTTTGATTCTGGTATTCGAGTTGCTTCGATGTCAAATGTTGATTCCGTACCTTTTCTTAATCGGTGTTCTCATATTTCTATGGGAGTGCTAGTCCTTCTTGATCATCAAGATTTTCATGTTAAATCCTTTTCAACCGGTGTCCCTTCTCTTCAAGTTATTCCATACGGACGCGTTCAGATCTGACGATTGTTTGTTTCATTCATCCCAAGTTGTCTTTGTTTTTCCCACCCTCCCACCCTTCTTCTTCTTGGAGCCAGAAATTCTCAAATCAAATATCCATTTTATTCATGTGATATTCTTCATTCTTTTCCTTCAATGTTCTTATCCGGTGATTTATCGTGAAGTTGCTCAAGAGCTTCAAGTTCATCATTCTTTTGTTTTCAAATTCTGTCGGTGGATGTAATTCAAGATTTCGGTGTTAATCTTATCCTTTTCCTCATTTCACAATGCTTTCTTATTCCGGTGCACCAATTAATCATTCTCCTCTTGCTATTCATATCCGGAGTGCTGTAGATTCATAATTCCATTCTTAACCCGTTCAAATTATTTTGAGCATTGTCTTCTTATTCAAGCCATTTAATTCAACCGGTGCAATATATCTCTTAAGCAATCTTTTCAACGGTGATTTCTTTAGTGGGCCCTAACCCACAGGTTTTTCCCAGGATTTACCTGACTCTTCTTTTTCCGGAGAATTCTTTTCAAAGTGTGACGTAAGTATGATTTCCATCAGTCACATGCCTTCTCCAAGTCCGCTTTCAAATTCTTGCTCATCATTGGTTCAACCTTTTTAATTCTTCATTCACGGAGTGCCTATACAATTCATGGTGGTGTTTCTCTTAAATCTTGGCCGTCTTCTTGAAGATTCGTGGTTCTAGCTTCATGCCATCCTCATTATTGTTTCGTTTGTGAGGAATTCTTTTCATACCCATCGGAAGCTTTTCATGAATTCTTTTCTTTGTGATCCTCCGAAGGCCATCATTTCAGAATATTTCTTCGTTCTCAGTTTTCAACTTCGTTCTCCAAATATTCTTCATTGATGCCTCTTCGTTCGTCTCCATATTTTTTACGGTGGTTCTTTCAAGTTTAACCTTCCGTTGTTATCGTTTTAATTCATTTGTTCTTTCATAATCCTACCGGTGGTTCGTTGAAGATTTATCCAAGGTTGTGCTAGATCTCTCTTTATTTCTTTCCAATGAGAATAAGTAGTATGCCAAATCCTTGGTTGTCATCAATTTAATTGGTGAAGGAGATGCATGACATAATTCTTATTCTTATTCCTTCAAGGTGATTTAATCTCTGTTTTCCGGAGCTTGTTCATCATATCATATTCTCGGTTCTAAGTTGTCCATCTTGTTTTCCGGAGCTCCAAGTTATTTCAATTATATCATTTCAAAGCTCCATCTAGTTCATCGCAGGCCTTGAATCTTATTCTTTTCATCTTTCACTTCTCATGCTTTCATTACCGGAGTTCTTCATGGTGGTTCATCATGTTTTAATTCATCCTCGAAGTCTTCATCAAGATTCTTGTTGGAGCTCAAGCATTCTTCATCATGCATTCCAATTGCAATTCTTGCTTCCTTATCTTTTCAGATGGTGTTATGTCATTCTGTCAATTCCTTCATGTTTTATGATTCACGAGTTGTCAGGAATGAGATAATTAAACCCATCATTTTCTTTGTTCAGGAGATCCTTTCAACCCCCATTTTATACGTTGGAGTTATCTTGGGTTGTATTTCTCCTAAAAGCTTTCCCTAAGGATTGTTGCTATTATGGTGCTTATAATGACCCAAGTTCTTCATTTATCATTCCGGTGAAATAAGTTTATCATCTCCTTGTTGACCTCAATCCAATCAATCGTTTCCGTTAGTGGCCGGTTCTCACCTCATAATTTTGAGATGTTTTCCATAAGCCCACATCAAGCTTATTCTTTTCGTTGTTGAATTTCCAACAACTCTATTCAACCCTTCTTTGTAAGGAGGATTTCCTAATTCATTTTGGGAGAAGTTGTCATTTTCTTCTCCATTCATTTCTTTCATTGAACTATATTCTATTCTTTCATTCCGGAGGCATTGTGATATTGCTCTTTGACCATCATATCGTTTTCATCAAGAGCATATCATTTCTTTTGCTTATCCAGTTAATTGAAGTGTTGTGTCCTCCATTCTAGTTCCCTCATCTTACCAAGTTTGCCTCTCTTTTAACCGGAGTGCGATCTGAATTCTTTCTTACCCCTTTGTGCCATTCTTTTAATTGTTTCGGAGGCAAGTGTTGTTGTTTTCATCAAGTATCATTCCATCTCCTCAAGTTCTTGTTAATTCCTTCCATTTTCAGACGGAGTGCTGCCCAAATTATTTCGTTCTTATTCATTCTCAATCTTGGTTAACCGGAGTGGTTTTGAAATTCTTTCGTCATCCGTGAGCTCTTGTTTCATATCTTTCAACCTACAAGGTTCTCATTATGCTCCTTGTTCCTCTTTCCGACGGAGTGTTTCATCTTCGTTCATCTCCGTTGCATTCTTTCCGTCAAGATTGTTCAACCTCTCAAGGTTCCTTGGTTTCACTCGTCTGTCAGAGAAGCAACTTTGTTTTACCTACTCCTCTTCCGTTTTTAGCCGGTGATATCTCTATGATCTCGGGTCGAGATCCTCTGTTAGTGTGGGAGAGTTGTGATGCCCGAAGACCGACGTCCCAGAAGATTCCAGAAGATTCCAGAAGATTCCAGATGTTCTGGGGTTTCCCCTTGTGTTCTTTGTGCTTGTGTTATTTATTTTTGCTTTGCATAATGTCATCATGCCATCATGTCATATTTATTTTTGCATCTCAACTTAAATAAACCGTGTGGACCTTCGGTCCATTTAAATCGAGGGAAGAATGTCTTCTCTTTAAAACATATAAAAGCCTCTCAATATATTAGGGAGCTATATTAATTATTCCATTTGTGTGGAATTAACCCAAACACACTTGCATATTCCCCATGCTTCTTTAATTCAAGTTTCACCGCCAAAAACCTTCCATGTATTTTATTTTCTCGTTTATCGAGGTTCCTCCAAAAACCCTCCAGCCATTTTAATTAAATTCCTCACATTTTTGTGAGTCCAGGGAATTTTACCCATGCCCTAACTCTATTTCTAGCACCTCCCTTCTTTTCTTTCTTGTTGTTTTTTCTGCTTTAATTTAGAAAACAACAAAAGAAGAAGAGCAGCCTCGCCTCTTGGGCCTCCCTCCCAGCCGGCCCACTTCTTCTCCTTCCCAGCCGCATCTGCTCCTTGGCCCACTCCAGCCCGAGGCCCAGCCTCCTCTAACCCTAGCTCCGAGACCGATCTCTCCCTCCGTTTTCCCAGCGCCGCCGCATCCTCCCTTCGATGCCCGACCCGTTTTCCCATCGACCCCGCAACCTCTCGCTCTCTCCCTCACGCGCGAGCCATCTCCCAGCGCCCGATCCCCTTTCTCCTCCATGCTCCCATGGCCGCGGCCAGCCTCAGCCTCTCG
>LR738710.1:591316567-591520170 GCA_902687465.1 Secale cereale
CCTTCCTCTCGAAGCAGCCCCGTCCGGCGTCGCCCGTGGGCCGGCCAGGAACCGCGTCGGACGCCTCCTCCCCATCGCCCCTTCCTCCAGCGCCACCGCGCCGGGCGCCCAGCGAGCCGACCGCCTCAAGCCGACGGGCCGGTCGGGAGCCCTCGACCTGGCCTGCCTCGAGCGCCCCTCCTTCTCCAGAAGACGAGCGCCAGGGCCGCGCCCGCATCGCCATCGCCGCCGAGGTCCCTGCGACCTCCTCTCCAGCACCAGAGCGCCGCAGCTCCCTGCCCTTCCTCCTCGCCTCCAAGAGCCCCAAGGCCAGAGCGCCCCGGCGCCCGTCTCCAGGAGCTGCAGCAGCACCGCAACGGTCGTCCGGCCCCGCTTCCATCCGCAGCGCCCTGCAAGCCCCGTCTCCTGCCTCGTCGGCCCGACTGCTGCTGCCGTGGCCTCGTCTTCGTGCGGCCCCTTTGTTTTGCTCCTGTGTTTTGTTGTTGTTGTGTTGCCTTGTACTGTGAACTTGTCAGGGAACCCGTGTACGCCTACACGACAAGACGGCAAGACCGCAACGACCCGAACATCTACATAATACAAGTTCATCTATGGATACCCGAACGTCTAAGTCCAAGTACTACCGTCGCCGGAAGCGCCAAGTACCATGACTACTCGGAGACCCCAAGTACCCCTACCGTCGCCCCGTGTACCTCTACGGAACGTGTACGATTCTGAGACGAGAACGACTACACGTGACGACGAACGACAAGTACCTCTTCGAACGGGATGTGAACTACTACACGTGTACCTCTACGGAACAACTACTTCCTCTCCGAACGTGAACGCCTACTTCCCCTACGAATCGCGAGAACGACTTCTTCCTCTACGCTCTCGAGCCGCCCCGAAACGCACGCTTCGAAGGTATAACCCCGAGACGTTGACTCGTGGAATGCTTGTTGTGTTGTATGAAATGTTTGCCTTGTGTGCACCGTGCCCGTTTCGTCCGTTTGTCATGTTCCTCGGTTGCCTCGTTGCCGACCCGTGGGAACCCGGCAACGGGATCGCCCCACCTTTCATCTCGTTTGACTCGCTCACGCCATCTTTCCTTTTGCACCGGTCTCTCACCGAGTTACCGGAACCGAGATGTTGCCATTGCATCATTTTTGGATCGTTGCCGTGGCACCCTTTCTTTCCACCACGGTGACATATTGCTTCCTATCATCTTCATGTCACCTTTTAATAATAATTGCATAAACGTGATCATGTCATCCGCATCATTTAACAACATTATAATGTTAATTGTTATTTGCTAATAATTGCTAAACATGCTCATGGGGATTTTCCGGAATTTGTTGTTGTTATTTCGGCCCCATTTAAAATGCCTAAATAGGTAGTTTATTTTTCCTTCACCTCTTGCCATGTTAAAAACATTTAATTTTGTATTGTAAATAACAAGAGTCAACTAAATAATTAAAATGTGGTGTTTCGTCAATTTGCAACTCGTTGCATATTGAGCTCCACTTAACTTGTAGTTTTGTTTGTGCACTTTGCCATGCCATGCATATTTAAACCGGACATGCATCATACTTGGATGTGCATCGTATGCCATGTTTATGATTGTGTGTTTACCGTGTTGTTTGCTTCTTTCCGATTGCTTCTCTTGTTAGCTTCGGTTTCGTTCTGGAGTTGTGAGGTTTCGCTCGACTGTGTTGCTCCGTCTACTTCATGGATCTGTTCTTCTTCCTTGTGGAATCCCAGGCAAGATGATCATACCCTTGGATACCTTTACTACCATTGCCATGCTTAGTTGTCTCGATGCTATCGTTACATGTCGCGCTACCCATATTTTATGTCAGCCTCTCCTTGTTGCCATGAAACCTCTAACTTTGAAACCTTCCTAGCAGAACCACTGTTTGGCTATGTTACCCGCTTGCTCAGCCCCTCTTATAGCGTTGTTAGTTGCAGGTGAAGATGAAGATCGTTCCAGGAGGGAACTTGTTGTTGGATATATCACAATATCTATAATTATTATTAACACACCTATATACTGGGCATGGTTGGAAGGCTTGGCCTTTTGCTCGGTGTTTTGTTCCACTCATGCCACCTCAGGCGCCGATAAACCGGCATTATGTTCCTTGATTTTGCGTTCCTTACACGATTGGTGAAATGGGGACCCCTTGACAGTTCGACTTTGAATAAAACTCCTCCAGCAAGGCCCAACTTTGGTTTTAATTTGCTCATAATAACAACTTAATTAATTAATTAAATTGCATAGGGAGTTAGCGCTACCCGAGGATTCTTAATTCTACATAGCAGGGGGGGCCAGTGCTGATGGTGTTGGTCCCAAACGGGGAGCCTGCGGGGCCGCCTTGGGGAAACCCGAGGTATCTGGTATACCTGTAGCATCGCCCATCCGGTCGTGTCCTGAGACTAGATACGCGCGGCTACTATCAGGGTGTCGACACACCGGGAGGTCTTGCTGGACTTGTTTTACCATTGTCGAAAAGTCTTGTGCTACCGGGATGCCGAGCCTGATCGGATTTTCCCTAAGATAAGGGATGATGATATTATATTTATCACTTCAGCTAATCGTGAGAGCTTGTGATGGGCTAAGTTGGGACACCCCTGCAGGGTTATGATCTTTCAAAAGCCGTGCCCGTGGTTATGTGGCAGATTGGAATTTGTTAATGTCCGGTTGTAGAAAACTTGACAGAGGATCCGAAGTAAAACACACAACTGTGTGAGTAACCGTGACTGTCTCTTTTCACTTTGAGAAGAGAACACGGTGGGGTTATGTTTGACCGTATGTAGATCAGGATCTTTAGCGATCACTACTTTTGCGACCGTTTGCGTAGATGCTCATCTTATTCTGGTACTCGTAAGTTAGCCACCATATTATGCTTAGCCGCTGCTGCAACCTCACCACTTTACCTCTTCCTACCCACAAAGCTTTGCTAGTCTTGATACCCATGGTTATGGGATTGCTGAGTCCTCGTGGCTCACAGTTACTACAACCTCAGATGCAGGTTCAGCCGAGAATGATGCAAGAGCTGGTTCAAGTTCTTCACTGGGAGCTCGATGAAGAGAGTGGCCGTATGCTTGTGACGTTTCGACGATCAGTAGTGGTTTCTACTAGGATTCGATCCTGACCTGTGACTTTATGTTGTTTGGTATCTTTCTTTTGGATCTTCGCCCGTAGTCGGGTTGTGATGTTTTGAATGATGTTTTGCTTATGTAATGTATTGTGTGAAGTGGCGAGTGTAAGCCAACTATCTCCTTTTGCAATTTAATCCCTCCTTTACATGAGTCGGGCAAAGATACCAAACTTGAGATCATTCTAGGATGGGCTTATACCTTTAAGTCGTGCCTCGACACGTAGGAGGTATAGTTCCATCCTGGGCATTACAGGTTGGTATTCAGAGCCTTCTCCGACCTAGAAGCCCCCACTAATTGATCGAATCGTTGACGGTTGAGTCTAGGCACACACTTGAAAATGTTTTGAGTCCTATATTTATATCGGAGAGTAGGATTTCTTTGCTCCTCATCTCTTCTCATTCTGGTGAGGACTCCTGACGATTACTCTTGCCTCTTCTACTTTCAAAAATTGCACCAATTTTTTTAGGATCTCGCGAGTATTGTTTGGATTGTTTCGATGTCTTTGTGACGAGAACATTGTTCTCGATGCCTCCTGTCATTAGGGGTTGTGGCAGTGTCCCGGGGAGTTGAGCTCCGAGGTGTTGTCGTCACAAATCCATCGCGGCAGTACTAGAATACTTAAGACGGCCGACGTCGAAAACTCTCCTATGCGGTTAGTGGCAAGATAACCCCGACATCACCCAGTACTGGGGAGGTAGTTCGGGAGTATTGCCATAGCTTGTATAGTGGATGCGTTTCGAAGGTCCGAGGTAAACGGTTTCCGGAGATAACTGGTTATGTGTTGAAGGATAGATACAACTTGATGTAGGATTAGAGTTGAGTGCGCGGTGCTTCCCCTGTATCCCCAACACCTGATTGCATAACTGGAAACTTTCGGAAATCTATAGGTGGGTTCATCTAGTAGTTCTAGCCATTCTTCCAACGGATGCACGATATGAAGTTCGGGGTTCTACATTGAGTGAAGTGGTTTTATGGACTTGTTCCGATCGGGAGTTGCATCTTAAAGGGTCCTTGGCTATGCTGATCCGGGGATTGCAAAACCCTTTTGTAACACGTTCCATGAGCTTTCAGCACGAAGATGTGGAATGAAGCTTCTATCTTGTATTTGTTCTATCCGTTCCTTGTTCCTTTTTATTTTCCTTTTGTTCTTCCAAGTGGCTTCTTGTCAAGTTGATGTACCTGCGGAATTCATTCGTTCAATTCTCTGTTCGGATGATATTGTGAAGATCATGTTACATATCTACCCTTTGTTTTTGTTTTGATTCTGGTATTCGAGTTGCTTCGATGTCAAATGTTGATTCCATACCTTTTCTTAATCGGTGTTCTCATATTTCTATGGGAGTGCTAGTCCTTCTTGATCATCAAGATTTTCATGTTAAATCCTTTTCAACCGGTGTCCCTTCTCTTCAAGTTATTCCATACGGACGCGTTCAGATCTGACGATTGTTTGTTTCATTCATCCCAAGTTGTCTTTGTTTTTCCCACCCTCCCACCCTTCTTCTTCTTGGAGCCAGAAATTCTCAAATCAAATATCCATTTTATTCATGTGATATTCTTCATTCTTTTCCTTCAATGTTCTTATCCGGTGATTTATCGTGAAGTTGCTCAAGAGCTTCAAGTTCATCATTCTTTTGTTTTCAAATTCTGCCGGTGGATGTAATTCAAGATTTCGGTGTTAATCTTATCCTTTTCCTCATTTCACAATGCTTTCTTATTCCGGTGCACCAATTAATCATTCTCCTCTTGCTATTCATATCCGGAGTGCTGTAGATTCATAATTCCATTCTTAACCCGTTCAAATTATTTTGAGCATTGTCTTCTTATTCAAGCCATTTAATTCAACCGGTGCAATATATCTCTTAAGCAATCTTTTCAACGGTGATTTCTTTAGTGGGCCCTAACCCACAGGTTTTCCCCAGGATTTACCTGACTCTTCTTTTTCCGGAGAATTCTTTTCAAAGTGTGACGTAAGTATGATTTCCATCAGTCACATGCCTTCTCCAAGTCCGTTTTCAAATTCTTGCTCATCATTGGTTCAACCTTTTTAATTCTTCATTCACGGAGTGCCTATACAATTCATGGTGGTGTTTCTCTTAAATCTTGGTCGTCTTCTTGAAGATTCGTGGTTCTAGCTTCATGCCATCCTCATTATTGTTTCGTTTGCGAGGAATTCTTTTCATACCCATCGGAAGCTTTTCATGAATTCTTTTCTTTGTGATCCTCCGAAGGCCATCATTTCAGAATATTTCTTCGTTCTCAGTTTTCAACTTCGTTCTCCAAATATTCTTCATTGATGCCTCTTCGTTTGTCTCCATATTTTTATGGTGGTTCTTTCAAGTTTAACCTTCCGTTGTTATCGTTTTAATTCATTTGTTCTTTCATAATCCTACCGGTGGTTCGTTGAAGATTTATCCAAGGTTGTGCTAGATCTCTCTTTATTTCTTTCCAATGAGAATAAGTAGTATGCCAAATCCTTGGTTGTCATTAATTTAATTGGTGAAGGAGATGCATGACATAATTCTTATTCTTATTCCTTCAAGGTGATTTAATCTCTGTTTTCCGGAGCTTGTTCATCATATCATATTCTCGGTTCTAAGTTGTCCATCTTGTTTTCCGGAGCTCCAAGTTATTTCAATTATATCATTTCAAAGCTCCATCTAGTTCATCGCAGGCCTTGAATCTTATTCTTTTCATCTTTCACTTCTCATGCTTTCATTACCGGAGTTCTTCATGGTGGTTCATCATGTTTTAATTCATCCTCGAAGTCTTCATCAAGATACTTGTTGGAGCTCAAGCATTCTTCATCATGCATTCCAATTGCAATTCTTGCTTCCTTATCTTTTCAGATGGTGTTATGTCATTCTGTCAATTCCTTCATGTTTTATGATTCACGAGTTGTCAGGAATGAGATAATTAAACCCATCATTTTCTTTGTTCAGGAGATCCTTTCAACCCCCATTTTATTCGTTGGAGTTATCTTGGGTTGTATTTCTCCTAAAATATTTCCCTAAGGATTGTTGCTATTATGGTGCTTATAATGACCCAAGTTCTTCATTTATCATTCCGGTGAAATAAGTTTATCATCTCCTTGTTGACCTCAATCCAATCAATCGTTTCCGTTAGTGGCCGGTTCTCACCTCATAATTTTGAGATGTTTTCCATAAGCCTACATCAAGCTTATTCTTTTCGTTGTTGAATTTCCAACAACTCTATTCAACCCTTCTTTGTAAGGAGGATTTCCTAATTCATTTTGGGAGAAGTTGTCATTTTCTTCTCCGTTCATTTCTTTCATTGAACTATATTCTATTCTTTCATTCCGGAGGCATTGTGATATTGCTCTTTGACCATCATATCGTTTTCATCAAGAGCATATCATTTCTTTTGCTTATCCAGTTAATTGAAGTGTTGTGTCCTCCATTCTAGTTCCCTCATCTTACCAAGTTTGCCTCTCTTTTAACCGGAGTGCGATCTGAATTCTTTCTTACCCCTTTGTGCCATTCTTTTAATTGTTTCGGAGGCAAGTGTTGTTGTTTTCATCAAGTATCATTCCATCTCCTCAAGTTCTTGTTAATTCCTTCCATTTTCAGATGGAGTGCTGCCCAAATTATTTCGTTCTTATTCATTCTCAATCTTGGTTAACCGGAGTGGTTTTGAAATTCTTTCGTCATCCGTGAGCTCTTGTTTCATATCTTTCAACCTACAAGGTTCTCATTATGCTCCTTGTTCCTCTTTCCGACGGAGTGTTTCATCTTCGTTCATCTCCGTTGCATTCTTTCCGTCAAGATTGTTCAACCTCTCAAGGTTCCTTGGTTTCACTCGTCTGTCAGAGAAGCAACTTTGTTTTACCTATTCCTCTTCCGTTTTTAGCCGGTGATATCTCTAGGATCTCGGGTCGAGATCCTCTGTTAGTGTGGGAGAGTGGTGACGCCCGAAGACCGACGTCCCAGAAGATTCCAGAAGATTCCAGAAGATTCCAGATGTTCCGGGGTTTCCCCTTGTGTTCTTTGTGCTTGTGTTATTTATTTTTGCTTTGCATAATGTCATCATGCCATCATGTCATATTTATTTTTGCATCTCAACTTAAATAAACCGTGTGGACCTTCGGTCCATTTAAATCGAGGGAGGAATGTCTTCTCTTTAAAACATATAAAAGCCTCTCAATATATTAGGGAGCTATATTAATTATTTCATTTGTGTGGAATTAACCCAAACACACTTGCATATTCCCCATGCTTCTTTAATTCAAGTTTCACCGCCAAAAACCTTCCATGTATTTTATTTTCTTGTTTATCGAGGTTCCTCCAAAAACCCTCCAGCCATTTTAATTAAATTCCTCACATTTTTGTGAGTCCAGGGAATTTTACCCATGCCCTAACTCTATTTCTAGCACCTCCCTTCTTTTCTTTCTTGTTGTTTTTTTCTGCTTTAATTTAGAAAACAATAGAAGAAGAAGAGCAGCCTCGCCTCTTGGGCCTCCCTCCCAGCCGGCCCACTTCTTCTCCTTCCCAGCCGCATCTGCTCCTTGGCCCACTCCAGCCCGAGGCCCAGCCTCCTCTAACCCTAGCTCCGAGACCGATCTCTCCCTCCGTTTTCCCAGCGCCGCCGCATCCTCCCTTCGATGCCCGACCCGTTTTCCCATCGACCCCGCAACCTCTCGCTCTCTCCCTCGCGCGCGAGCCATCTCCCAGCGCCCGATCCCCTTTCTCCTCCATGCTCCCATGGACGCGGCCAGCCTCAGCCTCTCGGTTCCCTCGAGCGCCCCCCCCCCTTCCTCTCGAAGCAGCACCGTCCGGCGTCGCCCGTGGGCCGGCCAGGAACCGCGTCGGACGCCTCCTCCTCATCGCCCCTTCCTCCAGCGCCACCGCGCCGGGCGCCCAGCGAGCCGACCGCCTCAAGCCGACGGGCCGGTCGGGAGCCCTCGACCTGGCCTACCTCGAGCGCCCCTCCTTCTCCAGAAGACGAGCGCCAGGGCCGCGCCCGCATCGCCATCGCCGCCGAGGTCCCTGCGACCTCCTCTCCAGCACCAGAGCGCCGCAGCTCCCTGCCCTTCCTCCTCGCCTCCAAGAGCCCCAAGGCCAGAGCGCCCCGGCGCCCGTCTCCAGGAGCTGCAGCAGCACCGCAGCGGTCGTCCGGCCCCGCTTCCATCCGCAGCGCCCCTGCAAGCCCCGTCTCCCGCCTCGTCGGCCCGACTGCTGCTGCCGTGGCCTCGTCTCCGTGCGGCCCCTTTGTTTTGCTCATGTGTTTTGTTGTTGTTGTGTTGCCTTGTACTGTGAACTTGTCAGGGAACCCGTGTACGCCTACACGACAAGACGGCAAGACCGCAACGACCCGAACATCTACATAATACAAGTTCATCTACGGATACCCGAACGTCTAAGTTCAAGTACTACCGTCGCCGGAAGCGCCAAGTACCACGACTACTCGGAGACCCCAAGTACCCCTACCGTCGCCCCGTGTACCTCTACGGAACGTGTACGACTCTGAGACGAGAACGACTACACGTGACGACGAACGACAAGTACCTCTCCGAACGGGATGTGAACTACTACACGTGTACCTCTGCGGAACAACTACTTCCTCTCCGAACGTGAACGCCTACTTCCCCTACGAATCGCGAGAACGACTTCTTCCTCTACGCTCTCGAGCCGCCCCGAAACGCACGCTTCGAAGGTATAACCCCGAGACGTTGACTCGTGGAATGCTTGTTGTGTTGTATGAAATGTTTGCCTTGTGTGCACCGTGCCCGTTTCGTCCGTTTGTCATGTTCCTCGGTTGCCTCGTCCCCGACCCGTGGGAACCCGGCAACGGGATCGCCCCACCTTTCATCTCGTTTGACTCGCTCACGCCATCTTTCCTTTTGCACCGGTCTCTCACCGAGTTACCGGAACCGAGATGTTGCCATTGCATCATTTTTGGATCGTTGCCGTGGCACCCTTTCTTTCCACCACGGTGACATATTGCTTCCTATCATCTTCATGTCACCTTTTAATAATAATTGCATAAACTTGATCATGTCATCCGCATCATTTAACAACATTATAATGTTAATTGTTGTTTGCTAATAATTGCTAAACATGCTCATGGGGATTTTCCGGAATTTGTTGTTGTTATTTCCGGCCCCATTTAAAATGCCTAAATAGGTAGTTTATTTTTGCTTCACCTCTTGCCATGTTAAAAACATTTAATTTTGTCTTGTAAATAACGAGAGTCAACTAAATAATTAAAATGTGGTGTTTCGTCAATTTGCAACTCGTTGCATATTGAGCTCCACTTAACTTGTAGTTTTGTTTGTGCACTTTGCCATGCCATGCATATTTAAACCGGACATGCATCATACTTGGATGTGCATCGTATGCCATGTTTATGATTGTGTGTTTACTGTGTTGTTTGCTTCTTTCCGGTTGCTTATCTTGTTAGCTTCGGTTTCGTTCCGGAGTTGTGAGGTTTCGCTCGACTGTGTTGCTCTGTCTACTTCATGGATCTGTTCTTCTTCCTTGTGGAATCCCAGGCAAGATGATCATACCCTTGGATACCTTTACTACCATTGCCATGCTTAGTTGTCTCGATGCTATCGTTACATGTCGCGCTACCCATCTTTTATGTCAGCCTCTCCTTGTTGCCATGAAACCTCTAACTTTGAAACCTTCCTAGCAGAACCACTGTTTGGCTATGTTACCCGCTTGCTCAGCCCCTCTTATAGCGTTGTTAGTTGCAGGTGAAGATGAAGATCGTTCCAGGAGGGAACTTGTTGTTGGATATATCACAATATCTATAATTATTATTAACACACCTATATACTGGGCATGGGTGGAAGGCTTGGCCTTTTGCTCGGTGTTTTGTTCCACTCATGCCACCTCAGGCGCCGATAAACCGGCATTATGTTCCTTGATTTTGTGTTCCTTACACGATTGGTGAAATGGGGACCCCTTGACAGTTCGACTTTGAATAAAACTCCTCCAGCAAGGCCCAACTTTGGTTTTAATTTGCTCATAATAACAACTTAATTAATTAATTAAATTGCATAGGGAGTTAGCGCTACCCGAGGATTCTTAATTCTACATAGCAGGGGGGGCCAGTGCTGATGGTGTTGGTCCCAAACGGGGAGCCTGCGGGGCCGCCTTGGGGAAACCCGAGGTATCTGGTATACCTGTAGCATCGCCCATCCGGTCGTGTCCTGAGACTAGATACGCACGGCTACTATCAGGGTGTCGACACACCGGGAGGTCTTGCTGGACTTGTTTTACCATTGTCGAAAAGTCTTGTGCTACCGGGATGCCGAGCCTGATCGGATTTTCCCTAAGATAAGGGATGATGATATTATATTTATCACTTCAGCTAATCGTGAGAGCTTGTGATGGGCTAAGTTGGGACACCCCTGCAGGGTTATGATCTTTCGAAAGCCGTGCCCGCGGTTATGTGGCAGATTGGAATTTGTTAATGTCCGGTTGTAGAAAACTTGACAGAGGATCCGAAGTAAAACACACAACTGTGTGAGTAACCGTGACTGTCTCTTTTCACTTTGAGAAGAGAACACGGTGGGGTTATGTTTGACCGTATGTAGATCAGGATCTTTAGCGATCACTACTTTTGCGACCGTTTGCGTAGATGCTCATCTTATTCTGGTACTCGTAAGTTAGCCACCATATTATGCTTAGCCGCTGCTGCAACCTCACCACTTCACCTCTTCCTACCCACAAAGCTTTGCTAGTCTTGATACCCATGGTTATGGGATTGCTGAGTCCTCGTGGCTCACAGTTACTACAACACCAGATGCAGGTTCAGCCGAGAATGATGCAAGAGCTGGTTCAAGTTCTTCACTGGGAGCTCGATGAAGAGAGTGGCCGTATGCTTGTGACGTTTCGACGATCAGTAGTGGTTTCTACTAGGATTCGATCCTGACCTGTGACTTTATGTTGTTTGGTATCTTTCTTTTGGATCTTCGCCCGTAGTCAGGTTGTGATGTTTTGAATGATGTTTTGCTTATGTAATGTATTGTGTGAAGTGGCGAGTGTAAGCCAACTATCTCCTTTTGCAATTTAATCCCTCTTTTACATGAGTCGGGCAAAGATACCAAACTTGAGATCAGTCTAGGATGGGCTTATACCTTTAAGTCGTGCCTCGACACGTAGGAGGTATAGTTCCATCCTGGGCATTACAGCAGCCTAGTCTGCGCGATCGCCCTCAACCCTCTTGATCCCGCTCACCTTGTCCACAATGGGTGCGACAAGGGCCTTGAGCGCCTCCAGATCAGCATCCGGCGGCAGGGACTTGAGGACGTTGGTGAGGTTGAGGCCCAGGTTGCGGAAGGCCACCTTCACCAACACCTTTTGAAGGGCTCCCGCGCAGAGCTTGCGCGACTCGTCGGCCAGCTGCTTTGGGATCCTCTCTCGGAGTCGCTGGAGGGCCGTCGCCACGCCTTTGAAGAACAGGGTGACCTTGGCGCTGGGGTGGAGGTTCTCATCGGAGGAATACCCGAGATACTCCGTCCTCAGCTGCGCCAGCTCCCTGTCGATATCTGCGGCAGCATTGACAAGACCCTCCGTCCAGTGCTCGACAGTCTCCCTAAAGGTGTTCTGGACGACGGCGGCACTCGCCAGCAGTGCCTTCTCTGCCTTGACCTCCTCCTTCAAGGCCGCCTCCCGCTCCTTGGCGCCGTCCAGCGTCTTGGTCAAAGTGGTCAGCTTCAACTCAAGATCCGCGTTGGAGTCCTTGGCGGCGGCAAGCTCCTTGCCCTTCTCGGCGAGGCGAACCTGCAGCTCTGAGTGGCTGTGGGCGTCCTTCTCCCGCTCACGCTTGAGCGCGGAAAGCTCCTCGCCGCTCGCCTTGAGATCGGCCTCCAGCTGCGCCATCTTCGTCTCCAGCTCCTTCTTGGCGGCCTCGGCAACTGCGGCAGCATCCTCTGCTTTCTTGACAGCTCCGCCAAGTGATTGCTCGCGCGCGGCAAGATCCTCCTCGTGTCTGTCAAGGTTGATCTTCCGCTACGCCAGCTCACCCTCCTGCGCAGACAGCTTCTCAGCGGCAAGCCACTGTTGCTCTTCAACGTCAGCCTTCTCGAGGAAGAAGGCCTGCTGCTCCTCGGCGAGTCGCTCCCGCTCCTCCGCCAAGGATCGGAGAGCTTCCTGGTTGAGGGCCCGGAGCTCCTCCGCGCGTTTCTTGATGTCAGCTCCCGCCTTCGCGGCAAGCGCCTCTCGGGACTCCAGCTTGGCCTGTCGAGCACGGTAGAGCGACAACAGCTTCCGCAGCAGCCGCTCCTCCTCAGGCTCGCCGCTGCTGCTGCTCGGCGCATCGACAAGCGTCAGCCCAGCGGAGGCGAGCACTTCTCCGTCAAAGACTTCTCCCTCGACCGGCGCCCTGGACATTGACGCCCAGGGGAGGTTGATGAAGACGCCATCGCCGGCCTTCAGGTAGACGCCTGGTTGGGGCTCTTCGGAGCCTAGCGCTGCGGCAGCGGCGGAGGGATCGGCGGTCGGCGTAGCGCCTGGCGCTCCTGCGGCCTCAGGGCCGTCAATGCGATCGCCGGACCCCTCGCCAGCTGCTGCGGCGGCAGCCTTGGCGGCCTCATCGCCGGCGGGATCGTCAGCACCGGCCGATTCTTCAGTGGCAGCGGCGTCGCCGGTGTTGCCATGCGTGTTCTCTTCGCCAGCAACCTCCGTCTCCATCGGCTCCGCAGCAGATGGATCTGGCGGCCGGAAAGGGGAGAAAAGTCTACCAAATATCCAAAAAGAATCAAAAGAAGAAGAACCCAAGGGAAGTTTTGAAGCAAGGGGATTACCTGCGCGAGCCGGCTCCTCGGTAGGGTCCCTCGCCGGGGAACTCTCCCTTGGCGGCGTAGTTGTAGTCCCCGTCGGCGGAGGGCCGCTGGTGCTGTCCCTCGCCGGAGAGCTCCCCTTGCCGGAGGACTCTCCCTTGCCGGAAAACTCCCCCTTGGCGGTGTAGTTGAAGCAGATGGCACGTCAGGGGCGGTCTTCGGGCGCTCCTGGTGGGGCTGCTCTGCTCCTACACAAATCAACAAACAAATGTCAGCAAAGAAAGAGCACCCACGCGCGCCTAACAGCGGAAAGTGAACTATACACTTACGTTGGGGGCTGCGTTGGGGGCTGCTCTGAAGATTGGTTGCCGGGTCCGGCAAGGTGGTCTCAGTGGGTTCGTCCTCGACGATGATCACCTCCTCCCTCCTCGTCGGGACCTTGGCTCTCTTCGCCGCAAGCTTGGGGGGGGAGACAGCCCGCTCCTTTCGCAGCGCCGCGAGCCGCTGCGCCTCGGCCGACTTTGCGCCCTTCCCCTTGTCGGTTTTCGGAGCCATGGCGGAAGTGGTGAGGGAGGTCGACGGCGTTGGTGGTGCTGGTGGCGATGGGAGCGGAGCGCTGCTCTCTTTCAGCTTCGGGAAGAAGGGGAGCGGCGGAGGTTTTCGAGGTTGGAGTAGCAAATGGCGGAGGGACGAACTGCCCCTGTTTCCCCTGCTTATAAGGGGGAGGGGGCGAACGTTTCGCCTTTCCGAATAAAGAAACCACCCACGATCTCTCCCACGACGCCGCATTCGACGCGTGTCGTTAGGGAAGGGCGCGGTGGATACGGAGAAAGATACGGCGTAACCCAGGCCGCGCATGCCCGTGCCCTGTTTTGGGCCTGGCCCAACAGCGCTCGGCACGGTGTATGGCCCAGGCCCGGGGGCTCCTGTCGGTGTACTAGAGTAGGGGTACCCTAGTATCCTGAACTTGTGCACGGGCAGTCGCAGCGCCCCGCGGCAAGGCTTGCCGGGTGACCGCCAAGGTCCTCCGTGGTTCCTTTGGAGCCATTCAAGAACAAAGTATTCAAGCCAAGGAGACAAGGCCCCGGCAAGAGGAGCTTGCCGGGAAGGCCACTCAAAGGCACAAGACCCCGGCAAGAGGAGCTTGCCGGGAAGGCCAACCAAGGCATCTCAAGGAACTTGCCGTGACGCGCCACGCGTCTCGGCAAGGCCCGGTGAGCGGCAAACTCCCGGACGCGACAAGACAACGACCGCGGCAAGGCGCTTGCTGCGGCAAGCTACCACTTTGTACCTACGCTCCAGCGCACCCACCAATGTGTCGCTCTGGGACCCTTCCAGGCGTACGTGGCGGGAGGCTGTGCAGCCAGAGGTACGCGGTGGCAAGCGGCGCTGACAAGGTTGCCATCATGGCAAGCGGTGGCGCCCCTGACGGTCCCTTTTTGCACTGTTTGGGCGACGCAGACGGGCATTTAATGCCCTTGTCCCCTGCCGTCAGGGTTAGGTATGAGACACTGTACAGGTAGTTGTACCAACCGCAAACACCTTTCCATTTTTGCCCTTGACTACGTTGCCACCTGTCGGTGACCCCTTGAGCATATAAAAGGAGGCCCATGCGCAACGTAGAGGGGGGTTCGAAGCAGAAGAACACTCACGCTCAGTCTCGCTAGCCGTTGGAGTGTACTGTAGCTCTCAGCGCTCCTGAGCAAGAGCTCAATACAAAGCACAAAGCAGGAGTAGGGTTTTACGCATCCGTGCGGCCCGAACCTGGGTAAACTGCTCGTGTGCCTCGCCTCGATCCGCTCTTCACGCGACCTCCGCCCCCCGCCAAACCGAAAGGGGCTCGGTCCCCATAGGTGTTCGTGGCGATCAGTTTCCCCGACGTATACCTTACAGTGATCTTGTTAATGGCTCTACTGTCCGTACACATGCACCAAGATCCATCTTTCTTAGGCGCGAGCAGGGCTGGTATAGCACATGGGCTAATACTTTCTCGAGTGTGCCCCTTTTGCAGCAATTCCTCCACTTTCTCCTTCAATATATCATGCTCCTTTGGGCTCATTCGATAATGTGGAAGATTAGGAAGACTTGCTCCCGGAATTAAGTCAATTCTATGTTGAATTCCTCTCATTGGTGGCAAGCCTTGTGGCTCTCCAAGTATGTTCTGAAATTCTGCCAATAAACCACGTACCTTTGCTGGAATTTCAATAGTCAGGTGCTCTTCTCCTTTTACAACAAGTGCAGCACACAAATCTGCCTCCTTCAAGTCTTCCATAAACTCATGAGAAGTATGGGAGATAGTTAACATAGTTTTCCCCTCCTCCTTAGAGGTGTTACCTTCGGTTTTGTTTGGTAAGATAATGATCTTTCTCTTGTTCCAAATGAAAAAGTAAGAATTTTCCTTGCCCTTGTGTGTAGTATCCACATCAAATTGCCAAGGTCTCCCTAGAATAACATGGCTGGCATCCATGTCAACCACATCACACAACACATTTGAGCGATAATTGTTGTAGGGTGGATCCCTAGGTGGAGATCTTTCACGAATTGGAGGGGAATCCCCAAGAACAAGTGGAGCACAAAGGGAAGAACACAAGAGAAACACTCAAGAACAAGCCCAAATCACACATCCACTAGACTCACAAACACATGAGATCCACAAGGTACAAGAACAATCAAAGGGAAACAAGATACATGGTAGAGTTCATCCCAATCCTATGAGGAGAGAGGTCTTGATAATCCACAAGGATTCTTCTCCCTTGGGAGGTCTTGCATCCACTAGGGATCTTCTCCAAGGTGGAGGTCTTGGCCTCCAATGGAGTAGTCTCTCTCTCTCAAGAGAAGAAGGTAGGAGAAAAGCTCACATACAAATGAGCTATCATATTTGCTAAACCTAGAAAGGAGGTGGAGGTGGTATATTTATAGTCTAAGCCACGAAGGGGTAAGTGGCGAGGGATACAAGGCCAAAGGCCGACGGTTGCACACAGGCAGGGCGGTAGTACCGGAACCTCGGGCGGTAGTACCGCTTGTAAGCGGTAGTACCGCCCGTTCCGGACTGGACATGCCATTCTTCTTCCATCTTCGCTTCCACGCTTCCCTCGCGGATGGTGTAGGCGTTCCTTGGCGCTTGCGCTCCTCCTCGTCGTCCGTGAAGCTCCGACAATACCTATGCATGCACACGAGTGGAGCGTCAAGTAGTATACCATCCTCGAAGGGGTCAAGTGAACACGTGTAAAGGAGAAGATTCACCTTTATGTATGAGAAGTATATGGCACACGTGTCACTTGCCAAATGGGCTCTTGACATGGTGATGTCCGTAGGATGCTCTGCATCATCCCCCCCCCCCCTTGGGAATGATCCGACCTCGGATCGAGAACCAAATCACCATGGGAAAGAGATGGCATCGCCATGTAGAAGTGGATGATCACCAAGTACTCTTCATCTTGAAGCTCAAAGTTGTCACTCACCAATGTCGCGCCGTCTAGTGATTCCTTCAAAAGGAGCAAGAAGAACAAGCACTTGGAAAAACAAATGTGGATAGCATTAGTGCAAAACCAAGCATTCAAGAGGTGATTCACCCAACAAGTGTTGTCATCAAGCATAGCATAGGGTGTGACAAAGGGTGGTGACATGGCATGTAAGCATATGAATTGAGCACAATCAAGGTCATCATGGAAACAAGCATGTAAATGTGAGGTAGAGATGCACATATGTGTGACAAGGGAGTAAGCATCTACCTCAAAGTCGTAGAAAGCATGCATAAAGCGCTCAATGAAAGGTCTATGGTAGGCATATGAATCATTCACAACACCAAATAAAATGAAGTGTCTAAACACATGAGTCAAGTACAAGATAATCCAAGCATAGCGTGCATAGGGTGTAGTGAAACTGGTGTGGCACTCAACACAATAGAAAGAGCAATTTTTCAACATGTGTGAGGCAATCAAGTGAATCATGTGAAAAGCAATGGGACATGGCATATGTGAAGAGATGACATTGTTGCAACCAAGCATATGATAGGGACAAGTAATCCAAGAATTGGATGCAACACACAAGGCATATATAACATGAGGCATGGCAATGTGGCTATCGTGAAAGAAAGCAATATTACTAACATGTGCGCGATCAAGGGGTCCAAGATGACAAATAAGTCTCATGGTGCGAGCAACACATGTAGTATGATCCACAATATTCGTGCTCATGGTTTTTGGGTTCTCGAAAGAGAAGGATATCACCTTGAAAGCATGTCCCTGTGCATTCTTCACAATGCCGAAGCACAAGCAAGTGCGATGTAGAAGCATCGTGGTAGAAGGTGGTTCGCTCTCAAGAGGTCGAATGGTCAACTCACGTGAAGTGGAAGTCGACACATAGTCCAAGTATCCTACACATGCACACAACAAAACAAAGAACGTATGCGCGTGGTAGATAAACACACCATCCATCATAATGGTTCTCTTCTCTTGCACACAACCATTAGAAGCAAAAGTGCATGAATAATATGATGCAACAATGGCTATATTCATGGCACTAGGCATATGGTGCAAGGAGGTAAAACAAGCATGCTTCACAAGAAATATCTCAAAGTCTCCAAATAAATGCGAGAATGCTATGGGGGCAATCTCATTGGCAAGACTAAAATCATGGTTGCGCTCAATGCATGGACAATCATATAGCATGAGTGAGGCAACATGTGGAGACATATGACAACAAGCAATATCAATCATGTTGTGCAAACTAGTGGAGCGAAGATGCAACACACTAGATGAGTTCATAGCAATCATATCATGTGAGCAAATAGTGGATACATGCAATGCACATGACATATCGCAAGCACGGTCACAAATCAAGACCAAAGCATCATAATAGGCATGGGGTGCAAAGGGATCATGGCAATAACAAGTGATATCTCCACCAAGCTTGCAAATACACATACAAGTATGAGAATCAATCATCATGTGTAATGCGAAGCATGGGTCACAAATTCATGGTAAAGGCATATAAATGAGCATATCATGCAAAGTGAACATGGCAAGAGGGGCATAAGAGGTATAATGGACAATAACCCATAACCATGTGAGGGCCATGTAGAAGAGATGCGCGAAGTCTTTGCGCGAAGGGAGCGGTTGGAAGGATTATCCATGGAATCCGAAGTCGTCGTTGCTCTCTAGAGCTCGTTTCGTCAACTCGTGCTCTTGCGAGGTTGACGAGTAAGTATGGTGACCTACACAACAGAGACACAAACCAAAGAAAGTGTGTGCATGGTAAATGTACACATCATCCATCATGATGTGTATGTGCATGTGTGAGTTAGCACAAGATAAGCATCGCTCAAAGAAATTTGATGCATGGTATAACAACATGTCATCCATCATGAAAGAATAGTTATTGTGTATGACACGATGATGACACAAATTAGAGCAAGTATGTGGCACAACCATAGCATTTGCATTCATGGGGGGCATATTGTGCACACAAGTATGGGGATCATGCAATGGATGGGATGGATCAAAATCTCCTAACATGTATGAGGAAACTATGGGGGTCTCCTCATTGGCAATATCGGAAGCATAATGTGGAGAAGTGGAACAACATCCAAAACAATGCATGTCCGAAGCTAGGTAATCAAGGCATGGCATATGAGATAAATGATGCAAAGGGAGCATATCAATATCATCACAATAGAAACAAATGCCAATAACCGTGGGCTTGTCATCTATGCCATAAGTGCAAATTGGGTTTATCATAATGGCATATGCATAGTTACTACGATGAGATTGAAAATATGACATACGAGTGATCTCATGCATAGCATATGACAAGTCAAGTGGATTATCAAACATGATGTGACCTAAAGAATGATCACAAGAGATCCTATGCAACATGGCATCACAACTAATAGACTCCACATGGCAATCATCATACACATCATAAATGGGTAATGTATCCCATGAGGTAGTCGAACTAGCATGAAGCATGGCAATAGGTGGATCAACATCATGCAAGCAATCAATGTCACAAATGTCCACTAGTGGGACTAGAGCATCACCTTCACCTATATTACCATGTTCATTCCACTCAAGTGGTGTAGGTGAGGTGGCAAAGACCAAATGGTGGTCATCTTCATCTTGATGGAACCATGTGGGGAGTGCGTCATAATCTACCATGGCCATCTTCTTGTCCATACGAAGGACAAAGTCGTCGCGAGTCGGCTCGTCATCATAAATGGGACCTAGCACCAAATGAGAAGACACAATAGAGGTAGAGGTCAAGTCGTTAGTGTTGAAAGTGGCCTCACATGACCTATCAACTATCTCACTCTCTCTATGTGTTGGTGGCTCACTCACTCCCCCAAGGTAGGTGCACTCATAGTCACATATGGTGGAGTCACTCATCTCACTCAAGTGATGGTTGTGGTGGCTCTCCTCACATGTGAAATGGGGCATCTCATCATATATGGGGCTAGTGGTGAAGTCACTCTCACTCTCAGTATGGTGGCAAAAGTCACTCAAGTCATCATACGTCGCCGTGGTCGAAGGGAAAGTCCCATGCTCAACCATCTTGTAATCGTCGCCGTGGATGAAGGCCGAAGATGGCACATCATCACTCTCGCCTCCAAAGATGGAAGCATCATCCTCGCTCGCCACCTTGTCGATCGCCTCCAAATCTTAGTCTTCAAATGGCTCCGTAGTCGTAGTCGGCGCCGCACCATCTTGAAAAAGAGTCGAAGTAGACTCGGCATCATCAATGCCACAAAGAGGGATGGCGGTGGAGTCGAACTTGGGAGCATCATCTTGGAGTTCGTTGGGCTTGGACATCGTGGTGGTACTAGCCTCATTCTCGCCATCTTGGAGCTTGGTCTTCGAGAAGTGTGTTTGCGGTGGAGAAGCCTTGGCCTTCATGAGTTCTTGTTCCGCCTTGAGAGCACCAATGTAGTTGTCGTCGAGGGACTTGTAGTTCTCGAGGAAGATAGTCTTGGAGATGTTGTTGTCCAATCCCATCATGAAGTAAAACTTCATCCAAATGGGATCGTCCACGCCGGCTCGTCGCAAGGCCTTCTTCATCTCCTTGAAGTACACGTCGATGGACTTGGATCCTTGTATGGTGTTCTACAATTGGCGAAGAAGTTGTTCCGTGTAGGTGGGAGGCACGAAAGCTCGCCGCATAGCTTTCTTCGTCTTGGACCAACTCATGTTGTAGTTCTCCGAAGGTGTGTGAAGCCACCATGTCGACGCGCGGTCATGGAAGTTTCTTGTGGCGCATTTCACTTGATCTTCAGGAGGAGCTTGATGTAGCGTGAAGTAGTCGTCCATCAAGCGCTCCCACTCGAGATACTCCTCGAGGTCTTGAGTCCCATATAAAGGAATCGCGTGATCATTGTCGAGGTCGTAGTAGCTCGTGGAAGTCGCGGACTTGAGCTTGGGGAGCTTCTCTTGAGGTGCGGGTCGGAGAAGATGCCGCAAGTCCGAAGGCGAAGATGCCTTGAAGTCACTTGGCGAAGATGCCAAGGTAGATGGTGAAGTCATTGAGCAATTGTTGGTGTTGAGCTCACGACCTTCACGTTCTTGTCGTTGATGTTGTCGATGCCGATGTGATCTAGTCATGGCACCGAACTCGTCGTTGTTGTTGTAGACCGGAGATGAAATGCTTTGCCTATCCATCACAAGACTCGAGCAAAGGTGAGTAGGAAATGAGATAAACAATACCAAGATACTGTTTCCCAAAGTTGAGGATGTATCCCGTTTCACTCAAAGTGAAATGAAAGAATAGTGTAATTGGTACCAGACTTGTTCACTCACACCTACAAATTAAAGCTTATGATGGAGCTCGGTGAGGATAGTGGCACAAAAATTTGATGCAAAAAGTTAGCAAGAGTCAATAATGTTGGAAAAGATTCACAAATTTGCAAGTGAAACAAGTAGACCAATAGCAAAATATGGCACACGGAAACACACACACACGGATAGATAAATGGGGTCGTGCAACCAAGGAATGAGCACAAAATGTGGAATCCACGGAAAACGCTCGTGTTGCACAACTCAAGAGAGACGCTAGCACGATTTCTCAATAGGCGGATACGACACTTGTGCACAACCTATAAGATGCAAAATGTATGAACTTGCTATCCCAAGTATGCTATGTGTATGATGTTCCGGTGTTTCGCACACGATGATCCAAGATGATCAATATGGTAGTATGATATGCAATGTGGCGATGCTATGGCTATTGCTTACAAGCTCTTTGCTCTCTTTTGCTTAAAAGCTTTTTTTTATGTGGCCACTATGCGAGATGCACAAACCAAGATAGCAATTGTGTATATACGGGAACAATCTTGTGACACAAGGGATGATATGATGATATCAAGATATGAATGGAAGGGCAGATCGCTAATGTGCACAAGTAATGTTGCCGGCAATACTCAAATGGCTAGTCTCGATGGGCAAGTGACGCAAAATGGGCTAGGGGTTAATAATGCAATTGCAAGGAGAATATATAACAGTGTCATCGAGGTTACCGTCCGATGATGATGATGAGAGGCGGTGTTGTCGATGGCGACCCGTTCCTAATTAGCCAAAACACCTTAGGAAACGGAAAAACCACAACTCAAAATCTCAAAGGCCAAAGTCAAATGGTGGTAGCGGAAAGCGGTGGTGGTGGTGTCGAAGATGACAATGCGGAAGTGGTGGTGGTGGTTGATAAAGAAGCACTCGTCCCTAAGTAGCCGAAACACCTTAGGAGACTCAAGTCACAACTCAAACAACCACAAATGCTAATGGAAACAAAATGGTTAGGTTGCGGAAAGATATGGTGGCTTTGCAGATGATATGGGGGAGGGCCTAGGCAAACATGCCAAATTTGACAAAATTTGATGGAGTCAAATGATGATGGTGGTATTTTTGTGTTATGGGGGATGTCAAGAGCTTCAAAACGAGCTAAAGAACGTCAAAATCGGACTCCGGATGAATTAGTTATGGTCAAAACGGTGAAACTCGGAAGGCTGAAAATGGGCGGGGCGGTAGTACCGCTTGTAGGCGGTAGTACCACTTGTGGTTATAGGCGGTAGTACCGCTTGGAGGGGCGGTAGTACCGCTGGTGTCGGGAAAACTTCGCAGATCGGGATCGGGGCGAATTTGGGGCGGAAATGGATGATTTCGGGGGCGAAATTGGATGGATTTCGTGGATGGAAAGTGGTGAAACTTGGGGAGATGCTAGATCCACTCGAAACCAAGCAAATCCATGGATCAAATCCAACAAAACCTCATCAAACCAACAAATCACAAAAAAAAATTGGGGCTATTTTTGGTGGGGATTTTCGAAATTGGGCAAGAACACAACAAAATTAGGCTAGAAAACAAGAAGGGGGCTCCAATTTCATGAGAAACCATAGCTCTAGATACCATGCTGTTGTAGGGTGGAACCCTAGGTGGAGATCTTTCACGAATTGGAGGGGAATCCCCAAGAACAAAAGGAGCACAAAGGGGAGAACACAAGAGATGCACTCAAGAACAAGCCCAAATCACACATCCACTAGACTCACAAACACATAAGATCCACAAGGTACAAGAACAATCAAAGGGAAATAAGGTACATGGTAGAGTTCATCCCAATCCTATGAGGAGAGAGGTCTTAATAATCCACAAGGATTCTTCTCCCTTGGGAGGTCTTGCATCCACCAGGGATCTTCTCCAAGGTGGAGGTCTTGGCCTCCAATGGAGTAGTCTCTCTCTCTCAAGAGGAGAAGGTAGGAGCAAAGCTCACAAACAAATGAGCTATCATATTTGCTAAACCTAGAAAGGAGGTGGAGGTGGTCTATTTATAGTCTAAGCCACGAAGGGGTAAGTGGCGAGGGATACAAGGCCAAAGGCCGACAGTTGCACACAGGCAGGGCGGTAGTACCGGAACCTCGGGCGGTAGTACCGCTTGGGAGCGGTAGTACCGCTTGTAAGCGGTAGTACCGCCTGTTCCGGACTGGACATGCCATTCTTCTTCCGTCTTCGCTTCCACGCTTCCCTCGCGGATGGTGTAGGCGTTCCTTGGCGCTTGCGCTCCTCCTCGTCGTCCGTGAAGCTCCGACAATACCTATGCATGCACACGAGTGGAGCGTCAAGTAGTATACCATCCTCGAAGGGGTCAAGTGAACACGTGTAAAGGAGAAGATTCACCTTTATGTATGAGAAGTATATGGCGCACGTGTCACTTGCCAAATGGGCTCTTGACATGGTGATGTCCGTAGGATGCTCCGCATCAATAATGCTTGCCCAAAGAAAGTGACAGGTTGCATTGTTTGGTGATCCTCATATTCACTCCTTTCTTGATCCACCCAATAGTGTAGGGGTTTGGATGATCATGAATATCAAGCTTTAAATGGTTCACCAACTTCTGGGAGATAAGATTCTCGCAACTGCAACTATCAATCACTAATTTGCATACCTTGTCATTCACCATGCATTTGCTCTCAAATATTTTCTTCCGTTGTGTGTTGTCGGGTTGTGGTGTGAAACATAGGAGACGCTGAATCACAGATACCACCTCTTCACCTTCTTCTTGACAAACCTCTTGTCCCTCTACATCTTCAGGATCGTATTCTTCCTCATCGCCTTCACCATCATGGATAGTTGTGTTAACAAATTTCTTTAGTGGGTAGCCGCTGGATACGTGTCCCTCTTCACCACATTTATAGCATTTTTGGCCTTCATTCGACTTGCCCTTGCCTCTAGTTGCTTCTGGATGGGTCGTTTTGTCTTTGGTGGAGCCGTCTTTTCTTCCACTCTATTATGCTGACTCCTAGACGAGCCTTCGGTATGAGGATATGGATGATATGAAGCTTTAGTTGCCTTTCTTGTCCTCACAAATCTCTCAGCCTTTAAGGCTAGAGCTTGTGCTTGATTAACGAACCAGATTTGTTGCATCATCAATCGATCTTGAATAGCACCATTGAGACCATTGATGTACCTTGCAACTTGTTGCTCTTCAGTTTCAGCAAGGTTGCACCTCACTTGTAGCTTTAGAAACTCCCCCGTGTAATCTGAAACAGTCCTATTCTCTTGAGCACAATTTTGGAATTGGATAAATAGGATCTGGTCATAACCAGCGGGCAAAAATCTCCCTTTCAAGAGGCCTTTCATTTGTCGCCAAGTTCTAACACAAGGTTCTCCTCCCAGCCTGCGCTCCTCTTGAACGCGATGCCACCATGCACCAGCTCCTCCTTTCAGCTTTTATGCGACCAAAGGAACTCTACGATCTTCCGGAACCTCCATGACCTAAAAGAAAGTCTCCACTTCATATAACCAATCCAGACACCCTTCAATGTCAACATTTCCATTAAAACTTGGGATCTCAGCTTTCACATTGTATGTATCTCTTGCATATGTAGGGTTGGGTGCTCTCCGATATGCGTAGAGATTTGGTTCTTCAAGGGCATCATCATATTCTTCACCTTCAGAAGCTTCAACATAAATTGGCCTTCTTGAAGCACGTTGAACAACATGTTGTTGTGGCGGTCCTGCTCCAAGATTACCTCTCCTCCTTCCTTGATGAACATCTTCCCCTTCTTTGGATGAATCTCCTTCATTAGTAGCTGGGGGGACACCCTTTCTTATCATCTCAACCAGCTGGTCAAATCTCCTATTAAGATCTTCATGCATCTCTTTGATTTGATGTTCAGCAGCATCCATCCTCTTCTCCAATTGCTCCATTGCTTGCTGCAACTTGCTCTCGAAGAGGACAACAAGAACGATTATGGGTCAACGAAGCCTTGATGCCACCTGAAGCAGCACAAAGGTTGCGGAGGAGCAACTCCACCTTGCTGCTACAATGTGTTCAGCACAAGTGTTGAAGGAACAGCTTCAATGTGTTGTGCTAGATATCGCTCTAGAGGCGAATGTAGGCTGATAGGGCAGCAAGAGTTCAATCCAGAACTCCTAGGGCACAAGATCTACTCCAAGATCTTAGATAAAAACAACAAGTTCTATTATAGGCAGTGGGTACATAGTCTTTGTACAAAGTAGAGGTGAGGTCCTCTATTTATAGGGCTTTGGGAAGCCTTCACATACTTCTACTTATAGCTGGACACTCTAGAAACATTATTTAAGGTTCACCATTCTACTCATAGCTACTCACAACTAGAAGACTCTAGAAAACAGTAGGTAGGATAAAGAAAAGAAAAGAAATACTAAACCACAACAAAAGTATCTAGAAGTAGCCTAACAGATTTGACATATGATTATATTTTCATGTTCCTCATCTATTGTTCCTCATCAGGTGAACCTCGTTAACAAATTTCTTTATCGTTGTTAGTGTGATTGCTTGCCTCCTCGCTATATCGACACATATGTGCCTCAAAATTTCTAACACAATAGAATTAAATTATTCCCCCACAATAAATAAATAAATTAGGATTTAGGATAAAGGATAAAGGATAAATGATGGAAAACCATGAATCAACCAAATTAAAGGCCGAAATGCTCATACACACATTGTACAACGAGGATCCATGCATGTGTGATAGCTATTGAATGGTTAGGACGACATTCGTATCGTCAGCCCACCAGGCATCAGGGTTCAAGATCTAGAGCTCGCATTTATTCTGGATTTATTTTAGGATTTCGGCGATGTGCGCTCAGTGAAGGGAGACGTTCCCGTCGACTACGAAGCGCCTAAGGTGACTTCGTAAAATCTCAAGATGATATGCCGGTTTAGTTTTTCGGACGTGCTCATAGGGGTAGGATGTATGTTCATATGGATGAGTGTTGTGTTAAAGAAAAGACGGCAATTATGGGAAAATTCGCTTTCTAGCAATTATGTATTTTCGATAAGAAGGTAATCAATGATGTAGAGAACAGCTTTGCTTTGCTAAACCCGAAAATAAACACGTCCTTTTTTCCTTTCCCTCCACATTTCTGAATCCTGACCAACATCACGTCAAGTTCGCGCCAAGTGGCATCGATCATCATATCTCACACAGTCCATGAGGCAGACCTCTTGAGCACGGGGTTCATGGCCTTGTCCTCCTCGAGGGAGATCATGCCCAGGTGGGACGGGTCCTCCAACATCATCTTGGCCACCAGGTACCCCGCGATGGACCACGTCTGGTGCTTCCTCGCCTGCTTCCCGACGTACCGGCCGAGCTTGCCGTCGTAGTACTCCGGCCAGCTGTCCCTCGCCAGCCTCGCCTCCGCCAGATCGATCGCTCGCCTCGCGATCTTGAGCCGCCCGGTCTTGATGCATGCCGCCGTGAGGAGCCAGATCAGCACTGCGTGAATCAAAGAATGAATTCATCGAGCTTCGACTTCGAGCATGTTTATGGTGCACGGGTGGGTTACCGGTACCACTTACCAGGCCAGGAGCCTCCGTTGTGGTAGCTCCACCTGGTGTTCTTGGGGTCGCAGCCGGTGACGTTCTGCCACTCGTGGCCCTCGATGGCCGGGTAGCAGATCTTGAGCGGCATCTCGCCGATGAGGTCCTCCCACCGCTCCTCGATGAGGTCCATGATGGCGCCGGCCTGCTCGGGCGTGGCGAGCGAGGCGAGGATGGCGACGCAGTTCCCCAGCGCGAACCAGCGGAAGTCCATCCTGGCGGGGCTGACGTTGCCGACGAAGTAGCCGCCGCGGGAGGGCATGAAGTCGAAGAGCCAGTCCGGGATGGACTCCGGGATGACGTTGAACTTGTTGACGGCCGTGTGGGAGTACTCCTCCGTCTTGAAGCGGTAGATGACGTTGAGCTGCTGGAAGTCGAGCCAGAAGTAGGTCCGCATGTGGTAGCTCAGCGCGTGCAGCCGCGTCACGATCCGCTCCATGATGTCCTTGTTCCCCTCCGCCTCCGGCTTCAGCAGCAGCAGCGCGCACCGCAGCGACATGAAGAACAGGGCTTGGATCTCGATCGGGTAACCGTACACGCCCTGCCCAACAGGATGATCCATCGATCGCGATCGACCACTCGTTATTACTACCACATTTAATTCCAACCATTGATTTTCGCAACGACGTGTGTGTGAGGTTGACGGGAACATGCATAGTACATACCATCCGGCGATCGATCATGCAGCAGCCGTCGGCGCAGAGGAGGGTGGGGAAGGTGTCGAAACCCTCGGCGAGGCACTGGTTCATGATGAGGCGGATGCCCTTCTGGCACTCGGGCGTCTCGGCCAGCGTGTGGTCGCCGGTGGACTTGGTGTAGGCGCGGAGCAGGATGATCCACCAGAACCCGGAGTCGGCCGGCGCCACGCGGCCGATGGCGCTCTCGCCGAAGTCCGCCGCGAGGGTGTCCACCCCGCGCTTCGGGTCCTTGAGCACCTTGAAGCTCGCCGGCATGGCGCCCTCGCCTAGCTTGAACCGGTCGATCCTCTTCTCCCACCCCTGCAGCAGCAGCGTCTTCAGCAGGAAGTTCTTCACGATTTCCGGCTCGCCGTTCATCAGGAACGCCAGCGCGCTCGGCACGAAATCTCTGACGAACACCTGCTCAATCCAATGCCAAGTATATTTATTGAATTACGCGACATGTTTAACAAAATATCCAAGAGAGAACTTTACACGTGACAGCCCAAACAGGTGTGAGAACTGACACACGAGTAGTGCATGCATGCTGATGTGCCGTTACCTGGTCGTAGTTGAGGACTTCGCCGGAGGAGCTGTCGACGGCGGCGATGGTGCCGAGGGGCTGGCCCCGGAAGCAGACAAGCGAGCGCCTGAGGGCGTCCCAGGCGTCGCCGACCAGCGGGTGGGGCTCGAAGGAGAGCCGCGTGGAGGAGGCGGGGGTGCCGGTGAGCGAACGGAGCCCGCCGCCCGGGGAGTACATGCTCTCGTAGCTGTCCATATACCCGCCGGCGCCGCGCCCGTCCATGGCGGAGAGGTAGAGGTCGCCCAGCGAGCGGTCGTCGAAGGACCGCTGCCGCTCCACGTTGATCCGCGGGCGGTGGTTCAGCAGCCGCGACAGGTCGAAGTCGTCCGAGTCCACCACGGACGCGTGGGGCGGCGTCGCCGCTCCGCCCCCCGCCACCTCCATCTCGCAGACCGCCGCGGTCGCCGTGGCCGCGCGCCTCGAGAATACCCGCGCGACGAGAAGGTCGGCTAGACTAGGGTCGCCGCAGCACACCGTACGCGAAGCGGATACGACGGCGAGTACGGGACTACGGGTGGGAACAGACCAAAAGAGACGGTGTAGAAAGGCAGGTGGCTAATATTGGAGCTCGCCGGAGTTGCGTTCCTGGGCGGTGCCGGGTGCCTGCTCTGCTGCTGGAATATAGCTCGGCTCCGGAGTGGTACATATAGGAGTCTGGATGACGTGTGGGGACGGGAAAGGCAGCGGCCCGCGTGGCGGGGACCTGTTGGGAAGCGGGAGTTCGGGGTTTTGTTTGTGGGCGCGATGACCGAGCGGGGCTGTGGTTCGTGCTTGGGGACTTGGGGTGGTGCCTGGTTGTCAGAGCCTACGAGTGATGACCGATGACCAAGGTTCTGAAATTTCAGGTCGGAGGGTCTCCCTTTTGACTTGAGTTTCGAAATCTCGGCATGTAATTTGTACTTTTGAAATTAAAGCATCAGTTTCAACGATGCAAAATGTAAGACGTGTTGAACTCAAAAAAAAAAAGTAAGACGTGTTGAAAGAAAGAAAAAAAAATGCCCGGGTCGCTCATGCGGTGGCTCCGGCGGAGCCCTAGTCCTCCGTCGCCCCTTCCCTATGCGTCCTCCCCCGTCACCCCTTTCGGCGTAAGCTCTCTCGCCGGATGGCAATGGTAGGGAGCTCCCTCGCGCGGCCGCATGTTCTCTTGGTGGGTAGAACACCTCCTCCCCTCCCCCTCCCAATCTAAGTCGTGTTCCTTTCCGACTGCCAGCGGCTTCTCCAGCACGGTGTGGCAACCCCCCGGGTGGCATGTGCTCCTGTGGAGTTGGCTCTCAGAGTTTTTAGTTGTGTCACCACTCCATGCCCACCGGACTCGTCCGGGTTGGCGCGGCGGCGTTGCGACCTGGGCTTCGTCTGCCTGGTGACAGCGGCCGACTGCTGGGTGTAGGATCGAAAGTATGTCTAGAGGGAGGTGATTAGACCACTTTGCCAAATAAAAATCTATATTTTCCCCAATTTTAGTTGTATGCAGATTTTAGCAATTATGATAAGTCAAGCGCACACACGCAATTTTAAGAGCATAGTAGCGGAATGTAAAACATTGCATATGTAAATAAGGCTGGTCACAATGGGCAGGAACATAAGATAGTAACATACACACTTATCTAGACTATGTTACTACCTCCACAGTGGGTAAAACATGTAGGTAGTGTCATGCAACGATGCATTTATTAGTTTATAGACTCATTGTTTCTTGAAGTGTGTGATGTTCCGGTAACTTAGACTAGTCATAGTGGGGAGTAACTTACACTAATAACATACACGTATTACTAGACTATGTTACTACCTCCATAGTGGGTAGAAACATAGATGTGGTGTCATGCAAGAGTTCATTTATTAGTCTATAGACTCAATTTGCATTGGTATGTGTGATGTTACAGTAACATAGCTAGTTACCACAAGCACTTCTCTCCTCATTAATTACATGCCACATAAGCGAAACTGTGTTGGGATGTGTGATGTTACTAGCTATGTTACTCCCACTATGGCCAGCCTTAGCTAGTTACCACAAGCACCTCACTCTTCATTAAATATGTGCCACATAAGCAACGTTGTATTAAAATATGTGATGTTACTCCTAAGTTCCACCCCATTGGGACCAGCCTAACGGGAAGGATTTGGAGAAGGCAAACACAACGGGGACACGAAGATTTTGGCGTGGTTTCGATAGGTGGTGCTATCGTCTGTCCATGTTGATGGAGACTTCAACCCACAAAGGGTAACAACTGCACGAGTCCACGGAGGGCTCCACCCACAAACCACGAAGAAGCTGAAGGAAATATGCCCTAGAGGCAATAATAAAGTTGTTATTTATATTTTCTTATATATCATGATAAATGTCGTTTATTCATGCTAGAATTGTATTGACCAGAAACTTGATACATGTGTGAATACATAGACAAAACATAAGGTGCGTTTGGTTCATGGGATAGCCACCCAATGGACAGGGATATCCATTTTTTACTGGATAGCAGCTGTTTGGTATATGGGCGAGCTGGGGATGGGATATGATAAGGATAGCCATATGCTTGGAATATACCTCTCAAATCCGGCTATGCTCGCACGCGAAAATGTCACGGACATGCCCATCCACCCGCGCGCGAACGAAGTATTTTCTCCCGTTGAGGCGCCCAACTCCCCAAAAACGGTGCATGGGTGTTTTGCGTGTGTGTACGTGGTGTATTAGCAGCCGTTGTCTGTAGTACAGTACTCGGTTATGACGTGCGAAGATCATTGGCGTGTACATGGTGTGAGTGAGCTGCGCGTGTGTGCGTGTACATGGTGGGCAGCCTATGGCATGGTGTACGCTTTACACAAGGCCGTTACTGTACTCTGCGGAAGGCCGATGTTGTACATGTACGCGGGCGGCTGATGTTGTACCGCGTGCGTCTGTACATGGTGTATGCGGCCGGCTGATGTTGTACTCCGTGTATACGGAGGTGTGTGTGTTCGTACATGTTGTGTGTTGTGTGAGTGCGTGAGCTGCGGGTAGTTGCATATGTCCAATTGATGGAAGAGATAAGATGAGAAAAGAGTATTTTGATAATAAATTATGAAAAAAAATGCCATCCCAGCCATAATTCAGCCTTCAAACCAAACAAAAAATGGGATAACATCAACCTGTAATCAAACAGAAAATATGACTATCCCTAGCCAGCTGGATGGGGATACCCATATCCACCTTAGCATCTCCCTCTTACCAAACACACCCATAGTGTCCCTAGTATGCCTCTACTGGACTAGCTCGTTAATCAAAGATGGTTGAGTTTCCTAACCATAGACATGTGTTGTCATTTGATTAACGGGATCACATCATTAGGAGAATGATGTGATGAACAATACCCATCCGTTAGCTTAGCACTATGATCGTTTAGTTTTATTGCTATTGCTTTCTTCATGACTTATACATGTTTCTATGACTATGAGATTATGCAACTACCGAATAGCCGGAGGAACACCTTGTGTGCTATCAAACGTCACAACGTAACTGGGTGATTATAAAGATGCTCTACATGAGTTTCCGAAAGTGTTTGTGGTGTTGGCATAGATCAAGATTAGGATTTGTCAATCCGAGTGTCGGAAAGGTATCTCCGGGCCCTCTCGGTAATACACATCATAATAAGCCTTGCAAGCAAATGACTAATGAGTCAGTCACGAGATGATGTATTACGGAATGAGTAAAGAGACTTGCCGATAACGAGATTGAACAAGGTATAATGATATCGACGATCAAATCTCGAGCACATAAACATACCGTTGACAAAGGGAACAACATATGTTGTTATGCGGTTTGACCGATAAAGATCTTCGTAGAATATATAGGAACCAATATGAGCATCCAAGTTCCGATATTGGTTATTGACCGGAGATCTGTCTCGGTCATGTCTACATAGTTCTCGAACCCGTAGGGTTCGCACGCTTAACGTTCGATGACGATCGGTATTATGACTTTATGTGTTTTGATGTACCGAAGGTTGTTCGGAGTCCCGGATGAGATCACGGACATGACGAGGAGTCTCGAAATGGTCGAGACATAAAGATTGATATATTGGAAGGTTATATCCGGACACCGAAATTGTTCCGAGGTGTATCGGGTATTTTCGAGAGTACCGGGGGTTACCGGAACCCCCCGGGAGGTTATTGGCCCTTATGGGCCTAGTGGTCGAAGAGAGGAGGCAGGCCAAGATGTGGCGGCCCCCTAGCCCAAACCGAATTGGACTAGGGCTAGGGGGCCGGCCCCTCCTTTCCTTCTCTTCTCCCTTTCCTTCCTTCTTCTCCTACTAGGACTACGAAAGGGTGGAACCTACTCCTACTAGGAGTAGGATTCCACCCCTTGGGCGCGCCCCTTGTGGCCGACCCTCCTCCTCCCTCCCCCCTTTATATACGTGGGGAGGAGGCACCTCATAGACACACAAGTTGATTTCTTAGCCGTGTGCGGTGCCCCCTCCATAGTTACATAACTCGATCATATTATCGTAGTGCTTAGGCGAAGACCTACGCCGGTAAATTCATCATCACAGTCACCATGTCGCCGTGCCGACAAAACTCTCATTTGGCCTCAACTGGATCAAGAGTACGAGGGACGTCACCGAGCTGAACATGTGCAGATCACGGAGGTGCCATGCGTTTGGTAGTTGATCGGTTGGATCGCGAAGACGTTCGACTACATCAATCACGTTACTAAACGCTTCCGCTTTCGGTGTACGAGGGTACGTGGACACACTCTCTCCGCTCGTTGCTATGCTTCTCCTAGATAGATCTTGCGTGATCGTAGGATTATTTTCGAAGTACTACATTCCCCAACAGTGGCATCAAGAGCCGGGTCTATGCATAGATGATATGCACGAGTAGAACACAATGAGTTGTGGGTGATAATAGTTATATTGCTTACCAGCATGTCATAGTTTGATTCGGCGGTATTGTTGGATGAAGCGGCCCAACCGACATTACAAGACCACGTTCATGAGACTGGTTCTACCGACGTGCTTTGCACATAGGTGGCTGGCGGGTGTCAGTTTCTCCAACTTTAGTTAAATCGAGCGAGACTACTCCCGGTCCTTGTTGAAGGTTAAAACAACACACTTGACGAAAAATCGTTGTGGTTTTGATGTGTAGGTAAGAACGGTTCTTGCTAAGCCCATAGCAGCCACGTAACACTTGCAACAACAAAGTAGAGGACGTCTAACTTGTTTTTGCAGGGCATGTTGTGATGTGATATGGTCAAGACATGATGAATTATACGATATTGTATGAGATGATCATGTTTTGTAAATTATTGGCAACCGACAGGAGCCTTAAGGTTGTCTCTTTATTGTATGAATTGCGAAAGCCATGTAATTGCTTTACTTCATCACTATGAGTTAGCGATAGTAGTAGTAGCAATAGTTGGCGAGACAACCACGACGCTACGATGAAGATCATGCTGTCAAGCTGGTGATGATGGAGATCATGACGATGCTTTGCAGATGGAGATCACAAGCACAAGATGATGATGGCCATATCAGGTCACATATTTTGATTGCATGTGATGTTTATCGTATTATGCTTCTTATTTTTCTTAGTATGGCGGTAGCATTATAAGATGATCCCTTAAAAAAATTCAAGGTACAAGTGTTCTCCCTGAGTATGCACCGTTGCGACAGTTTGTCGTGCCGAGACACCACGTGATGATCGGGTGTGATAAGCTCTACGTTCAAATACAACAGGTGTAAGACAGTTTTGCACATGCAGAATACTCGGGTTAAACTTGATGAGCCTAGCATGTACAGACATGGCCTCAGAACACTGGAGACCGAAAGGTCGAGCGTGAATCATATAGTAGATATGATCAACATAAGATGTTCACCATTGAAAACTACTCCATCTCACGTGATGATCGGACATGGTTTATTTGATTTGGATCACGTGATCATTTAGATGACTAGAGGGATGTCTATCTAAGTGGGAGTTCTTTAGCAATATGATTAATTGAACTTTAATTTATCATGAACTTAGTCCTAATAGTTTTTGCATATCTATGTTGTTGTAGATTAATGGCCCGTGCTACCGTTCCCTTGAATTTTAATGTGTTCCTAGAGAAAGCTAAGTTGAAAGATGATGGTAGCAACTACACGGACCGGGTCCGTAACTTGAGGATTATCCTCATTGCTGCACAGAAGAATTATGTCCTTGAAGCACCGCTAGGTGACAAGCCCCCTCCCGCAAATGCAGTAGCGGTGTGATGACTACTCGATAGTTCAGTGTGCCATGCTTTACGGCTTAGAATCGGGATTTCAAAGACGTTTTGAACGTCGTGGATCATATGAGATGTTCCAAGAGTTGAAGTTAATATTTCTCAGAATGTCTGGGTACTACAATCACATGACTCAACTTGGATGCAAAGTTGATGAAGATAGTGTTATTGATAGAGTTCTTCAATCACTGCCACCAAGCTATAAACGCTTCGTGATGAACTATAATATGCAAGGGATGCAGAAGACAATTCCTGAGCTCTTCGCTATGCTCAAAGTTGCGGAGGTAGAAATAAAAAACAAGCATCAAGTGTTGATGGTTAACAAGACCACTAGTTTCAAGAAAAAGGGCAAGGGAAAGAAGGGGAACTTTAAGAAGAATAGAAAACTAGTTGCTACTCCCGCGAAGAAACCCAAGTCTGGAGCCAAGCCTGAAACTTAGTGCTTCTACTGCAAAGGGACTGGACACTGGAAGCGGAACTGCCCCAAGTATTTGGCGGACAAGAAGGATGGCAAAGTGAACAAAGGTATATTTGATATACATGTTATTGATGTGTACCTTACTAATGCTCGTAGTAGCACCTGGGTTTTTGATACTGGTTCAGTTGCTAATATTTGTAACTCGAAACAGGGGCTACAGATTAAATGAAGATTAGCTAAGGACGAGTTGACGATGCCCGTGGGAAATGGTTCCAAAGTCGATATGACCGCTGTCGGCACGCTACCTCTACATCTAACATCGGGATTAGTTTTAGACCTAAATAATTGTTATTTGGTGCCAGTGTTGAGAATGAACATTATATCTGTATATTGTTTGTTGCGAGACGGTTATTCATTTAAATCAGAGAATAATGCTTGTTCTATTTATAATATCTTTTATGGTCATGCACCCTTGATGAATGGTATATTTTTGTTGGATCTTGATCGTAGTGATACACATATTCATAATATTGAAGCCAAAAGATGCAAAGTTGATAATGATAGTGCAACTTATTTGTGGCACTACCGTTTAGGTCATATTGGTGTACAACGCATGAAGAAACTCCATGCTGATGGACTTTTGCAATCACTTGATTATGAATCACTTGGTGCTTGCGAACCATGCCTCATGGGCAAGATGACTAAAACTTCGTTCAGTGGAACAGTGGAGCGAGCAACTGACTTATTGGAAATCATAATACTGATGTATGGGGTCCAATGAGTGTTGAGGCTCGCGGCGGGTATCGTTATTTTCTGACCCTCACAGATGATTTGAGCTGATATGGGTATATCTACTTGATGAAACACAAGTCTGAAACATTTGAAAAGTTCAAAGAATTTCAGAGTGAAGTAGAGAATCATCGTAACAAGAAAATAAAGTTTCTACGATCTGATCGTGGAGGCGAATATTTGAGTTATGAGTTTGGTGTTCATTTGAAACAATGTGGAATAGTTTCACAGCTCACGCCACCTGGAACACCACAGCGTAATGGTGTGTCCAAACGTCATAACCGTACTTGGAGCGATCTATGATGTCTCTTAACGATTTACCACTATCATTTTGGGGTTATGATTTAGAGACAGCTTCATTCACGTTAAATAGGGCACCATCTAAATCCATTGAGACCACACCTTATGAACTGTGGTTTGGCAAGAAACCCAAGTTGTCGTTTCTCAAAGTTTCGGGCTGCGATGCTTATGTGAAAAAGCTTTAACCTAATAAGCTCGAACCCAAGTCGGGGAAATGTGTCTTCATAGGATACCAAAGGAAACTGTTGGGTACACCTTCTATCACAGATCCGAAGGCAAGATATTCGTTGCTAAAAATGGATCCTTTCTAGAGAAGGAGTTTCTCTCGAAAGAAGTGAGTGGGAGGAAAGTAGAACTTGATGAGGTAATTTTAACTTCTCCCGAATTGGAAAGTAGTTCATCACAGAAACTAGTTCGAGTGATTCATACACCAATTATTGAGGAAGCTAATGATGATAATCATGAAACTTCAAATCAAGTTACTACTGAACCTCGTAGGTCCACCAGAGTACGTTCCACACCAGAGTGGTATGGTGATCTTGTTCTGGAAGTCCTGTTACTAGTCCATGATGAACCTACCAACTATGAGGAAGCGATGATGAGCACAGATTCCGCAAAATGGCTTGAGGCCATGAAATCTGAGATGGGATCCATGTATGAGAACAAAGTGTGGACTTCAGTTGACTTGCCCGATGATCGGCAAGCAATTGAAAATAAATGGATCTTTGAGAGGAAGACTGGCGCCGATGGTAATGTTACTGTCTACAAAGCTTGACTTGTTGCAAAAGGTTTTCGACAAGTTCAAGGAGTTGACTACGATGAGACTTTCTCACCCGTAGCGATGCTTAAGTCTGTTCGAATCATGTTAGCAATTGTCGCATATTATGATTATGAAATCTGGCAAATGGATGTCAAAACTGCATTCCTTAATAGATATCTCAAAGAAGAATTGTATATGATGCTACCACGAGGTTTTGTCGATCCTAAAGGTGCTAACAAAGTATGCAAGCTCCAGCGATCCATCTATGGACTGGTGCAAGCATCTCGGAGTTGGAATATATGATTTGATGAGGTGATCAAAGCATATGGTTTTATACAGACTTTTGGAGAAGCCTGTATTTGCAAGAATGTGAGTGGGAGCTCTATAGCATTTCTGATATTATATGTGGATGACATATTATTGATTGGAAATGATGTAGAATTTCTGGATAGCATAAAACGATACTTGAATAAGAATTTTTCGATGAAAGACCTCGGTGAAGCTGCTTATATATTGGGCATCAAGATCTATAGAGATAGATCAAGATGCTTAAGTGGACTTTCACAAAGCACATACCTTGATCAAGTTTTGAAGAAGTTCAAAATGGATCAGTCAAAGAAAGGATTCTTTCCTGTGTTACAAGGTGTGAAGTTGAGTAAGACTCAATGCCCGACCACTGCAGAAGATAGAGAGAAAATGAAAGTCATTCCTTATGATTCGGCCATAGGTTCTATCATGTATGCAATGCTGTGTACCAGACCTGATGTGTTCCTTGTTATAAGTCTGGCATTAAGGTACCAAAGTAATCCAGGAATGGATCACTGGACAGCGATCAAGAACATCCTGAAGTACCTGAAAAGGACAAAGGATATGTTTCTCGTTTATGGAGGTGACAAAGAGCTCGCCGTAAATGGTTACATCGATGCAAGCTTTGACACTTATCCAGATGACTCTAAGTCACAAACCGGATATGTATTTTTGTTGAACGGTGGAGCTGTCAGTTGGTGCAGTTCCAAGCAAAGCGTCGTGGCGGGATCTACGTGTGAAGCGGAGTACATAGCTGTTTCGGAAGTAGCAAATGAAGGAGTCTGGATGAAGGAGTTCATATCTGATCTAGGTGTAATACCTAGTGCATCAGGTCCGATGAAAATCTTTTGTGACAAAACTGGTGCAATAGCCTTGACGAAGGAATCCAGGTTTCACAAGAGAACCAAGCACATCAAGAGACACTTCAACTTTATCCATTATTAAGTCAAGAAGGGAGACATAGAGATTTGCAAAATACATACGGATCTGAATGTCGCAGACCCGTTGACTAAGCCTCTTCCACGAGCAAAACATGATCAGCACCAAGACCCCATGGGTGTTAGAATCATTACTATGTAATCTAGATTATTGACTCTAGTGCAAGTGGGAGACTGAAGGAAATATGCCCTAGAGGCAATAACAAAGTTGTTATTTATATTTCCTTATATATCATGATAAATGTCTTTTATTCATGCTAGAATTGTATTAACCGGAAACTTGATACATGTGTGAATACATAGACAAAACAGAGTGTCCATAGTATGCCTCTACTGGACTAGCTCGTTAATCAAAGATGGTTGAGTTTCCTAACCATAGGCATGTGTTGTAATCTGATCAACGGGATCACATCATTAGGAGGATGATGTGATGGACAAGACCCATCCGTCAACTTAGCACTATGATCATTTAGTTTTATTGCTATTGCTTTCTTCATGACCTATACATATTCCTCTGACTATGAGATTATGCAACTCCCAAATACCTTGTGTGCTATCAAACGTCATAGTGTAACTGGGTGATTGTAAAGATGCTCTACAGGTGTTTCCGAAAGTTTTTGTGGTGTTGGCATAGACCAAGATTAGGATTTGCCACTCCGAGTGTTGGAGAGGTATCTCTGGGCCCTCTCGGTAATACACATCATAATAAGCCTTGTAAGCAAATGACTAATGAATCAGTCACGAGATGATGTATTACGGAACGAGTAAAGAGACTTGCCGATAACGAGATTGCACTAGGTATAATGATACCGACGATCGAATCTCGGACAAGTAAAAATACCGATGACAAAGGGAAAAACGTATGTTGTAATGCGGTTTGACCGATAAAGATCTTCGTAGAATATATATGAGCCAATATGAGCATCCAGGTTCCGCTATTGGTTATTGACTGGAGATGTGTCTCGGTCATGTCTACATAGTTCTCGAACCCGTAGGGTCCGCACGCTTAACGTTCGATGACGTTCGGTATTATGAGTTTATGTGTTTTGATGTACCGAAGGTTTTTCGGAGTCTCGGATGAGATCACGGACATGATGAGGAGTCTCGAAATGTTCGAGACATAAAGATTGATATATTGGAAGGTTATATTCGGACATTGGAATGGTTCCAAGGTGTATCGGGTATTTTCCGAAGTACCGGGGGTTACCGGAACCCCCTCAGGAGGTTATTGGCCCTCATAGGCCTAGTGGTGGAAGAGAGGAGGCAGGCCAAGGTGTGTCGCACGCCCCCCTAGCCCAAACCAAATTGGACTAGGGCTAGGGGCCGCCCCCCTTTCCTTCTCTTCTTCCTCTCCTTCCTTCTTCTCCTACTAGGACTAGGAAAGGGTGGAACCTACTCCTACTAGGAGTAGGATTCCACCCCTTGGGCGTGCCCCTTGTGGCCGGCCCTCCCCCTCCCCCCTCCTTTATATACGTGGGTAGGCGGCACCCCATAGACACACAAGTTGATTTCTTAGCCGTGTGCGGTGCCCCCCTCCATAGTTACATACCTCGAGCATATTGTCTTAGTGCTTAGGCGAAGCCCTGCGTCGGTAACTTCATCATCACCATCACCACGTCATCGTGCTGATGAAACTCACCCTCGATCTCAACTGGATCAAGAGTACGAGGGACGTCACCGAGCTGAACGTGTGCAGATCACGAAGGTGCCGTGCGTTCGGTACTTGATTGGTTGGATCGCGAAGACATTCGACTACATCAACCACGTTCGTAAACGCTTCCCCTTTCGGTCTATGAGGGTACATGAACACACTCTCCCCGCTCGTTGCTATGCTTCTCCTAGATAGATCTTGTGTCATCGTAGGATTTTTTTGAAATACTACGTTCCCCAACAGAAGCAACCTTGTCTATCCCACCATGACCATAGTCCACGAAGGACTTGCCTCATTTGGGTAGATCTTCACGAAGTAGGTGATCTCCTTTCCCATACAAACTTCTTGCTTCAACTCCACATCATGTTGGAGGCTCCCATGTGACACCTAACAAATTTAGGAGACACCACTTTTCGAAAGATAATAGACGGTGTGTTGATGATGATCTCCTTCCTCTTGTGCTTCAAATGATAGTCTCCCCAACACTCAACTCTCTCACACATATTTGGTCATGGTGAAGGAAGGATTTGAGCGGAAAGCAACTTGGGGAGGCTAGAGATCAAGGTTCAAATGATAGGAATGGAATCTCTTGTTCTCAACACACGAGTAGGTGGTTCTCTCTCACAAAATGAATGATGGAAGTGTAGGCACGTTCTGATTGCTCTCTCTTATGAGAATAAGGTGGCAGAGGGGAATATAAAGCCTGCCAACAAAATCCAACTGTAACACACTTATGACCCAACTCGGTGGCATCAATCAGAAATCTCGGTGGCACCGACCTGTGTAAAAGTTATGAACATTAGGAATCTTGGTGGGACTGACTAGGTACAACTCCGATGGACCAATGTGCAATGGCTAGGGTAAACCTCATCTCCATGGCACCGATTGCATCATCTCGGTGGGACTGAAGTGGAGCAATAAGGCAACAGAGAGTTCGCAACCCATCTCAGTGGTCCAGATTGCAAATCTCGGTGGGATCGAAATAATTACAACAAATAATAGAGAGTTGGCAAGGCCATCTCGATGGGACCGAGATCCATATTGGTGGATCCGATTTGTTAGGGTTTGGCAGTGGCTAAGTCCAGATGAACTTGATGGCTTCGGATAGGCAATTTTGGCGGGGCCGAGTTGGAATGTAGGGTTTGGACATATTTGGATAGAGAAAGTGGTTGAGGGTTTTGGAGCAATATCACTAAGCACTTTAGAAAAAATACCATTGACCAACACATCATCCCCTTTTAATAGTATTGACTTTCTTCTACTTCTCGAGCTTGCGTTGTATTCCCTCGAAGAGGAAAGGGAGATGCAGCACAGTAGCGTAAGTATTTCCCTCAGTTTTTGAGAACCAAGGTATCAATCCAGTAGGAGACCACGCGCGAGTCCCTCACACCTGCACAAACAAATAAGAACTTCGCAGCCAATGCATTAAGGGGTTGTCAATCCCTTTACGGTCACTTACGAAAGTGAGATATGATGGAGATGATAATTTATATTTTTGGTATTTTTATTTATAAGAACAGAAAGTAAAAGCGGAAAAAGTAAAGTAGATGTAGATTGATATGTTGAGAATAGACCCGGGGGCCATAGTGTTCTCTAGTGGCTTCTCTCATGATAGCGATATTCTACGGCGGGTAAACAAATTACTGTCGAGCAATTGATAGAAAAGCGAATAATTATGAGACTATCTAGGCATGATCATTGTATATAGGCATCACGTCCAAGACAAGTAGACCGACTCCTGCCTGCATCTACTACTATTACTCCACACATCGACCGCTATCCAGCATGCATCTAGTGTATTGAGTTCATGAGAACAGAGTAACGCCTTAAGCAAGATGACATGATGTAGAGGGATAAACTCAAGCAATATGATATAAACCCCATATTTTTATCCTCGATGTCAACAATACAATATGTGCCTTGCTGCCCCTACTGTCACTGGGAAAGGACACCGCAAGATTGAACCCAAAGGCAAGCACTTCTCCCATTGCAAGAACTATAGATCTAGTAGGCCAAACCAAACCAATAATTCGAAGAGACTTGCAAGGATATTATGAGCACACATTAAGAGTTCAGAGAAGAACCAAATATTTCTCATAGATAATCTTGATCATAAATTCACAATTCATCGGATCTCGACAAACACACCGCAAAAAGAGATTACATCGAATAGATCTCCTCGAAGACAGAGGAGAACTTTGTATTGAGATCCAGAGAGAGAGAAGAAGCCATCTAGATACTAGCTATGGACCCGAAGGTCTGTGGTAAACTACTCACAACTCATGGTGAGGGCGATGATGATGATGTAGAAGCACTCCGTGATGGATCCCCCCTCCGGCGGAGCTCCGGAACAGGCTCCATGATGGGATCTCACGGGAACAGAAGGTTACGGCGGTGGAATTAGGGTTTTCTCTCTGTTGCTGATGGTTTTGGGGTACGTAGACTTATATAGGAGGAAGGAAGACACCGGGGGACACTCGAGGGGTGCACGAGGTAGGGGGGCGCCCCCCACCCTCGTGGGCACCTCGTGGCTCCCCTTCCGTGGTTCTCAAGTCTCCCGTGCATGATTTTCTCCAAAAATATCTCTCCCGAAGGTTTCATTCCGTTTGATATTACTTTTCTGCAAAACCCCGAAAGAGGCAAAAAAACAGCAATCTGGACTAGGCCTTTGGGTTAGTAGGTTAGTCCCAAAATGATATAAAAGTGTAAGACAAAGCCCATTAAACATCCAAGACATCATAAATAATAGCAAGGAACAATAAAAAATTATAGATACGTTGGAGATGTATCACTTTCCTATGGACTCAATGTGATCTTGGATCACTTAACCAAAAATGCAGAGTCTTGAGCTTTTGCCAATCCTTGTCCTTAGCATTTTGAGGGGTCCACAATCACTAGTCCTTGCCATGTCAATCATTGAACATCCTGGAATATTTAACTTGAATGGACATTAGTTCAATGAGGTATATGCTATTATGAATTACCAAAACCACCCAGGGACTAGTTGCACTTTCACTGGGGCATGTAGGTGTTGTCGTGGGAGGCTGCTAGATCCATCGGGCGCCTGGATCTGGGCCGTCGACTTTAGTTGGCGACGGGACTTTCATATGTGGTGGCTCTTGTGTGTTGTCGGCGCATCAGCTTCGCGGAAGGTGGGTGTTCTAGTCTATGTGTGGTGTATGGGGGTGCTGATTGAGATGCTCCACACAAAAGTTTGTCAGGTTCTTGTTTGCTAAAAGTGTCTGCTTTGTGCGAGTTTCACCTCCTTGGAGGCATCGTTGTGGAGGCCGGCAACCTCTCTCACCCTCGGATCATGCTCTCTGGTAAAAGTCCGAGGCCCATGGTAGGTCAGGCAACGACTTCTACATGCTGCTTTACCTTTCATGGCATCATCGTGAAAACCTATGATCCTGGCTAAGCCTTTGGAGGCTAGATGCTCGCGGCATTGCGATCAGCTGGTGATCACCTAGAGATGTGGGAATGCTGGGGTGGTGGTCTCGAGTCTGTTCGATATTGTCGGTGTCAAAATCGGCAGACCTCGGGGTAGGGGGTCCTGAGCTGTGGATCTAGGATTGATGGGTAACAAGGGACGACGGACACGGTGTTTACCCAGGTTTGGGCCCTCTCGAAGAGGTAAAACCCTATGTCCTGCTTGATTGTATTGATTATATAACGTGGTTTACATCGTAGATCTACCTCAAGATCAGTATGAGCTAACCCTAGGCTACGGGGGATGAAGATAGCTCGCCCCTAATGACTACAACCTTCGATTTATATAGACACCGATAGGGTTAGGTTTACCGAGGATAGATTACAATAAGGAATAAAAGAGATCCTACGCCTTCTTGACTTGGAGGGCACACCACAACCTCATAGATATCCTGTCACAGTACGGCTCCATCAGTCTGGCCCATGTACTATGGGTCGTTGACCCGAGGACCCCTTAGTACATGACTCCCTTAGTATCCCCCAAACTTTCCTCCAACGCCGAGACTTGTATCTGGTATCCATTCATCCAACCAGTATTCGGTTTGTGGGGCGAGTTCCTCAGCAAGTCTCCCCCCGGTTCGGTACCAAGTGATGTCCGGAATCTGAAACCACTGTTTTACTTAACACCGAAGGTAATAATAAAAATATTGCTCAAGCACAATCAACGCCTTTATCTGACAACTGCTTTCAACGAAGAGTCGCTTCCGGCCATAACGCCAAGTAGTTACTATTTCTCGAAGTGCGGCTCAAGGCTGACGCCATGCTTGACACGTTGCCTCAAGGTGGAGACCGTGTCCTGCTTTTCGGGGGATATGGTTAATGATTTCGATTCCCTGCTCATAACATTGCGGAGATATCGGGAAGTGGAGAGGCCAATGGCGTGAAAAAAGGGATCTCTGGCCTGCCCACAGTCCATAAAGGGTGGCCGCTACAGTCTGCGTCCCACGCTTCTTCTTCCTTCCGCACTCACAGTTCTTCAGAGCTCCAGCGCCCTTTCCCCTGCTTCAATAGCCAATCCCACTTCACCTCCTTCGACCATGCCCGGATCTGGCGTCAATGGGAAGTGGGAGGCCTCCTTCGTCACCAATGAGGAGATACTGAAGCTGAAGGAGGCCGGTTACTTGCCTACCAACATCGCCCATCGAGCCCCGGAAGAGGTCCATATCATCCCTACTCCCGAGCCAGGCGAGAGGGTAGTTTTTGTTCCTCACTTCCTCAGGGGGCTAGGATTTCCCCTGCACCCCTTTGTGCGGGGGCTAATGTTCTACTATGGGCTGGATTTCCACAACCTAGCTCCTAACTCCCTCCTTCATATTTCAACCTTCATTATCGTCTGTCAAGTGCTCCTCCGGGTCCAGCCGCATTTCGGCTTATGGCTGAAGGTGTTCAATGTGGAGCCCAAGGTGGTCAGCGGTGAGCACGCAGACTACGGAGGGGCTATGATCAGCAAGCTGACACGGGTCTAGTGGCCAGACGGCCACTTCGTCGACACCGTCCGGATGTGGCAGAAGGAGCGGTTCTATATCACTGAGCTGAGGGAAGCCGCATGGGGAGCAGTCCCCGCATCCCGGACCGGACCCCCACCAGATTGGCCTCCTGGACTAACAAGGGTCCAGACTGGGGTTGTGTTGCCGACACCAAAGCACTGCAGAAGCACGTCGACATCTTAATAGAGACCGGTGCGAAGCTGGTCAACGTGTTCCTAATCATGCTTCACTCCAGGCTCCTTCCTTGCTAGGAGAGGGCCAAGCCCATGTGGGAGCACGAGCCCGAAGACCCGGCCACTGCGCGGCACCTCTTTGGCATGACTCCTGACAAGATATGGGGCCAACTATTCCAGGCCCAAAAAGAGTGGTCAACCGAGGGGAAGGACATCGGTCTTGACGCCGTGAATCCTCCAAGGGAGGTGAGTGGTATGTTTCTTTGAAGAGTGTTCGGATATTCACATTACGTGAGATTCGATTGTTACGTGGATTCTACAGGGCTGGCTCGCCAAGGACAAGAAGATCAGCGGCCTAGCGCTGCTGCTTGAGGAGCCCCAATCAGAGCAGCTGGAGAAGATGCTGGTTGTGGTGCCTTACAAGGCGCCTGCTAAGAAGGGCAAGAAGCAAGAAGCCCCGAAGGCCAGGGAGGGCCTACGCCTCTGGATCCATCCGAGCAACCAGTCCGGAGAAGCTGCGGCGTCATCCATACAGGATGGGGCGAGGAGGAGGAGGACAAAGAGGAGAGTGCCTCTTAGCACTTCAAAAAGAGGCCGGTGTTCGAGGACGCCGAGGAGGTCCAACCTTCCCCGGCCCAAAGAGACAACACCGGCCTAAGATGTCCATACCTGACACCTCAGATGAAGAGAAGTCTGAGGCGTCCAAGGAGCTCCCGAAGAAGGGATCCAGGGTCAAGCCCCTTACCAGTAGGTAAGGTGTCTGCATTTTCAGCTATCATGCTTTTAGTAGTTTGCTTTAGTTGAAGGTTAACCCCTCCGAATTGTAGTCTCCCACGTGAGTGCCCCACCGAGCAAACCTCGGAAGGGACGTCGCCGCCCGCTGAGCTGGCAGACAGTTGGTCTATGGTGCACTCCGTGCCTCCTCTGGTCCTCGAAGAGGCTGAGGAGGTGCGGTCCCGAAGAACTCCTCTTCCTCTGAACACAGAGGGGGAGGTAGATTTCGTGATGGCCGAGGTAAAGGAAGCATCCCTCCTGGTCGGCGAGGGAAAGGAGTCCGGGCCATCCAGACCCCCTCCGTCGACCGCTCCCGAGCCTCCGAGGCCCTCGACGGTACAGGTTCCTCCCAACGGGGAGGGGGCGGGGAGCCAACGTTGGTGCCGAACACCTCCGCAAGGGCAGCGGTTGGCTAGTCGAACACGCTGGAGGAGTTGGTGAGCAACTCCATCATCATTGAGGGGCACCGCACTCTTACGGGTGCCACCCGGATATACAGAGTGTTCAGTCCGTCCAATCTAGACTAAAGAACATTGTCCAAGGCCTTCTAACAGGCTTTGAGGTAAGTCAAGTAATGATATTTCCTCGTAATGCGGTTATAGTTGTTAGTTTAAGTAGGCCGTATACATAGCAGCCCCCGAGACTCTGACAGGACCTCGAAGAGACCTGCAGAGGATAAAATTTGGTAAGTTGGTTAACAATGTCGACATTTCTGATGCTAACACTAGCATCTTCCGTGGCCGCAGCTGCTAATGTCGCGGAGTTCGAGGAGATGGATCGGAAGCTCAAGCTTTCTTATCAAGAGCTGGACCTTGTCAACAAACGGCTTGATGAGGCACAAGATAAGCTATGTAAAAAGATGTGTATTTTCCAGATAGGGACTGGCTGGATCATTTACTGATCGTTTATCTTTATGATCTTGCAGCTGCTACCGCCGAGGTCGAGGGCTTAAAGGAGGCCCTGAAGAAAGCTGAGGCCAAGGCGACCAAAAAGAGGACAGCCACTGAGAAGGCGGTGTCCGAGCTTGAGCAGGCAAAGTGTGCTGCTAAGAAACATGAGTCTTGGGTAACCGAGGTCCAAGGGGAGCTCCAGGATGCCACAGAGAAGCTTGAGGCCCTTGAAAAGGGGCGGGAGGAGCAATCCTCCTGTCTATCCAAGATGGAGAAGGAGCTCCAGGAGGCGAGGAGTGACGCCCGAGGTGTCTAGGAGGAGCTTCGGCTCGCCGCACATATTGCCAATGGTAAAAAATATTTACTGCAGAGTGTGTGTGCAGAGGCGACATATTCGCCCTACTGACGAGGGTTTGGCGCTCTACACGCGTCTTCGCCGAACTCCCGAAGAATGCGGCGGCCGCGGCGAGGCACTATGCCACCCGCGAGAAGGACTCCACGCAAGGGATCCTTTGGTCATAGTTTCCGGACTCCGGGCGTCCTCCCCTCCTCAGCAATCAAATGAAGCAACTGATGGAGATGCATCATATGTCCGAGCTGGCCTTGAAGGACCTCTGTGTCAGCCTGTGGCCGGTTGAGCCCATTCCGGACACCTACTTCGGCCTTGTGCAAAGGCTGCAGGAGGCACCGCTCCGGATTGACGCCGTGAAGCGCTCGACGTGCCTTGAGGGGGCGAGGCTCACGTTTGCGAAGACCATGGTCCATTGGCCAAGGATTAATCCAAGGGAGATGGCCACTGTTTTTCCACCCAAGGGAAAGCAGCATCGCCGCCCCGAGCAGTACTTCGCGTATGTGATGATCGGAGCACGGACGGTAGAGGGCCAGTGTTCGAAAAATGTAATGTTTGGGTAGTTTTAGCAAGTTTGAACCAAGTGGGATTTATGCTTTATTATGCGCCCGACGAACTTATTTGATACTGTACTGATTAAATTTTGACTCCTGTGTGTCCGTATGTTTAGTTCTGAAAACTACCAGTCGTCGACTTGAGCCCCCAAGTGAATATCACGAAGGGTGTCTTGTTTTTGCACTGTTACCCTTAGCCAACGTCGTGGTGACCGGAGGCGGTAGTGCGGGAACGAAACCAGGCAATCAGACTATTCAGCTTTACTGCTTTCACTTAGCCTTAGGAGCTTGACGGTGGGGACTAGGGACTAGCCCCCAATGTATTTGTGATGTACTTGGGGGTCGAAGCCTGCCCATTCCAATCACATGGTTTGTGTGAAGACGAACCCTTCATGTGACATGGCGAAATCGCCAACGATTTTTAGAGTCAAACCTCGTCATCAGATCGCGGATCCGTTCGCGCTTACTATGACGGTCAATTTTTGGCTTTTTCCTCCCGAGGTACTTGACCGGGCGAAACAGAAGTTCAATCGTAGGGGTTCTCCCTTTGCCTTCTTAGCCGAACGTGTGGAACATAAGGGGCAAACATAGGAGCCGGTCAACCCAACTATCGACCCAAGACATAGTTCGGAGCTGATGCATATAGTGCAATATCCGAGGCGTCGGACACCTAGCGGAAAGCGGTGCCAGACTTGACAATATTGAGCTGATATATAAATCGAACTCTTGACTTATTAATACGTTTTAATGCCAGGCTGTTCGAAGAGCGAGGAGAGAATGGGAAAGGGTATAACGAGTCGCAAGGTACACGAAGGAAATATGCCCTAGATGCAATAATAAAGTTGTTATTTATATTTCCTTATATCATGATAAATATATATCATTCATGCTAGAATTTTATTAACCAGAAACTTGATACATGTGTGGATACATAGACAAAACACAGTGTCCCTAGTAAGCCTGTACTATACTAACTTGTTAATCAAAGATGGTTGAGTTTCCTAACCATAGACATGTGTTGTCATTTGATTGACGGGATCACATGATTAGGAGAATGATGTGATGGACATGCCCATCCGTTATCATAGCATATTGATCATTCAGTTTTATTGCTATTGCTTTCTTCATGTCAAATACATATTCCTCCGACTATGAGATTATGCAACTCCCAGATACGGGAGGAATGCCTTATGTGCTATCAAACGTCACAACGTAACTGTGTGATTATAAAGATGCTCTATAGGTATCTCCGAAGGTGTTTGTTGGGTTGGCATAGATCAAGATTTGGATTTGTCACTCCGAGTATCGAAGAGGTATTCTGGGCCCTCTCGGTAATGCACACCATAAGAAGCCTTGCAAGCAATGTGACTAATGAATGGGATGATGCATTACAAAACGAGTAAAGAGACTTGCCGGTAACGAGATTGAACTAGGTATGAAGATACCGACGATCGAATCTCGGGCAAGTAACATACCGATGACAAAGGGAATAACATATGTTGTCATTACGGTTTGACCGATAAAGATCTTCGTAGAATATGTTGGAGCCAATATGAGCATCCAGGTTCCGCTATTGGTTATAGGCCGGAGAAGTGTCTCGGTCATGTCTACATAGTTCTCGAACCCATAGGGTCCGCACGCTTAACGTTCGATGACGATTTGTATTATGAGTTATGTGTTTTCGTGACTGAAGATTGTTCGGAGTCTCGGATGAGATCACGGACATGACGCTCGAAATGGTTGAGTGGTAAAGATTGATATATTGGATGATAGTATTCAGACACCTGATACGTCGCCAACGTATCTATATTTTTTTTGTTCCATGCTATTATATTATCTGTTTTGGATGTTTCATGGGCTTTATTATGCTCTTTTATATTTTTTTGGGACTAACCTATTAACCGGAGGCCCAGTGCCAGTTGATGTTTTTTTTGCCTATTTTAGTGTTTCGCATAAAAGAAATATCAAACGGAGTCCAAACGGAATGAAACCTTCGCGAGGATCTTCCCTGGAACAAACACAATCCATGAGACTTGGAGTGGAAGTCAAGGAAGAAACGAGGCGGCCACGAGGCAGGAGGGCGCGCCCAGGGGGTAGGCGCGCCCCACCCTCATGGCCCCCTCGTAGCTCCACCGACCTACTTCTTTCGTCTATATATACTCTTATACCCTGAAAACATCGGGGGGAGCCACGAAACCACTTTTCCACCGCCGCAACCTTCTGTGCCCGTAGATCCCATCTTGGGGCCTTTTCCGGCGCTCTGCCAGAGGGGGATTCGATCACGGAGGGCTTCTACATCAACACCATAGTCTGTCCGATGAAGTGTGAGTAGTTTACCACAGACCTTCGGGTCCATAGTTATTAGCTAGATGGCTTCTTCTCTCTCTTTGGTTCTCAATACAAAGTTCTCCTCGATGTTCTTGGAGATATATTCGATGTAATTCTTTTTGCGGTGTGTTTGTCGAGATCCGATGAATTGTGGGTTTATGATCAAGATTATCCATGAACAATATTTGGTTCTTCTCTGAATTCTTATATGCATGATTTAGTATCTTTGCAAGTCTCTTTTGAATTATTAGTTTGGTTTGGCCTACTAGATTGATCTTTCTTGCAATGGGAGAAGTGCTTAGCTTTGGGTTCAATCTTGCGGTGCTCGATCCCAATGATAGAAAGGGAACCGACACGTATTGTATTGTTGCCATCGAGGATAAAAAGATGGGGTTTATATCATATTGCTTGAGTTTATCATTCTACATCATCTCATCTTGCTTAAGGCGTTACTTCGTTCTTATGAACTTAATACTCTTGATGGATGCTGGACAGCGGTCGATGTGTGGAGTAAAAGTAGTAGATGCAGAATCGTTTCGGTCTACTTGACACGGACGTGATGCCTATGTTCATGATCATGCCTAGATATTCTCATAACTATGCGTTTTTCTATCAATTGCTCGGCAATAACTTGTTCACCCACCGTAATATATGCTATCATGAGAGAAGCCACTAGTGAAACCTATGGCCCCCGGGTCTAATTTACATCATATAAGTTTCCGATCTAGAATTCTAGTTTACTATTTATTTTGCAATCTTTATTTTCCAATCTATACAACAAAAATACTTAATTTATTTTATTTATCAGATCTCACTTTTTGCAAGTGGCCGTGAAGGGATTGACAACCCCTTTATCGTGTTGGTCGCAAGGTTCTTGATTGTTTGTGCAGGTACTAGGCGACTTGCGTGTAGTCTCCTACTAGATTGATACCTTGGTTCTCAAAAACTAAGGGAAATACTTACGCTACTTTGCGGCATCACCCTTTCCTCTTCAAGGGAAAACCAATGCATGCTCAAGAGGAAGCAAGAAGGATTTCTGGCGCCGTTGCCGGTGAGATCTACGCCAAGTCAAGACATACCAAGTACCTATCACAAACTCTTATTCATTAGATTATTTGCCATTCGCCTCTCGTTTTCCTCTCCCCCACTCCTAAAACGATTTTCGAAATCCTTTGCCTTTTCTTCGCCTTCTTCCCGTATGTATCTTTGTTTGTGTTTCCATGTGCCTTTTATTTGCTTGCATCTTTGCTTGCTAAAAATCTATTGATAAGGATCCACTTAAAGTGTTCTACTTGAATCATCTTCGATCCTTATGCGCTCGTGCTGAAACGCCAACTAGCCTAGTTGATGGGAAATCTTTAGATGAGCATGCTCATTTTGTGCGTCACCGTTTGTATGAAAAAGGGAGACTCTTATGGGATCAAATGAACAGATTGTTGTGTTATGCTTGGAATCTTTGTGAAATTTATGATTTTACTTGTTGCTCTAAGAACCCTAAAAAACACCTCCCCTACCTATGTGAGTTTAATGATAATGAAACCTTATCTTCATATGCAAAGGGTGTTTATAGATATCAAACAAATTGAAGAATTTGTTGCTTTTAAGGGTGCTTATGAAGTTGCTTCTTTGATTGAAAAGTATGATATTACTCTCTAGGAATCTGAAAATTTTGACATACTTAAATATTGCTATGAAAACTATGCTCATAATGTCTATGTCAAAGAATTTATTGAAAGAATGACCGCTGCTTTGGAAGAAAATAATGATATGCATGAATCTATAGATAATTATGATTCCGATGATTTGATTGAAATATCCCTTGATGAACATGACGCTTGCTATTCTTGTGGCCATGATGCCAATATTTATGAAGACGAATTTGCTATAGTTCCTTATGTTAAACATGAGATCGTTGCTATTGCACCCATACTTGATAGTTCCTTTGATGAAAAGCATGATTGCAGTGATGTTATTATAAATCCTATTAATGTCAATTGTGTTAATGATATGCAAAATCCTAAGCTTGGGGATGCTAATTTTTCCATGTCCACTACTTGTTGCAATAATCATGATTGGGGTGATTCTTCTTATGATCTTGAAAATTTATTTAATCCCCATGATGAATATAAGATTGATAATAATGTTTGCAATATTGTTGAAAGTGGGTTTGTAAGAGTGTCAACATTAAATCCCACATATTTAGAGAATGTTCAATCTTATGAAATTTTTGATAAAAGTGGGTTTGGAGAGGTCCTGACTATAGTTAGTGATAATCCCACTATTTTGGATAAGTGTCAACTTAGCATGCATGTGGATCTTGTAGAGACTATTTTATGTGATAGCTATATTGTTGAATTTGATTATGTTCCCACATGTAATTATTATGAGAGAGGAAAATATGGTTTTAGAACTTTTCATGTTACTAAATTACCTCTCGTTATGTTGAGATTGATCTTGTTTTCTTTTTTGCATGTGCTAGGTATTGCTTGTCTTGATTTGTTTTACTATAAAATGCCTATGCATAAGAAGTATGTTAGACTTAGATTGGTTTGTCACATGTTTTATGATGCTCTCTTTCTCCTCCAATTCTTATCTTTCATGTGAGCATCATTGAAATCTCAATGCCTAGCTAGGGCCGTTAAATGATAGCGCTTGTTGGGAGGCAACCCAATTTTATTTTCTTTGCTTTTTTGCTCCTGTTTAGTAATAAATAATTCATCATGATACTGCTATGATTGTGTTTTTGTGTTTTAATTAGTATTTGTGCCAAGTACAACCTTTGGGAAGACTTGGGTGAAGTCTTTGCGATCTTGCTGTAAAAAACATAAACTTTTGCGCTCACGAGATTAGCTGTCATTTTTTAGTAGAGAGTGCTTTTAGGTTGATTATTTTTGCAGATAATTAATAGACAAATTCCTCAAGTCCACCAATTTATTTCAGAATTTTTAGAGTTACATAAGTATTCGAAAGTTACAGATTGCTACACACTGTTTTGTTTTTGATAGATTCTGTTTTTCGTGTGTTGTTTGCTTATTTTGATGAATCTATGGCTAGTATCGGGGGGGGGGGGTATGAACCATAGATAAGTTGGAATACAGTAGGTTTAAGACCAATATAAATAATGAATGAGTTCATTACAGTACCTTAAAGTGGTGGTTTGTTTTCTTATACTAACGGAGCTCATGAGATTTTCTGTTGAGTTTTGTGTTGTGAAGTTTTCAAGTTTTTGGGTAAGGATTTGCTGGACTATGGAATAAAGAGTGGAAAGAGCCTAAGCTTGGGGATGCCCAAGGCACCCCAAGGTAAAATTCAAGGACAACCAAAAGCCTAAGCTTGGGGATGCCCTGGGAAGGCATCCCCTCTTTCGTCTTCGTCTATCGGTAACTTTACTTGAGGCTATATTTTTATTCACCACATGATATGTGTTTTTTTGGAGCGTCTTGTATGATTTGAGTCTTTGCTTTTTAGTTTACCACAATCATCCTTGCTGTACACACCTTTTGGAAGAGACACACATGAATCGGGATTTATTAGAATACTCTATGTGCTTCACTTATATCTATTGAGCTAGATAATTTTGCTCTAGTGCTTCACTTATATCTTTTTAGAGCACGGTGGTGGATTTATTTTATAGAAATTATTGATCTCTCATGCTTCACTTATATTATTTTTATATTCTTTTAGAACAGCATGGTAATTTGCTTTGGCTATAAAATTAGTCCTAATATGATAGGCATCCAAGATGGGTATAATAAAAACTTCCATATAGAGTGCATTGAATACTATGAGAAGTTTGATACTTGATGATTGTTTTGAGATATGCAGATGGTGATATTAGAGTTATGCTAGTAGAGTAATTGTGAAGTTGAGAAATACTTGTGTTGAGGTTTGCAAGTCCCGTAGCATGCGAGTATGGTAACCGTTGTGTAACAAATTTGAAACATGAAGTATTTCTTTGATTGTCTTCCTTTGTGTGGAGGTCGGGATCGTGTGATGGTTAACTCCTACCAACCCTTACCCTAGGAGCATGCGTGTAGTGCTTGGTTTTGATGACTTGTAGATTTTTGCAATAAGTATGTGCCTTCTTTATGACTAATGTTGAGTCCATGGATTATACGCATTCTCACCCTTCCACCATTGCTAGCCTCTCTAGTACCGCGCAACTTTCGCCGGTACCATACACCCACCATATACCTTCCTCAAAACAGCCACCATACCTACCTATTATGGCATTTCCATAGCCATTCCGAGATATATTGCCATGCAACTTTCCACCGTTTTGTTTATTATGACACGCTTCATCATTGTCATATTGCCTTGCATGATCATGTAGTTGACATCGTATTTGTGGCAAAGCCACCATTCATAATTTTATCATACATGTCACTCTTGATTCACTGCACATCCCGGTACACCACCGGAGGCACTCATATAGAGTCATATATTGTTCTAATATCGAGTTGTAATACTTGAGTTGTAAATAAATAGAAGTGTGATGATCTTCATTATTAGAGCATTGTCTCGTGTGAGGAAAAAAAGAGAAAGGTCAAATAAAATAAGAGAAAGGCAAAAAAAGAAGAGAAAGAGTCTACAAAACAAATGAGAGAAAAAGAGATAAGGGAGAATGCTACTATCCTTTTTCCACACTTGTGCTTCAAAGTAGCACCATGATCTTCATGATAGAGAGTCTCTTATTTTATCACTTTCACATACTAGTGGGAATTTTTCATTATAGACCTTGGCTTGTATATTCCAATGATGGGCATCCTCAAATGCCCTAGGTCTTCGTGAGCAAGCAAGTTGGATGCACACCCACTTAGTTTCTTTTGTTCAGCTGTCATACATTTATAGCTCTAGTGCATCCGTTCCATGGCAATCCCTACTCACTCACATTTATATCTATTGATGGGCATCTCCATAGCCCATCAATACGCCTAGTTGATGTGAGACCATCTTCCTCCTTTTTGTCTTCTCCACAACCACCACTCTATTCCACCTATAGTGCTATATCCATGCCTCACGCTCATGTATTGCGTGAAAGTGGAAAAAGTTTGAGAATACTAAAGTACGAAACAATTGCTTGGCTGGAACCGGGGTTGTGCATGATTTGAATATTTTGTGACAGATGGAGCATAGCCAAACTATATTATTTTGTAGGGATCAACTTTTTTTGTCCATGTTATTTTGAGAAGACATAATTGCTTTGTTAGTATGTTTGGAGTATTATTATTTTTATGTCAATATTAAAATTTTGTCTTGAATCTTTCGGATCTAAATATTCATGCCACAATAAAGAAAATTGCATTGATAAATATGTTAGGTAGCATTCCACATCAAAAATTCTGTTTTTATCATTTACCTACTCGAGGACGAGCAGGAATTAAGCTTGGGGATGCTGATACGTCTCCAACGTATCTATAATTTTTGATTGTTCAATGCTATTATATTATCTGTTTTAGATGTTTAATGAGATTTATTATGCTCTTTTATATTATTTTTGGGACTAACTTATTAACCGGAGGCCCAGTGTCAGTTGCTGTTTTTTTGCCTATTTCAGTGTTTCGCAGAAAAGGAATATCAAACGGAGTCCAAACGGAACGAAACCTTCGCGAGGATCTTTCTTGGAACAAACGCAATCCAAGAGACTTGGAGTGGAAGTCAAGGTAGCAACGAGGCGGCCACGAGGCAGGAGGGCACGCCCCCCACCCTCGTGGGCCCCTCGTAGCTCCACCGACCTACTTCTTTCGCCTATATATACTCTTATACCCTGAAAACATTGGGGGGGGGGGAGCCACGAAACCACTTTTCCACCGCTGCAAACTTCTGTACCCGTGAGATCCCATCTTGGGGCCTTTCTCGGCGCTCCGTCGGAGGGGGATTCGATCACGAAGGGCTTCTACATCAACACGATAGCCTCTCCGATGAAGTGTGAGTAGTTTACCATAGACCTTCGGGTCCATAGTTATTAGCTAGATGGATTCTTCTCTCTCTTTGGTTCTCAATACAAAGTTCTCCTCGATGTTCTTGGAGATCTATTCGATGTAATTCTTTTTGCGGTGTGTTTGTCCAGATCCGATGATTTGTGGGTTTATGATCAAGATTATCTATGAACAATATTTGGTTCTTCTATGAATTCTTATATGCATGATTTAATATATTTGCAAGTCTCTTTGAATTATCAGTTTGGTTTGGCCTACTAGATCGATCTTTCTTGCAATGGGAGAAGTGCTTAGCTTTGGGTTCAATCTTGTGGTGCCCGATCCCAGTGACAGAAAGGGACACGTATTGTATTGTTGCCATCGAGGATAAAAATATGGGGTTTATATCATATTGCTTGAGTTTATCCCTCTACATCATATCATCTTGCTTAAGGCGTTACTCCGTTCTTATGAACTTAGTACTCTAGATGCATGCTGGACAACGGTCGATGTGTGGAGTAATAGTAGTAGATGCAGAATCGTTTCGGTCTGCTTGACACGGACGTGATGCCTATGTTCATGATCATGCCTAGATATTCTCATAAGTATGCGCTTTTCTATCAATTGCTCGGCAGTAACTTGTTCACCCACCGTAATATATGCTATCATGAGAGAAGCCACTAGTGAAACCTATGTCCCCCGAGTCTAATTTACATCATATAAGTTTTCGATCTACAATTCTAGTTTACTATTTATTTTGCAATCTTTATTTTCCAATCTATACAACAAAAATACCAAACATACTTATTTTATTATCTTTATCAGATCTCACTTTTTGCAAGTGGCCGTGAAGGGATTGACAACCCCTTTATCGTGTTGGTCGCAAGGTTCTTGATTGTTTGTGCAGGTTGTGCAGGTACTAGGCGACTTGCGTGTAGTGTCCTACTGGATTGATACCTTGGTTCTCAAAAACCGAGGGAAATACTTAGGCTACTTTGCTGTATCACCCTTTCCTCTTCAAGGGAAAACCAACGCGTGCTCAAGAGGTCGCAACACCGGAAGGGTTCCGAGGGGTACCGGGTACATATCGGAGTTCCGGGGGGTTACCGGAACCCCCCAGGGAAGTTATGGGCCCTATGGGCCATAAGAGGGAGGCACACCAGCCCACATAGAGGTGGCGTGATATGTCTCCGTCATATCTAAATTTTTTATTGTTTCATGCCAATATTATTCAACTTTTAATTACTTTTGGCAACAATTTATATGATTTATTTGGTCTAACTTACTGATCCAGTGCCCAGTGCCAGTTCCTATTTTTTGCATGGTTTTTGTATCGCAGAAAATCCATATCAAATGAAGTCCAAATGCAATAAAATTTCACGGAGTATTATTTTGGAATATATGTGACTTTTAGGAGGTGGAAACAACGCAAACGGGCGCCCGTAGTGCCCACAACCCATCTGGGCGCGCCACCAGGCCCAGGCACGCCCTCGTGTCTTACGCTCACCTCGAACGTTGGTTGGGGCCCTTCTTATGGCGCAAGAAAGCTAATTTATGGATAAAATCGTGTTGAAATCTCAGCGCAATCGGAGTTACGGATCTCTGGGAATTTAAGAAACGGTGAAGGGAAAGATCTGGGGAACGTGAAATAGAAGAGGACAGAGAGACATATCCAATCTCGGAGGGGCTCTCGCCCCTTTGCCGCTATGGATGTCACGCCCAAGATGTGATTCTATCCCGATCACGTGATAACTTCGTGATTGGGGCACAACCGCATTTCGGGCTCTTAGCTAGATGGATATCATTACATCGTACCATTACATAAATAGATGGGGATACATACAAGTCATACAATAGTCACATGAATACAACACATCATACATAAGGCATCCGTCTACGGATGAAAACACATGAAAAACACAACGACATCCATCCTGCTATCCCCGACTGTCGACCAGGAACATATCCCAAGATTGACGAAGAAGAAGAAGAAAGAACTCCAACAAAGTAACATCGCTCTCACATCAAGTCATCGGAAACCTGCACCTACAACTGTTGTTGTAGTATCTGTGAGCCACGAGGACTCAGCAATCCCATAACCATGGGTATCAAGACTAGCAAAGCTTAATGGGTATGGAGAGGTTAGGTGGTGAGGTCGCAGCAGCGACTAAGCATTATATGGTGGCTAACTTACAAGTACAAGAATAAGATGAGCATCTACGTAAAAAGTCACAAACTAGTAATGATCCCTAAGTGATCCTGAATACCTACGAGTCAAACATATTGAAAAGAGACGATCACGGTTACTCACGCGGTTGGTGTATTTTATTTCGGATCCTCTGTCAAGTTTTCTACAACCAGATATTAACAAATTCCAATATGCCACATAACCGTGGCACGGCTTTCGAAAGATCATAACCCTGCAGGGGTGTCCCAACTTAGCCCATCACAAGCTCTCATGATCTGCAGAGGTACAACCTATTATCTTAGGGACAACCCGATCAGACTCGGAATCGCGGTGCACAAGACATTTCGACAATGGTAAAACAAGTCCAGCAAGACCTCCCGGTGTGCCGACACCCTGATAGTAGCAGTGTGTATCTCGTCCCAGGCCACGTCCGGACGAGCACTACGTACAGCAACCGAAGACCCCAGATAACTGGGTGACACTGCAAGTGGCTCTAGTTTGGAACCAATACCATCAGCCCTGGCCCCCCTGTGTGTGGAAAAAATCCTCGGGGACGCGACCCCCTATGCAAATTAATTAATTAAGTTTTTATTATGTTGCAAATTAAAAACCAAAGTTGGGCCTTGCTAGAGGAGTTTTATTCAAAGCGAACTGTCAAGGGGGTCCCATACCCCCAACCATGTTAGGGACGCAAACTCAAGGAACATAACACCGGTTTTTCGATTCTTAAGGCGGCATGAGTGGAACAAAACACCGAGAAAAAGGCCAAGCCTTCAACCCATTGCCAAGTATATAGGTGCATTAATTATAGTGATATATATTGTGTTGGGGAACGTAGCATAATTCAAAAAATTTCTACGTCTTCACCAAGATCCAACTATGGAGACATCTAGCAACGAGTAACTAAGAGTGCATCTACATACCGTTATGAAGATTGCGTGCAGAAGCTTTCAACGAAGCAAGGATGAAGTAGTCGTACTCTTCACGTTCTTCGTCACCGATGATCTAGCGCCGAACGGACGGCACCTCCGCGTTCAACACACGTACGGTGCAGCAACGTCACCTCCTTCTTGATCCAGCAAGGGGGAGGAGAAGTCGTCAGAGATCCGGCAGCACGACGGCGTGATGACGGATGTAGTGGAAATTGCAGCAGGGCTACGCCGGGCGCCCTGCGAAGGAGTTGGGAGGTGTGACGGGAGGGGGAGAGGCGCCAGGGCTGAGGTGCGGCTGCCCTCTCCCTCCCACATATATATAGGGGCCAGGGGGGGTGCCTGGACCCCCTGCAGATCCAATCTGCAAGGGGGCGGCGGCCAAGGGGGGTTCCTTGCCCCCCAAGGCAAGTGGAGCCCCCCTCCCCTTTAGGGTTTGAACCCTAGGCGCAGGGGAGGTGGGCCTCCCTTAGTGGTGCGCCAGCCCAGAGGGCTGGACACATCCCCTCGCGGCCTAGGGGCCCCACCGGGATGGGTGGCCCCACCCGGTGGACCCCCGGGGCCCCTCCGGTGGTCCCGGGACGCTCCCGGTGACCCCCGGAGATCACCCGTTGGCCGAAACTGGACTTCCCATATATCAATCTTTACCTCCGGACCATTCCGGAACTCCTTGTGACGTCCGGGATCTCATCCGGGACTCCGAACAACTTTCGGGTTTCCACGTGCATTAATCTCTACGACCCTAGCGTTACCGAACCTTAAGTGTGTAGACCCTACGGGTTCGGGAGACACGTAGACATGACCGAGACGACTCTCCGGTCAATAACCAACAGCGGGATCTGGATACCCATGTTGGTTCCCACGTGTTCCTCGATGATCTTCATCGGATGAACCACTGTGTCAAGGATTCACTTAATCCCGTATGTTATTCCCTTTGTCCATCGGTACGGTACTTGCCCGAGATTCGATCGTCGGTATTCCCGATACCTTGTTCAATCTCGTTATGGCAAGTCTCTTTACTCGATCCGTAATCCATCATCCCGTGACTAACTGCTTAGTCACATTGAGCTCATTATGATGATGTATTACCGAGTGGGCCCAGAGGTACCTCTCCGTCATACGGAGTGACAACATCCCAGTCTCGGTTCGTACCAACTCAACAGACACTTTCGGAGATACCCGATGCGTACCTTTATAGCGACCCAGTTACGTTGTGACGGTTGGCACACCCAAAGTACTCCTACGGTGTCCGGGAGTTGTACAACCTCATGGTCTAAGGAATAAATACTTGACACCGAAAAAGCTTATGCATTACGAACTATACGATCTCATGTTATGCTCAAGTTTGGGTCTTGTCCATCACATCATTCTCCTAATGATGTGATCCCGTTATCACTGACATCTCATGTCCATGGTCAGGAAACCGTGACCATCTTTTGATCAACGAGCTGGCTACTAGAGGCCTACCAGGGACTCATTGTGGTCTATGTATTCACACATGTATCGCTGTTTCCGTACAATACAATTCAAGCATGAATAACAGACAATTATCATGAACAAGGAGATATAATAATAATGCTTTTATTATTGCCTCTAGGGCATATCTCCAACAGTCTCCCACTTGCACTAGAGTCAATAATCTAGTTACATTGTGATGAATCGAACACCCATAGAGTTCTGGTGTTGATCATGTTTTGCTCGTGAAAGAGGTTTAGTCAACGGGTCTGCTACATTCAGATCCGTATGCACTTTACAAATATCTATATCTCCATCCTGTTCCGTATGGAGTTGAAACGTCGCTTGATGTGCTTGGTCTTCTTGTGAAACCTGGGCTCCTTGGTAATAGCAATAGCACCAGTGTTGTCACAGAAGAGAGTCATCGGGCTTGACGCGCTTGGAATGACTCCTAGGTCGGTGATGAACTCCTTCATCCAGACTCCTTCCTGCGCTGCTTCAGAAGCAGCTATGTACTCCGCTTCACATGTAGATGCTGCCACCACGCTTTGCTTGCAACTGCACCAGCTGACTGCCCCTCCATTCAAAATATACACGTATCCGGTTTGTGACTTAGAGTCATCCAGATCTGTGTCAAAGCTAGCATCGACGTAACCTTTTACGACGAGCTCTTCGTCACCTCCATAAACGAGAAACATATCCTTAGTCCTTTTTAGGTACTTCAGGATGTTCTTGACCGCTGTCCAGTGTTCCGTACCGGGATCACTTTGGTACCTCCCTACCAAACTTATGGCAAGGTTCACATCAGGTCTGGTACACAGCATGGCATACATGATAGAACCTATGGCCGAGGCATAGGGAATGACACTCATCTTTTCTCTATCTTCTGCCGTGGTCGGCGACTGAGTCTTACTCAATCTCATACCTTGCAAAACAGGCAAGAATCCTTTCTTTGACTGATCCATATTGAACTTCTTCAATATTTTGTCAAGGTATGTACTTTGTGAAAGACCAATGAGGCGTCTCGATCTATCTCTATAGATTTTGATGCCTAATATGTAAGCAGCTTCTCCAAGGTCCTTCATTGAATTTTTTTTATTCAAGTAGGCCTTTCCATTTTCCAAGAATTCTATATCATTTCCCATCAGCAATATGTCATCCACATATAATATGAGAAATGCCACAGAGCTCCCACTCACCTTTTTGTAAATACAGGCTTCTCCATAAGTCTGTATAAAGCCAAACGCTTTGATCACCTCATCAAAGCGAATATTCCAACTCCGAGATGCTTGCACACCTTGTTAGCGTTCTCTGGATCGACAAAACCTTCCGGTTGCATCATATACAACTCTTCCTTGAGGAAGCCGTTAAGGAATGCTGTTTTGACGTCCATTTGCCATATCTCATAATCATAGAATGCGGCAATAGCTAACATGATTCTGACTGACTTCAGCATCGCTACGGGAGAGAAAGTCTCGTCGTAGTCAATCCCTTGAACTTGTCGATAACCCTTAGCGACAAGCCGAGCCTTATAGATGGTCACATTACCATCCGCGTTTGTCTTCTTCTTAAATATCCATTTGTTTTCTATGGCGTGCCTGTCATCAGGCAAGTCCACCAAAGTCCATACTTTGTTTTCATACATGGATTCAATCTCGAATTTCATGGCTCCAAGCCATTTATTGGAATCTGGGCCCGCCATCGCTTCTTCATAGTTCGAAGGTTCACCGTTGTCTAACAACATGATTTCCAGTACAGGGTTGCCGTACCACTCTGGTGCGGAACGTGCCCTTGTGGACCTTCGAAGTTCAGTAGTAACTTGATCTGTTTCTTCATGATCATTATCATCAACTTCCTCCCTTGTCGGTGCAGGCACCTCAGGAACAGTTTCCTGCGCTGCGCTACTTTCCGGTGCAGGAGGGGTGACTGTCACCTCATCAAGTTCTACTTTCCTCCCACTCACTTCTTTCGAGAGAAACTCTTTCTCCAGAAAGTATCCATTCTTGGCAACAAAGACTTTGCCTTCGGATCTGTGGTAGAAGGTGTACCCAATAGTTTCCTTTGGGTATCCTATGAAGACGCATTTTTCCGATTTGGGTTCGAGCTTTTCAGGTTGAAGTTTCTTGACATAAGCATCGCAACCCCAAACTTTCAGAAACGACAGCTTCGGTTTCTTGCCAAACCAAAGTTCATATGGAGTCGTCTCAACAGATTTTGACGGAGCCCTATTTAAAGTGAATGCGGTAGTCTCTAAAGCATAACCCCAAAAAGATAGCGGTAAATCGGTAAGGGACATCATAGATCGCACCATGTCCAACAGAGTACGATTTCGACGTTCGGACACACCGTTACGTTGAGGTGTTCCGGGCGGTGTCAATTGTGAAACAATTCCACAGCTTCTAAGGTGTGTGCCAAATTTATGACTTAAATATTCACCCCCACGATCCGATCGCAAGAACTTTATTTTTCTGTCACGTTGATTCTCAACCTCATTCTGAAATTCCTTGAACTTTTCAAAGGTCTCAGACTTGTGTTTCATCAAATAGATATACCCGTATCTACTCAAGTCATCCGTGAGGGTGAGAACATAACGATAGCCTCCGCGAGCCTCAACACTCATTGGACCGCACACATCGGTATGTATGATTTCCAACAAGTTGGTTGCTCGCTCCATTGTTCCGGAGAACGGAGTCTTGGTCATCTTGCCCAAGAGGCATGGTTCGCACGTGTCAAATGATTCATAATCAAGAGACTCTAGAAGTCCATCCGAATGGAGCTTCTTCATACGTTTGACACCAATATGACCAAGGCGGCAATGCCACAAGTATGTGGGACTATCATTATCAATTTTACATCTTTTGGCATCTACACTATGAATATGTGTATTACTACGTTCGAGATCCATCAAAAATAAACCATTGACCAGCGGGGCATGACCATAAAACATATCTCTCAAATAAATAGAACAACCATTATTCTCTGATTTGAAAGAATATCCATCTCGCATAAGACGAGATCCAGAAACAATGTTCATGCTCAAAACTGGTACTAAATAACAATTATTGAGGTTTAAAACTAATCCCGAGGGTAGATGTAGAGGTAGCGTGCCGACGGCGATCACATCGACCTTGGAACCATTCCCGACGCGCATCGTCACCTCATCCTTCGCCAGTCTCCGTTTATTCCGCAGCTCCTGTTTTGAGTTACAAATGTGAGCAACTGGACCGGTATCGAATACCCAGGAGCTACTACGAGTGCTGGTAAGGTAAACATCAATAACATGTATATCATATATACCTTTGACGTTGCCGCCCTTCTTGTCTGCTAAATATTTGGGGCAGTTCCGCTTCCAGTGACCTGTTCCCTTGCAATAAAAGCACTCCGTTTCAGGCTTGGGTCCATACTTTGGCTTCTTCCCAGCAACAGGCTTGCCAGGCGCGGCAACTTGCTTGCCGTCCTTCTTGAAGTTCTTCTTACCCTTGCCTTTCTTGAACTTAGTGGTTTTATTGACCATCAACACTTGATGTTCTTTCTTGATGTCAACCTCCGCTGATTTCAGCATTGAATATACCTCGGGAATGGACTTCTCCATCCCCTGCATATTGAAGTTCAGCACGAAGCTCTTGAAGCTTGGTGGGAGCGACTGGAGGATTCTGTCAACAATTGCTTCTTCTGGGAGATTCATTCCCAGCTGAGACAAGCGATTGTGCAATCCTGAAATCTTGAGGATGTGCTCACTGACAGAACTGTTCTCCTCCATCTTACAGCTATAGAATGCGTCGGAGACATCATATCTCTCGACTCGGGCATGAGCTTGGAAAACCATTTTCAGCTCTTCGAACATCTCATATGCTCCGTGGTGCTCAAAACGTTTTTGGAGCCCCGACTCTAAGCTGTAAAGCATGCCGCACTGAACCAGGGAGTAATCATCACAACGCGACTGCCAAGCGTTCATAACGTCTTGGTTCGCTGGGAGAACGGGTGCATCACCTAGCGGTGGTTCTAGGACATAGGTTCTCTTGGCAGCTATGAGGATAATCCTCAGGTTACGGACCCAATTCGTATAGTTGCTACCATCGTCTTTCAGCTTGGTTTTCTCTAGGAACGCGTTGAAGTTGAGGGAAACTGGAGCGTGGGCCATTTGATCTACAAGAGATATTGTAAAGAATTTAGACTAAGTTCATGACAATTAAGTTCATCTTAATCAAATTTTAATGAACTCCCACTCAGAATGACATCTCTCTAGTCATCTTAATGATACACGATCCGAATCGAGTAGTCCGTGTCCGATCATCACGTGAGACGGACTAGTCAAAAACGGTGAACATCTTCATGTTGATCGTATCTTCTATACGACTCGTGTTCGACCTTTCGGTCTTCCGTGTTCCGAGGCCATGTCTGTACATGCTAGGCTCGTCAAGTGAACCCTAAGTGTATTGCGTGTGTAAATCTGTCTTACACCCGTTGTATGCGAACGTTAGAACCTATCACACCCGATCATCACGTGGTGCTTCGGAGCAACGAACTTTAGCAACGGTGCACAGTTAGGGGAAACACATTACTTGAAATTTTAGTGAGAGATCATCTTATTTACTACCGTCGTTCTAAGTAAACAAGATGCAAAAACATGATAAACATCACATGCAATCAATTATAGTGACATGATATGGCCAATATAATCTTGCTCCTTGGATCTCCATCTTCGGGGCACCATGATCATCTTGTCACCGGCTCGACACCATGATCTTCATCATCATGATCTCCATCATCGTGTCTTGAAGAAGTCGTCACGCCAACTATTACTTCTACTACTATAGCTAACGTTTAGCAATGAAGTAAAGTAATTACATGGCGTTATTCAGTGACACGCAGGTCATACAATAATTAAGACAACTCCTATGGCTCCTGCCGGTTGTCAAGTTCATCGACATGCAAGTCGTGATTCCCTATTACAAAAACATGATCAATCTCATACATCACATATATCATTCATCACATCTTCGTTTTGGCCATACCACGTCACATAGCACATGCTGTAAAAACAAGTTAGACGTCCTCTAATTGTTGTTGCAAGTTTTACGTGGCTTCTATAGGATTTCTAGCAAGAACGTTTCTTACCTACGACAAAACCACAACGTGATTTGTCAACTTCTATTTACCCTTCATAAGGACCCTTTTCATCGAATCCGATCCGACTAAAGTAGGAGAGACAGACACCCGCCAGCCACCTTATGCATCTAGTGCATGTCTGTCGGTGGAACCAGTCTCATGTCAGTGTACGTGTAAGGTTGGTCCGAGCCGCTTCATCCCACAATACCGCCGAATCAAGATTGACTAGTAACGGTAAGAAAGTTGAACAAGATCATACGCCCACAACTGCTTTGTGTTCTACTCGTGCAAGATGCTACGCATAAAACCTAGGCTCAGATGCCACTGTTGGGGAACGTAGCATAATTCAAAAAATTTCTACGTCTTCACCAAGATCCAACTATGGAGACATCTAGCAACGAGTAACTAAGAGTGCATCTACATACCGTTATGAAGATTGCGTGCGGAAGCTTTCAACGAAGCAAGGATGAAGTAGTCGTACTCTTTACGTTCTTCGTCACCGATGATCTAGCGCCGAACGGACGGCACCTCCGCGTTCAGCACACGTACGGTGCAGCAACGTCACCTCCTTCTTGATCCAGCAAGGGGGGAGGAGAAGTCGTCAGAGATCCGGCAGCACGACGGCGTGATGACGGATGCAGTGGAAATTGCAGCAGGGCTACGCCGGGCGCCCTGCGAAGGAGTTGGGAGGTGTGACGGGAGGGGGAGAGGCACCAGGGCTGAGGTGCGGCTGCCCTCTCCCCCCCCACATATATATAGGGGCCAGGGGGGGCGCCTGGACCCCCTGCAGATCCAATCTGCAAGGGGGCGGCGGCCAAGGGGGGTTCCTTGCCCCCCAAGGCAAGTGGAGCCCCCCTCCCCTTTAGGGTTTGAACCCTAGGCGCAGGGGAGGTGGGCCTCCCTTAGTGGTGCGCCAGCCCAGAGGGCTGGACACATCCCCTCGCGGCCTAGGGGCCCCACCGGGATGGGTGGCCCCACCCGGTGGACCCCCGGGGCCCCTCCGGTGGTCCCAGGACGCTCCCAGTAACCCCCGGAGATCACCCGTTGGCCGAAACTGGACTTCCCATATATCAATCTTTACCTCCGGACCATTCCGGAACTCCTCGTGACGTCCGGGATCTCATCCGGGACTCCGAACAACTTTCGGGTTTCCACGTGCATTAATCTCTACGACCCTAGCGTTACCGAACCTTAAGTGTGTAGACCCTACGGGTTCGGGAGACACGTAGACATGACCGAGACGACTCTCCGGTCAATAACCAACAGCGGGATCTGGATACCCATGTTGGTTCCCACGTGTTCCTCGATGATCTTCATCGGATGAACCACTGTGTCAAGGATTCACTTAATCCCGTATGTTATTCCCTTTGTCCATCGGTACGGTACTTGCCCGAGATTCGATCGTCGGTATCCCCGATACCTTGTTCAATCTCGTTATGGCAAGTCTCTTTACTCGATCCGTAATCCATCATCCCGTGACTAACTGCTTAGTCACATTGAGCTCATTATGATGATGTATTACCGAGTGGGCCCAGAGGTACCTCTCCATCATACGGAGTGACAACATCCCAGTCTCGGTTCGTACCAACTCAACAGACACTTTCGGAGATACCCAATGCGTACCTTTATAGCCACCCAGTTACGTTGTGACGGTTGGCACACCCAAAGTACTCCTACGGTGTCCGGGAGTTGTACAACCTCATGGTCTAAGGAATAAATACTTGACACCGGAAAAGCTTATGCATTACGAACTATACGATCTCGTGTTATGCTCAAGTTTGGGTCTTGTCCATCAGATCATTCTCCTAATGATGTGATCCCGTTATCACTGACATCTCATGTCCATGGTCAGGAAACCGTGACCATCTGTTGATCAACGAGCTGGCTACTAGAGGCCTACCAGGGACTCATTGTGGTCTATGTATTCACACATGTATCGCTGTTTCCGTACAATACAATTCAAGCATGAATAACAGACAATTATCATGAACAAGGAGATATAATAATAATGCTTTTATTATTGCCTCTAGGGCATATCTCCAACATATTGTGATATTCCAACAACCAAGTTCCGACATGGAGGAATCTTCATCTTCACCTGCAACTACCAATGCTATAAGAGGGACTGAGCAAGCGGTAACATAGCCGTACAATAGTTTGTTGGGATGGTGTCAAAGGTTAGAGGTTTCATGGCAACAATGAGAGGCTGACAACAATAGATAGGCAGCACGACATATAGCGATAGCATCGTGACAACTAGCATAGCAATGATAGTAATGAGATCCAAGGTTATGGTCATCTTGCATGAGATCTCGCTAGGAAGAAGAACGAGTCGGCGAAGAAGATGAAGCCACGTAGATGAACCAAGCGTAGTTGAACGAATCCTCATGATCGCAACGAAATAGGAACTATCGAGAAGAATCAAACAACATGGTAAACACACAACACGTAAACAAGACAAGATGCTCAACCAAGTATGATGCATGACAAGGCTACATGACACTACTCATGGCAAGATATGATGCATACAAGAACAACACAACCAAGCAATTTTAAATGAGGCCGGAAACAACATATAACAATTCCGGTAAGTCCTCATATGCAAATTTTGAAATTGGTCCAGATCTGAATAAACCTTATGTTAAAGTTATTAAACAACAAGTGAACATGCACCATGATGATCTACACAAAATTCTAGTCAAGTTACATATAAAGTTCATTTAATTCGGAGCTACGACCTAGAAGATATGAGCAAAACAAGTTAAGCATGGCATCGATGCAAAATGCATTCAAACGTCAAGCACACACTCTCACAACATGTATGCAACATGACATGATGCATCTACATGCAAAACCAAAAAAGTTTGATATAGAGCATGCTCAAAACGGAGCAATGGTTTAACACATACACATGAAACAAGTTAAAGGACAAGCTGTCCAAAGCAGCAACTAGGCATCTTGCAAGCATCAAAACAACATGCTACAAAAAAACCAAGATAGGCACAAGCATGGCATGAACTCAAAGTGCAGATTACGTGCTTCAAGAATCAACAAGGATCAGGTTCATAGGCATCAAGAGTAACCCAACATGATCAAGGCAACAAGCAAACTTTATATCACATATTATGACTTACTGAAAAACAGAGCATATACATGAGCAGAGTTAAATGTTGGCATGTTGGAGGCAAGAAATAATTAAGCTACAGTGCATTAACATGGCAACCAAAGGCATGTCATGCTAGACATAACATGGAGCTCAAAGAACACAACATGGTATATACATGGGAGCAACAGGTTCATGGCATTCATCAAAACAAGATGCAAACATGATATAGCAGATTCTCAGACTTAGTAAAAATCTGGGAATGCAAACATCAACATTATGATGCTGACTTTGGAGGCACATAACAGCAAGCATATCAATACTAATAAGCATGTAAAGATCATGAATATGTAGTAGGCATGAAATACTCCCAATAACTCCATTGGCACAACTCCATAGGATGCATAGGTTGACTACAACGAGCTTTGCCACATTGAACATGCTGTTGACAGGCTGACAGATTTATTATCAAGCAACTTGAGAGCAAGAAAGAGACATGCTACAACAGGCTATAAATGCAAACAAGGGCATGGATGGATAGAGCGCAACATGTAATTCAAGACATGATCATTGGACATCTCCACATGTGCATGGATATGACTGTAGCATCAAGCAAACATGACATCACAATATGACAGATTCAAACTTAGCAGTTTTTAACAAGTCTCGAGAAACAACAAATAGCGAGTAGGTCACTTTGCAAGCTTGTTTCACTCACACAAGGCATATCATGAAAATTGGATTTCACCATATCACAGATGACATGATTGTGCTCCTAAAACATGTTGACATTATGCTCAAACAAAAATCACACAAAAAGATATAAAAAGACAAATCATCAACTTATAACAGTTTTCAGCAGTTAACAACACTTAACACTTTTGCAACAGGGATTAAGGCATCAAGATGAACAGTAAAATGCATGAACATGCAACTTACATGTAGAGCATCAAGAAATGAACAGTTTGAAATATTATATGCTCAATTTGGATAACGTGCAAGAAGTTACAAGCACCACAACATGCACACATATTACTGAAATACAGGGACTTAGCAGTTTTCAGAAAAAAAACAGATGAGCGTCAACTAGCTAAAAAACGCATGGGTGAGAGATAGGCGGTGGGCCTCACATTGGGTTGGGCCGGTGGGTGAGGAAGAGGCCAGGCAGGCTGGGCACGTCGGGCCGGGGCGCTGGGCCCGGCTAGAACTCGCGGCCCACGAGGCCCAGCTTCGAGCGGTTGCTCTGCTCGAACTCGAGCAGAGCCATGGCGGCGGCGACGCTGAAGATTCCAGCGACGGCGAGGCTTGAAGCAGCGACGATGGAGCGAATCTGGCGGGGACGGGCTGGGGATGGCCGGACCGGCCACGGGGGTCGTAGGGGCTCCGATCCCGAGCGGAACGAGGTGGAGGCAGACGCTGCCGATGAGGCAAAGATGGCGGCGGGGTTTCGGGCGGCTGGAGGCGGCGGAGGCTGGCGACTCGGGGCAGAGGAGCAGGGAGGCGAGTGGGGTGCACAGGGTTCGGCGAGCAACGGGCGGCGATGGCGGAGGTGAGGCAGAGGTGAACGGCGGCGAGGAGCGGCGGATCCGGCATGGGGGCGACGAGGCGCGGGGTGGAGGCGGAGGCGCCGCGGGCCGGCAGGCCCGCGCGGGTGGCTGCAGCACGGTGGAGAGGGAGGCCAACGGTGCCACGTGGCGGCCCTTGATTGGCCGCGGCCAGCGGCTGGACATGTCCGGCCGCGGGCGGATGTGTCCGGCGGCGCGAGGAGGAATATGGCTAGGGTTTTCAGAGCCCTCCGATCGCGATCCAACGGCACCAGAGTGGAGGGGGGTCTAGGCAGGCCTAGGAGGGCTGTGTAGAGGGTAAGTGGGGTGAGAAGGGAGGGAAGAAGAGTGGCCCAGCGGGGTTTTCGGAGACCGAAAATGTCCGACGATAGACACGCGATAGTGCCGCTCTAGGTTTAACGGTTGGGCTATCAAACGGACTCCAAATGCGACGAAATTTGGCAGGCGGTCTGTCTACACTATAATAAGACCACACGCCAAGTTTCAACCCATTCCAACAACATTTTCTGGTCACTTATAAAATAATATTTCGGAGGTGCCGCGGGCGCGTATGAGTGTGTATGAGCTTAGAACGGACAACGGAGAGGACGAGGAGATGGGCAACTACGAACGGATGCGAGTTTTGAAAACTATGCACATGAAATGCACATGATGACATGCAAAATGCAACACGCAAGCGAATGAGATGGCAACGACAGCGAATAACTGGAAGACACCTGGCGCATCAGTCTCGGGGTGTCACAATGGAGGCCATGGACCAGAGGGGGAACCCTCCTCCCACCTATGGAGGAAGCCAAGGAATAAGAAGGAGGGGGTCTCTCTCCCCCTCGCTTCCGACGGCGCCGGAGTGCCGCCGAGGCAACGATCGGGACGGCGATCTACATCAACAATCTTGCTACCGTCAATACCAACTCTCCCCCCTCTATGCAGCGGTGTAACACATCTTCTCCCCGCTGTAATCTCTACTTAAACATGGTTCTCAACTCCATATATTATTTCCCAATGATCTATGGTTATCCTATGATGTTTGAGTAGATCTGTTTTGTCCTATGGCATAATAGTGATCTTGGTGGGTATGATTGTATATTTTATTTTGGTGTTGTCCTACAGCGCCCTCCGTTCTCGCGCAAACGAGAGGGGCCCCCATTGTAGGGTGTTGCAATATGTTCATGGTTCACTTATGGTGGGTTGCGAGAGTGATAGAAGCATAAACCCAATTAAGTGGGGTATGCCGTATGGGAGTAAAGAGGACTTGATACTTAATGCTATGGTTGGGTTTCATGACCTTAATGATCTTTAGTAGTTGCGAATGCTTGCTAGGGGTCCAATCATAAGTGCATATGATCCAAGTAGAGAAAGTATGTTAGCTCATGCCTCTCCCTCATATAAAATTGCAAGAATGATTACCGATACTTGTTATCGATTGCCTAGGGACAAATCATTCTCTTGTGCTACAAAAAAGCTTGCTACTAGACTACTTTTATTTTCTTGCAAAGTACTTTACTCCAAGTTCCCACTAAGTACTTCTATTTTTATTTCTATCTTATATAAAGCAAACGCTAAGTGTGTGTAGAGTTGTATCGGTGGTCGATAGAACTTGAGGGAATATTTGTTCTACCTTTAGCTCCTCATTGGGTTCGACACTCTTACTTATCGAAAAAGGCTACAAAGGATCCCCTACACTTGTTGGTTATCAAGACCTTTTTCTGGCGCCGTTGCCGAGGAGTTATAGTGTGGGCTGAATATTCTTGTGTGTTCTTGTTTGCTTCATCAGTAAGTAGTTTTTATTTTGTGCTCTTGTTTTCTATCTTTAGTTATGGGTAGAAAACGCAAAATACCAAAAAATAGTGGTACCTACTGAACCAATGGTTGAAGAACCACCCAAAATCTATCACACTATAGAAACTTTTTACTTGGATCATCTTCGATCCCAATGTGCTCGTGCAGAAACCCCAACTAGTTTAGTTGAGGGCATATCTTTAGATGAGCATGCTTGTTATGTGAGACACCGCTTATCACAAAAAGGTAAACTTTTATGGCATCAAATTAATACTATGCAATGTTATGCTTGGAATTTATGTGAATTATATGATTATACTTGTTGCTTTGAAGACCCTAAGAAACACCTTCCCTACCAATGCGAGTTTATTGATAATGGAAGTCTATCTTCATTTACTAACGGTGTTTATAATTATTATGATGTTGAACAAATTGAAGAATTTGTTGCTTTTAAGGGTTCTTATGAAATTGCTTCTTTGATTGAAAAGTATGATGCTACTCTTTACAAATCTAAATTTTTTGACATACTTAAATATTGCTATGATAACTATGCTTCCGATGCTTATATTAAACCATATATTGAGCACTTCTCTGCTGTCCAAGAAGAGACTAATAGTTTGCAGGAGTCGATGGAAGAAGAAATCGATGACACTGTGAGACCATCAGATGAAAAAGATGAGGAGAGTGAAGAACAAAAGGAGGAAGAACGGATTAGCTACCCGTGCCCAACTTTTGATGAGAGTAACCCCTCAACTCATACATTGTTTAATTTCCCTTCGTTCTTACCGAAGGATGAATGCTATGATCCCGTTGATTCATTTGAAACATCCCTTTTTGATGAACTTGATGCTTGCTATGCTTGTGGCCATGATGCCAATATGAATTATTCTTATGGATATGAACTTGCTTTTGTTCCTTATGCTAAGAATAAAATTGTTGCTCTTGCACCCAGACATGATAGTCCTATTATCTTTTTGAATTCTCCAAACTACACTATATCGGAGAAGTTTGCACTTATTAAGGATTACATTGATGGGTTGCCTTTTACCGTTGCACATGATGAGTTTGATGAATATAATATGCATGTGCTTGCTGCTCCTACTTGCAATTATTATGAGAGAGGAACTACATATCCGCCTCTCTATGTTTCCAACACGACAGAATTGCAAGAAACTTCTTATATTATGCATTTTCCTTTACTTGATGTGTACGAATTGTTCTTGTGTGACATGCCTATGCATAGGAAGAGAGTTAGATTTCGTCATTGCTTGATATATGTTGCTTTGTGCTCACTACTAAATGCCAAATCATTGCTAATTCAAATTGGCTTTGACATACCTTGGGATCCGGGTGGATTCATTACTTGAGCACTTTATGCCTAGCTTAATGAAGAAAGCGCTGCCAGGGAGACAACCCGGAAGTTAAAAAAAGAGTCATTTATTTCTGTTGAGTGCTTTTATAAAGTTTAAAAACAAAAACAATATAGAGGGGAACATAAAACTTCACAAAAAGAATAGTGAAAGTGAGATAGACGAGCACCGTGGAAGCGGGAGCATGCCTTGAACTTTGTTCATGCCCTCGGAAACTTTGTGAATCTTGAATTATAGAATTCATGCCCTTGGAAACTTTGTGAATTTTGAATTACAGAAACTTTTCAACAAAAATAATTATCCCCTTGTACAATTCCATTGTATTATAAAAATAATATGCCAAGAGTTTCCTTTAGGATGATTAAATTGCTTGTTGGTTTGTGCGGTGCAAAAACAGAAACTTTGGCTGTAGTGCGCGATTTTACATTTTTTAGTGGAATGTAGAAATCTTCTGAAACTTTTTGCAAATCTTCATATACAAATTCTTTATTTTTCCTATTTTGTTTCAGAATTTTTGGAGTTACAGAAGTATGGTGGATGTTCAAATCTTTACATACTGTCCTATTTTTCACATATTGCTGTTATAGCTTCATTATCTGCATATGTTTGAATTCCTGTTGAAGCCTCTTTGTCTTGGGGCCATAGAATTGTGATAGCATACATGGGTAATGTTTGTTTATAATTATACCATAATGTTAGATCAGTACATTATGATATTTCATTGATCATATGCACTAACCCCGCCACTAAAAGTTCGGTTAATTTTTATGTGGATGAAGTGTTTGGAGATCGAGGATGTCTCTTTGTGAGGAGAAGGAGGAGAGGCAAGAGCTCAAGCTTGGGGATGACCAAGGCACCCCAAGTAAATATTCAAGGATACTCAAGCGTATAAGCTTGGGGATGCCCCGGAAGGCATCCCATCTTTCTTCAACAAGTATCGGTATGTTTTCGAATTCGTTTCGTTCACATGATATGCGTAAATTCTTGGAGCGTTGTGTGCCTTTTACTTTTCTTTTAATAATGCACCATGCTGGTATGAGATATTCCATATCTGATTTGTAGAATGCTCTTTGCACTTCACTTATATCTTTTGAGTATGGCTTTATAGAATGCTTCATGTGCTTCACTTATATCATTTGAAGTTTGGATTGTCTGTTTCTCTTCACATAGCAAGCCAATGTTCATAGAATGCTCTCGTGCTTCACTTATATTGGTTAGATCATGGTCTTTGTAGAAAGAACTAAAGTCTCTTGATTCACTTATATCTATTTAGAGAGTCAAACGGAATTGGTCAATTGCATGGTTAGTCATAAAATCCTACATAAAACTTATGGATCACTGAATATGATATGTTTGATTCCTTGCAATAGTTTTGCGATATAGAGATGATAATATGTGGGAGGTACTAGTAGATGGTCGTGTTTAGTAAGATATTGATGTTAAGGTTTGTGATTCCCGAAGCAAGCACGTATAGTCTCTCGTTATGCGGGGAAGTTGGAGCACAGTTTATCCTTGATTGTCCTATCTTTGTGTGAAGGTCGGGGGCGGGCGATGGTTAACTCCTACCAGCCTCCCCCTAGGAGCATGCGTAGTATTACTTTGCTTCGAGGCCTAATAAAATTTTGCAATAAGTATGTGAGTTCTTTATGACTAATGTGAGTCCATGGATTATACGCACTCTCACCCTTTCATAATTGCTAGCCTCTCTCGTGCCGCTCAACTTTTGTCGTTGCATAAACTTTATTATACCTTCCTCAAAACAGCCACCATACCTACCTATTATGGCATTTCCATAGCCATTCCAAGATATATTGCCATGCACTTCCATCATATAGTTGACTTGAGCATTCATTTTCATATTGCTTTGCATGATCGTAAGACAGCTAGCACGATATTTTCATGGCTTGTCCGTTTGTTGATATCTTTGCTATGCTAGATTATTGCACATCCTGGTACACTGCGAGAGGCATTCATTTAGAGTCATACTATTTCATAGGTATCGAGTTGTAATTTTTATTTCTTTTGAGTTATAAGTAAATAGAAGTCTGATGATCATCGTTATCCATTATTAGAGCATTGCCCCAGTAATGATAGGATGATGGAGACCATGATCCCCCCACAAGTAGGGATGAGACTCCGGACTAAAAAAGTGAGAGAAAGAAGAAGAAGAAAATGAATGAAAAAAACAGAAGGGGCATGCAAATACCACACTTGTGCTTCAAAGTAGCACCATGTTTTACATATAGAGAGTCTGCTATGTTGTCACTTTCATATACTAGTGGGAATTTTCCGTAGTAGAGTCTGATGCATACCCACTTAGTTTCATATTGAGCTTTCGTACACTTATAGCTCTTAGTGCATCCGTTGCATGGCAATCCCTACTCCTCACATTGATATCGATTGATGGACATCTCCATAGTCCATTAGTTTGCCTAGTTGATGTGAGACTTTTTTTCCTTCTTTTGTCTACTACCACCGCATTCTATTCCACCTATATTGATATATCCATGGCTTGCGCTCATGTATTGCATGATAGTTGAAAATGCTAAAGCGCGTTAAAAAGTATTAAGACATAAGTGATTCAAAGCAATAGTCTATAATTTGACATAAAGACATCAATACTCGGGCATCCCAACAAACAATCATGTCTTTCAGAATATCAAATGCTAAAGAATGTTATCCCTACAAAATCATATAGACTTGTCATGCTCTGTCTTCCCAGCTCAAAGTATAAATCATGTACTACCCCGGTGTCAGCCAAGCAATTGGTTCATATTCATGCCATGACTAGATATATGATCTAGTTTATGCTAGGTAGCATTCCACATCGAAAATTATCTTTTCTATCATTTACCTACTCGAGGACGAGCAGGAATTGAGCTTGGGGATGCTGATATGTCTCTGTCGTATCTATAATTTTTGATTGTTTCATGCCAATATTATTCAACTTTTACATACTTTTGGCAACAATTTATATGATTTATTTGGACTAACTTACTGATCCAGTGCCCAGTGCTAGTTCCTGTTTTTTGCATGTTTTTTGTATTGCAGAAAATCCATATCAAACGAAGTCCAAATGCAATAAAATTTCATGGAGATTTATTTTGGAATATATGTGATTTTTAGGAGGTGGAAGCAACGCAAACGGGGGCCCATGGTGCCCATAACCCACCAGGGCACGCCACTAGGCCCAGGCGTGCCCTGGTGTCTTAGGCTCATCTGGGACGTCGGTTGGGGCCCTTCTTATGGCGCAAGAAAGCTAATTTGTGGATAAATTCGTGCTAAAATCTCAGCGCAATCGGAGTTACGGATCTCCGGGAATTTAAGAAACGGTGAAGGGCCAGATCTGGGGAAAGCGAAACAGAAGAGGACAGAGAGACAAATCCAATCTCGGAGGGGCTCTCACCCCTCCGCCACCATGGAGGCCATGGACCAAAGGGGGAACCCTCCTCCCACCTAGAGAGTAGGCCAAGGAAGAAGAAGAAGGAGGGGGGCTCTCTCCCTCTCGCTTCCGGGGGCGCCGGAGTGCCGTCGGGGCAACGATCGGGACGGTGATCTACATCAACAATCTTGCTACCGTGAAAAACCAACTCTCTCCCCCTAAATGCAGCGGTGTAACACCTCTTCTCCCCGCGGTAATCTCTACTTAAACATGATGCTCAACTCCATATATTATTTCCCAATGATCTATGGTTATCCTATGATGTTTGAGTAGATCTGTTTTGTCCTATGGCATAATCGTGATCTTGGTGGGTATGATTGTATATTTTATTTTGGTGTTGTCCTACGGTGCCTTCCGTTCTCGCGCAAACGAAAGGGCCCCCCGTTGTAGGGTGTTGCAATATGTTCATGGTTCACTTATGGTGGGTTGCGAGAGTGACAGAAGTTTAAACCCGAGTAAGTGGGGTATGACGTATGGGAGTAAAGAGGACTTGATACGTAATGCTAATGTTGGGTTTCACGACCTTAATGATCTTTAGTAGTTGCGGATGCTTGGTAGGGGTCCAATCATAAGTGCATATGATCCAAGTAGAGAAAGTACGTTAGCTCATTCCTCGCCTTCATATAAAATTGCAAGAATGATTACGGGTACTTGTTATCGATTGCCTAGAGACAAATCATTCTCTTGTGCTACAAAAAGCTTGCTACTACACTACTTTTATTTGCTTACAAAGTACTTTATTCCAAGTTCCCACTAAGTACTTCTACTTTTATTTCTATTTTAGATAAAGCAAACGTTAAGTGTGCGTAGAGTTCTATCGGTGGTCGATAGAACTAGGGGGAATATTTGTTCTACCTTTAGCTCCTCGTTGGGTTCGACACTCTTACTTGTCGGAAAAGGCTACAAACGATCCCCTACACTTGTGGGTTATCATGGCACCCCCCCACAAGGAAGGAGGTCGAATTGAAGTAGGGGAGGGGGCGACGCCCCCCTTTCCTTCTCCTCCTCCCACTCCTTCCTCCTTTCCCCCTCCATAAGAAGGAATAGAGGGGGGGGGGGGCGAATCCTACTAGGACTAGGAGTCCTAGTAGGACTCCTCCATCATTGGCGCACCCCTAGGGCTGCCTACTGATACGTCTCCAACATATCTAATTTTCCAAAACCTTTTGCCCTTGTTTTGGACTCTAACTTGCATGATTTGAATGGAACTAACCCCGACTGACGCTGTTTTCAACAGAATTGCCATGGTGTTGTTTTTGTGCAGAAATAAAAAGTTCTCGGAATGACCTGAAAATCCGCGGAGAATTATTTTGGAAAATATAAAAAATACCTGCAAGAAGATCCAGACCAGGGGGGCCACACCTTGTCCACGAGGGTGGGCCCCCCAAGGGCGCGCCCCCTGCCTCGTGGCCCCCCTGGTGCTCCACCGACGTATCCCCAGATCCTATATATTCACTTTGGGGGAGAAAAAAATGAGAGAGGAAGAATTATCGCGTTTTACGAGACGGAGCCGCCGCCAAGCCCTAATCTCTCTCGGGAGGGCTGATCTGGAGTCCGTTCGGGGCTCCGGAGAATGGAGATCGTCGTCATCGTCATCATCAACCTTCATCCATCACCAATTCCATGATGCTCACCGCCGTGCGTGAGTAATTCCATCGTAGGTTTGCTGGACGGTGATGGGTTGGATGGGATCTATCATGTAATCGAGTTAGTTTTGTTAGGGTTTGATCCCTAGTATCCACTATGTTCTGAGATTGATGTTGCTATGACTTTCTTATGCTTAATGCTTGTCACTAGGGCCCGAGTGCCATGATTTCATATTTGAACCTATTACGTTTTCATGAATATATGTGTGCTCTTGATCCTATCTTGCAAGTCTATAGTCACCTACTATGTGTTATGATCCGGCAACCCCGAAGTGACAATAATCGGGACCACTCCCGGTGATGACCGTAGTTTGAGGAGTTAATGTATTCACTATGTGGTAATGCTTTGGTCCGGTACTCTATTAAAAGGAGGCCTTAATATCCCTTAGTTTCCAATAGGACCCCACTGCCACGGGAGGGTAGGACAAAAGATGTCATGCAAGTTCTTTTCCATAAGCACGTATGACTATATTCGGAATACATGCCTACATTACATTGATGAACTGGAGCTAATTCTGTGTCACCCTAGGTTATAACTTCTACATGATGAACTGCATCCGACATAATTTCCCATCACCGATCCAATGCCTACGAGCTTTTCAAATATTGCTTGCTGCTTTTTTACTTTTCCATTGCTACTATTACAAAAACTACAAAAACACTACCGTTACTTTTATTGCCGCTACCGCCACTATCATATTACTTTGCTACTAAACTATCTTGCTGCAGATACTAAGTTTCCAGGTGTGGTTGAATTGACAACTCAGCTGCTAATACTTGAGAGTATTCTTTGGCTCCCCATGTGGCGAATCAATAAATTTGGGTTGAATACTTTACCCTTGAAAACTGTTGCGATCCCCTACACTTGTGGGCTATCAAGAATATTTTCTGGCGCCGTTGCCGGGGAACATAGCTCGATTCTTTAAGTCGCTTGGGATTTATATCTGTTGATTACTATGAAGAATTTGAAGGACTCAAAAACCAAGATGTTACCCTCAACTACGAGGGGAGGTAAGGAATCGCCATCTAACTCTGCACTAGATTCTCCTTCTGTTATGGGTAAATTTGCGACACCTACTCATGCTATTGAATCTGATATGTCGTATGCTTGATGATGCCACTTCTGCTATGTATTATGAAACTACTTCTATGCCTGATAATACTATGCCACTAGGTGAATTTCTAGATGAACAAATTGCTAAGGTTAGGGAGAATGAAAATATTGAAACTGATAATATTTATGAAAGTGATGATGAAGCTTCTCCAAATAGATATGAATTGCATGTTGTTCCTGAGGGTTATGTTATGGATGAAGAAACTGCTAGAGACTTTCTTGCTTGCAACGATAGATATGATCTTAATAAATTATTAGCTAAGCTGAAAGAAAAGTCCTTGAATGCTAGAATGAAACATGACCCTGCTTTTGCTAGTTCACCTATCTGTGTTACTGATAAGGGCTATGAATTTTCTGTTGATCACGAGTTAATTACTTTGGTTGAATCTGATCCTTTCCATGGCTATGAGTCTGAAACTGTTGTGGCACATCTTACTAAGTTGAATGATATAGCCACCCTGTTTACCAACGATGAAAAGATTCATTATTACTATATCCTTAAGTTATTTCCTTTCTTGTTAAAGGGTGATTCTAAGACTTGGTTTAGTTCTCTTGATCCTGGTTGTGTGCGTAGTCCCCAGGTTATGATGTATTACTTCTCTACTAAATATTTTCCAGCTCATAAGAAACAAGCTGCCTTACGGGAAATATATAACTTTGTGCAAATTGAAGAAGAGAGTCTCCCACAAGCTTGGGGGAGGCTTCTCCAATTACTTAATGCTTTGCCTGATCATCCTCTTGAGATGCACAATATACTTGATGTCTTTTATAATGGACTAACTGATGCTTCCAGAGACCACCTGGATAGTTGTGGTGGTTGTGTTTTCAGGGAAAGAACAGTTGATCAAGCTGAATTACTATTGAATAATATGTTGGCCAATGAAAATAATTGGACACTTTCTGAACCAGCCCCTAAGCCAACTCCGAAGAAAAGAGGTGTTCTATTTCTTAGTCCTGAAGATATGCAAGAGGCAAAGAAATCTATGAAAAAAAAGGTATTAAAGCTGAAGATGTTAAGAATTTACCACCTATTGAAGAAATACATGGTCTTGATAACCCGACACAGGTAGTAAAGGAAAATTCTCTTTATAGATTTGATGAAGGTGATATTCCTCGTTATAAGTCTGCTAGCCAATGCTTAGATGAGTTTGACAATTTTATTGTGAAACAAGAAAACTTCAATGATTATGTTGGTGGACAATTGCAACACAATGCTTATATGATTGAACCCTTGAGTGATTATCTGTCTAGAGCTAAAGGTGAACTGAAACTCATAAGTAAACATGCTTCCACGGTCACCACTCAAGTAGAACAAGTACTTAAGGCTCAGAATGATTTTCTCAATGAATTAAATAGTAAGAATAATGACTATGCTGTTAGAGTTGCTACTAGAGGTGGTAAGGTGACTCAGGAACCTTTGTATCCTGAAGGCCACCCTAAGAGGATTGAGCAAGATTCTCAGAGTGCTAATTTAGATGCACCTAGTTCTTCTGAAAAGAAGAAAAAGAAAAATGATAGAACTTTGCATGCTTCTAGTGAACCTGTAGCTGACACACCTGAGAATCCCAATGATATATTTGTTTCTGATGCTAAGACACAATCTGGTAATGAACATGAACCTAGTGATAATATAAATGATGATGTTCATGATGATGCTCAACCTAGCAATGATAATGATGTAGAGATTGAACCTGCTGTTGATCTTGATAACCTACAATCAAAGAATCAACATTATGATAAGAGAGACTTTGTTGCTAGGAAGCACGGTAGGGAAAGAGAACCATGGGTTCAGAAACCCATGCCTTTTCCTCCTAAACCATCCAAGAAAAAGAATGATGAGGATTTTGAGCGCTTTGCTGAAATGATTAGACCTATCTTCTTGCGTATGCGTTTGACTGATGTGCTCAAAACAAATCCTTATGCTAAATATATGAAAGATATTATTACCCACAAAAGAAAGATAACTGAAGTAGAAATTTCCACCATGCTTACCAATTACACTTTTAAAGGTGGAATACCTAATAAACTAGGAGATCCAGGAGTACCTACTATACCTTGCTCCATTAAAGGAAACTATGTTAAAACTGCTTTATGTGATCTTGGAGCCGGTGTTAGTGTTATGCCTCTCTCTTTATATCGTAGACTTGACTTGAGTAAGTTGACACCTCCTAAAATATCTTTGCAAATGGCTGATAAATCAAATGCTATACCTGTCATCATTTGTGAGGATGTGCCTGTTGTAGTTGCAAATGTTACTATTCTAACGGACTTTGTTATCCTTGATATTCCCGAGGACGATAGTATGTCTATTATCCTTGGTAGACCCTTTTTGAATACTGCAGGGGCTGTTATTGATTGCAACAAAGGCAATGTCACTTTTCATGTCAATGGTAATGAGCATATGGTACACTTTCCGAGGAAACAACCTCAGGTCCACAGTATCAATTATATTGGAAAAATTTCAACTATTACTATTGGTGGTTTTGAATTTCCTCTTCCTGGTATCAAGAAGACATATGACATTCTTATTGTTGGGGACGTACATATCCCCATTGAGGTAACCTAGTGTTATTCGAAAATTCTCCGGTTTCATGTTACTCGGAAAGAGTTTATTAACAAGACATGATCAACCTTGTTAATGGATTCCTTTTGATGAGCATGAGATAGGTGAATCTAGATAGCACAACCTTTTGTACCCTCCTTTTACTTTCTGTTAATTAGTATAAATAAAACAAAAATATTATTTTCTGTCTGTTTCCAGACTTATCCGTGCAATAACAAAATACCCCGAAAATAAAAGTTCTCCAAATGCCCTGAAAATGAAATATGATATTTCTAGAATATTTGAGAACATATGGCACAAAACACACAGCGAGGGGAGCTAGCACCTGGCCACGAGGGTCCAGGGCGCCCCCCTCAAAGGGTCCGCCCCTGCCTCGTGGGCCCCACATGCCCCCTCCACTTATTCCTGCACCCACACTCTTCTTCTTCCTCCCAAAAAATCACTAACCAGCTCAAACCCGAGTTCTAACTCATCTTGCTGCCATTTTTGATCTCCTTGCTCAAAGCACCATTCACCAAACTGTTTGGGGAGATTGTTCCTTGGTATGTGACTCCTCCATTGGTCCAATTAGCTTTTGCTCTAGTCACATACCAGCTCAAACCCGAGTTCTAACTCATCTTGCTGCCATTTTTGATCTCCTTGCTCAAAGCACCATTCACCAAACAGTTTGGGGAGATTGTTCCTTGGTATGTGACTCCTCCATTGGTCCAATTAGTTTTTGCTCTAGTGCTTTATTTATTGCAAATTTTTGCTGCTGTGGTGACCTTGTTCTTGAGCTTGCATGTCAAATTTTCTTGGTCCCAAGTAGTTCTAATGCATGATATAGTCTCTAGGCACTAGTAGGAGTTGTTGCTATCAAACTTGTTGAGTTTAGTTAACTTTTATTTGGAGTTACTAAAAAATTCAGAAAACTGCATAGGAAAAACCTCCAAGGTGGTTCTTCAAGGAATCAAGAACCGAGGCTCGCGTTTCATGAGCCGGACGATGAACTACCGAGGGATGCTGACGTGTGGCCTTGTGAATGGCCGTCACATAACTTTATGGATCAGGTTGGCATCAAGGATGAATTTTACGCATATGTGCGCAACGCTGACCTCGAGGGCTTCATACTAGATAAGTGCCCTCGATACTGTTCCTTAACTGACACCTTTGTGAGAAGGTTTAAATTTTCATCTTCACGTAATTCTCACACTGTCCTGTTTGACCTGTATGATAAATCTTACACCATGGACTTAGAGGACTTTAATGATGCTTGTAAGCTCCCACAGTGGGGCAGTATGGGTGATCCTTGCAAATCTGAATTTAGAGATTTCCTTGCTAGTATCACAGTGGGGGAATCTAGAAAAATCACACAGGCTACCATAGGGAGCATCCATTTTCCTGCTATTCATTACTTTGCTCTCTTTATCGGTAGATGCATAAATGGTAAAGATGAGGCTTGTCACATGTGTGTCCTAGATCTTAGTGTTCTCAGGAGTGCTGTGCTAGGTGATCGACAATATAACTTGGGAGCCATTGTTGCACGTAAGCTACACCATAATGGTATGCATGGAGATTTAATTGGTGGGATTTATGCCACTCGTATAGCCCACCGTCTTGGTGTGCCTGTGCACGAGAATGATGAACCTTTACCTCCTGCTCATTTGGATTGCCATGCTATGACTAGTCACCGGTTTATAGAGAGGGATGATCAATCCCTCAAATATGGACTAATCTTTAACAGGCATCATGCCATCCCTATTGTTCTTCCTGCCCCTACTTTGTTTGACTTTTAGGCAAAAGGGAGATACACTATAAGCATGGAGGAGGCAAATGCGTATCATAATGAAAGTGCAACTAATCCCCGGGTGGTTTTGGTAATTAATAACAACATATATATCATTGAACTAATATTCTCTTGAGAATCATTTCAGAAAAGTTCGATGATATGGGTATGGAAATGTCTGAAGAAGTGGACCCCTCAAAATGCTAAGACAAGCATTGGCAAAAGCTCAAGACTCCATTTTTGGTTTAGTGATCAAAGATCACATTGAGTCCATAGGAAAAGCCAATACTATTAAAAGGGGATGAGGTTGTGTTAATGTTCTTGTTGCTCAAGTGCTTGGTGATCTAGCTCCCTCAACTATCAGCACTCTTCACTTTACAACACACTCATAAGTAATCTCGGACAAACCGATTCTGCAAACTCAGTCCCACCGAGATGAACCACTTCAGTTATTTCCCTAAACCCTAATTTCTCGGTCCATCCGATTCTGTGTTTCGGTCTCACCGAAAATGTTCTGCCAACCTTCTGTAACCAAATGACAGCATTTCGGAATATCCGAGTTGTTGTTTTCGGTCACACCAAGATGGCAAACCCTAACCTTTGACTCACTTCGGACAAACCGAGATGGTATTTTCGGTCCCACCGAAAATCCCAACGTTCACTATATTTGAACTTTCGGTCTGACCGAGTTTTCACTTCGGTCTCACCGAGATTGGTCAAATGTGTGTGTAACGGTTGGATTTTGTGTGGAGGCTATATATACCCCTCCACCCCCTCCTCATTCGTGAGGAGAGCCATCAGAAAGTACCACCACTTCTACCATACACTTTCTGAGAAGTGAACCACCTACCCTTGTGTTGAGATCAAGCCATTCCATTCCTACCATATGAAACTTGATTTCTAGCCTTCTCAAGTTGCTTTCCACTCAAATCTTTCTTCCACCACAGCCATATCAGTGAGGAGAGTTGAGTGTTGGGGAGATTATCACTTGAAGCACAAGAGCAAGGAGTTCATCACCATCAACACCGTCTATTACCTTTTGGGGGGTGGTGCCTCCTAGATTGGTTAGGTGTCGCTTGGGAGCCTCCGTCTTTGAGATGTGGAGTTGAACCAAGAAGTTTGTAAGGGCAAGGAGATCGCCTACTTCGTGAAGATCTACCCCAAGTAAGGCTAGTCCTCCGTGGGCGTAGGCCGTGATGGAATAGACAAGGTTGCTTCTTCGTGGACCCTTCGTGGGTGGAGCCCTCCGTGGACTCGCGCAGCCGTTACCCTCCGTGGGTTGAAGTCTCCATCAACGTGGATGTACGATAGCACCACCTATCGGAACCACGACAAAAATCTCCGTGTCACCAAACTGCGTTTGATCTTCTCCACCTCCTTTTTACATGTGCAATTTACTTTCCGCTGCATATACTCTAGAATTGCATGTGTAGGGTGTTACTTGAATTGGTCTTAACTGTGAAACTGCCAAAAACATTGCATGATCTAAAGGCAGATTTTTTATATTGTCAAGTAGTCTAATCACCCCCCCTCTAGACCTACTTTCGATCCTACAAGTGGTATCAGAGCTTTGGTCTCCATTGCCTTGGTTTCCATTGCATTGGACTCCATAAGCTTGGTTTCACAACCTAGGAGAGTATGGCGTCTAGTGAGGGTAATTATCGTAGAGGTCCTTACTTTGATGGTACAAATTTTGCTAGTTGGAAGCATAAAATGAAAATGCATATTCTTGGTCATAACCCAGCCGCATGGGGCATTATTTGTGTTGCTATGCAAGGTGATTTCTTTGAAGAAGGAAAAGTTCCGGATCGCGAAGCTACACCCGAAGAGTTGAAGATGTTGCAAAACAATGCTCAAGCTTGTGACATTCTCTTCAATGCTTTGTGTCCCGAAGAGTTCAACAAAATCAGTCGTCTTGAGAATGCTAAAGAGATTTGGGATACTTTGGTTGAAATGCACGAAGGTACTGAATCTGTGAAGGAATCAAAGCTAGATATTCTTCAAGGTCAACTTGACAAGTTCAAGATGAAGGATGGTGAAGGAGTCGCTGAAATGTACTCTAGGCTTGCTCTCATTACAAATGAGATTGCTGGCTTAGGAAGCGAAGAAATGACCGACCGATTCATCATTAAGAAGATTCTCAGAGCTTTGGATGGAAAGTATGACACCGTGTGCACTTTGATCCAAATGATGCCAAACTACAAGACTCTCAAGCCAACTGAAGTCATTGGAAGAATTGTTGCTCATGAGATGACACTTAAGGATAAGGAAGAGCTTCACAACAAGTCAAGTGGTGCTTACAAAGCTACAAGTGATGCTCCTACTACCTCAAGTGACAAGCTAATTTCCAATGAAGAGATAAGCCTAATGGTCAAGAACTTCAACAAGTTCTACAAGAACAGAGGCAAAGAAAGAAGCTCAAAATCTAGATCATATGATGAAAAGAGATCTTCTAGTCGTGATCGAAACTACTACAATTGTGGAAGACCCGGACACTTCTCAAATGAGTGTACGGCTCCCCACAAGAGAAGAGAAGAATCTCCAAGAAGAAGAGCAAGAGATGAGTCACCTCGGAGAGAGAGAAGGAGTAGAGATGATCGTTATGAACGAAGACCTTCTCGGAGAAGCAAGGATTCTGAGAGGAAAGACAAGTCATCAAGGAGCTACACAAGAAGAAGACATCAAGCTCATGTTGGTGAATGGGTCTCCGGCTCCGACTCTGACAATCAATCCGATGGAAGATATCACTCCGACTCCGACTATAGTCAAAATGAAGGTGTTGCTGGACTTGCACTCGTATCCTCCAACTCCAACTCCTACGACTTATTTGATTCACCAAATGAGGGAATTGGAAGATGCTTCATGGCTAAAGGTCCCAAGGTAACACACCCTGAATTCATTGACTTTGATAGTGATGAGGATGACTTGCTTGGTGAAGATGAGCTCTTGCATGATAAATCTAGTGAGCTTAGTAATGATGAAAATGCTAGTAGTCTTTATAGTCGAGAAGAATCGAATGACAATGCTATGAAGGAGATTGAGCGTCTAACTAAAGAACTAAACACTCTTAAGTTAGCTCATGAAACAACTCAAGAAGATCATAGAGAGCTCCTAAGATCTCATGAGAAGCTACGCTTCGAGAAGCTCACTCTAGAGCAAGAACATGAGTTTCTAAAAGCGATCAATGACGATCTTCGAAAGAAGAGTTCTTCATATCTTGCCAAAAGACTTCTCTTGTCTAATTTCTTGCCACCTATTAAGACTAAGCATGACAAGCATAAGAAAAATTCTTCCTCTAGTAGTAACAATAACAATGTTAAATCAAATGTTGTTACTTCTAGTAGTTCTCTTGATTCCACTAACAATGTTTCAAGCCAAGTTACACTTGAGCAAGAAAATAGCTTATTGAAGGAAATCATAGAGAAAGGTGTCTACAAGAGTATTGCCGGAAGCAAGAACTTTGAGGAGATTGTTCGCAAACAAGGAAGACACCGGAAGAATCAAGGGGTTGGTTTTGAGCGAAAGTTCAACGCCGAAGGTGTTGAGTGGGAAGAAGGTCAATACCCTACTCCACAGTTTGTCTCACAAAAGGAGAAGTATGATCCTACTTCTTCCAATGTGGAACAAGCTCAAGATGACCTTCCACCACAAGACCACAAGCTAAAGGCCAAGGACAAGCTTCAAGAAGAGATTGATGCATTCATTGAAGCACCTCAAGCCATGGTCAAGTGGGTTCCCAAGGACACATCAAGTTCTACTTCGTCAAGCTCAACTACAGCACCAAGGATTCCCATCAAGATGATGTGGATCCCAAAGAAGAAGAACTAGTAGGTTCTTGAGGGTGACTCCGCCAACAAACTTCACTCATATTCTTTTTGGCAAGAACTTGTGCAATCAACTTCCACATCATGCACTTGTTCATGGAGTCACAAACCCTCTTGTTGGTAAGTCAAGGGACAAGGTAATCATTGCTTTCATGGACATCATCTTTTGTGTACTTCACTCTATGTCTATGGAAATTCTTGTTTGTTCCTTGTGGGACTAACCCATGTAGGTATTGAAAGTGCCCTAATCCAAAGGATTGCTCCTAACTCATGATGATCTACATCAACATTGAGCATCCACATCTTCAACATCTACATGAAGTCTTCTACGACAACCCAAGGTTAGTTTGACCCTTTAAAAGGGGTTCTCACATCTAGGGGGAGCTTTACTCAAAAATTGAGCTAAAGCATCTTCAAATGATGTGAACACATAAATGCTTTATGTAAAAGTGGTAATCCCACTTGTGCTTAAACGATGAGTATGACCTATGATCAAATGTTCTCATTTGGCTCCTAAGTCAATATACTCATATATAGATGACCTAGTCATCGACAAATTGTGTGCTAGTAGCTAGAGTGTTTGGTTGTGCATGTTTGACACATATTTCAGTTGCTATCTTATTGTGTGAGCATGTTGAATGCATGATTCTATTCATTCAAGGACATCCATTTGTGGTTTTGATTGTTTTGGTTTCTTTTTCTGGCCAAATGGATGGACAAGAATGCCTAAGCACCTTTCCCTAGCTATCTATGCTTTCTTGTCTCAAAACTCTATTCATGCTTATATCACAACTTTGAACAAGTCTTTTTCGGACAGTCCGAGTGAGGAGCACTCGGAACCACCGATTCGTCTAAGGCTGACTTCCAAAACCTTCTAAGTCCATTTCGGTCTGACCGGTTTCTCAATATCGGTCCAACCGAAACGCTTAGACTGATCTAGGTTTCATCTCGGTGAAACCGAGTTCAAACTCTCGGTCTGACCAATATGTGTAACTGCACAGCAGATATACATCTCGGTGAAACCGAGTTTTTCAACTCGGTCCCACCGACAGCACGGGGTTATATATACCTGAGGGGCTGCGCGCGATTTCTTTCTTCAAACCGTTCGTCCCCAAGACCCCTGCTGCCGCCGCCCTGGTCTACGGATCGTCGCCTTCGTCACCTGTGCGCCCTCGCCGCAGGTCTCCGCCGCCGTCAACGGTAATCATCTCCACCGTTGCCGCCGTAGAGGGACACCACCAAGTTAGGGTGTGTCTCGACCCCTTTTCGTGCTCCACTGCTGATTCTTGCACGATAGGTTGCCATGATTCAATCCATGTTTGATATGTTCCCCACACAATAGTTCAGATCGTCTAGTTTCGAGGAAAATTCTTAGGTTTAGGTTTCCACGGAATGCATCTCGGTGAAGCCGATTTTGAAAATCGGAATGACCGATTTGGCCTCTGGCCATTGCACTGCAGAGTTCGGTTTAACCGAGTTGTGCCAATCGGAACGACCGAAAAGAAGTTTCAGTGAAACCCTAAGTTTTCGGTAGGACCGAAACCCATTTCGGTCTGACCGAAAGTGGTGTGTAGGTTTCTGTTGAGCACTTCGGTTGCACCGAAACCTGAAATCGGTTTGACCGAAATACATTCTGTGAAAACTCAAAACTAAGTTTTTAACTCATTTTTTTTCAAAAACTTCTGCAGTTGTGATAACTCTTCCATTCTGCCTATACCCTATCTTTTCACAGGTTTTTCAGCCATGTCAGATGTCAGTGACAGCCAGAACAGGTCTGAATCACCGTTTGCTGAAATTCCAGAGGCAGATACAAGTCCTGCAAGCAGCTCTAGTGATGATGGTGAGAGGAGCACCCCTAGTGGTCTGCCTCCCGCAGCTACGAGAACCAGGAAGAAGAGAACTTCTGATGATGAGGACTCCGACTTTGTTGCTGAGGAAGTTACCTCCAAGCCCAAGAGGAATGTGGTTGCCAAAGAGCACCAAGGGCAGCAGCCAAGGAAAGGTACAAGCAAAGTGAAACAGTCAGCAGTTGCTAAGAAGCTCAACTTGGAAGAGCCTGCTCCAAGCAAGGTGAAGAAGACTTCCAAAAGGAAGAGGGTCGTTTATGCTGAACCTCAAGTTGATGCTGAAGAAGAAGAAGAAGAAGCACCCCAGCCTCCTCCTCAGAAAGCTAAGTTCATGGGTGATGCTATTCGGGCTCAAGCCTCCTCTAAGCCCAAGAAGCCTGCTCCTTCCAAGGTAGCTCCAGCCAAGCCCAAGAGAACAACCAGAAGCATTCCAGCTTCTGAGAAGAACAAAGGAGAGATGCCACCGTCTGAATCAGATGAAGAGCATGTGTTGCTTAAGCTCCGTCCCAAGTTGCCACTCCACAATGATGCTCATCCTCAAGCTGAGGACATGAAGGCAAGGAAGGACAAAGGTCTCAGGCTATGGAGACAGTCTGATCCATATGCCGTAAGGAGAAGGACTGCTGTGGACCCCAGATTCCACACCAGAGAGCAGCAGGATTTCTATGAGACCGTGCTAATGGATAAGAAGCCCATTGTTGCTGACACCAGGTATGTTGACTGGAAGTACATTGACAGTGAAGAGCACCGGGACTTCTTTCCCCATGTGCATGAGAGCTTTACTGCATGTGGAGTTGCTGACTTCGTGGGTCAAGAGCTGACAGCCTGGAATGACGAGATGATCATGCAGTTCTATGCCACTGCCCACTTCTACCCTGATGGCAAGATCACCTGGATGACTGAAGGTCAAAGGTTTTCTTCGACTGTTGAAGAATGGGCAGAACTTCTGAACGCTCCAGTGCAGAGAGAGGACGACATTGATGTCTATGGGATTCCTAAGAAGAGTCATGATTCCATGAAGAATATGTACAAGGAGATCCTAGCTGCTGATTTAGAGGGATGGAAGCTAGGCTCAGTGTATTATCTCCAGGCAGGTCTGACCACCACTAACACTATTCTGAGGCATACTTTGATGCCTAAGTCAGGTGACCACCGGATGATACGAGGCTATTCTATCAACATGCTGCACATTCTCGATGAGAAGGCACCTTTTAAGGTGATGGACTTGATGGTAGAAACCATTAAGAGGACTGCAGCTGACCAGAAGAGGTCATGTGGGTTTGCACCGCAGATACAGATGCTCATCAACGCCAAGTTTGGCACGGGCAAATTCATGTTGGATAGGAAGCACTTGCCACTGCAGCCAGAGCATGAGGACAACGTAGTTGTGATGGATGAAGAGGATCCCACCTCAGTTGAAGGGCAAGCCAAAATTGAAGCTGCGAAGAAAGCTAAAGCTGACAAAGAGGCAGCAGCAGCAGCAGCTAAGCCAAAGAGCTTTGGAGAACAAATTCTTGAAGCTACCCAGAGGATTGAACAACGCCTGGCCAGCATTGAGCAATCTCAGGAGAGCTTTGAGAGGATTGTCGAGGACAAGATGCACGCTCTGGACGTGAAGCTGACTGAGATTCAGGTGTCTGTCAACAAGCTTGAGGCAGACATGGAGGAGACTAGGCAGGAGAGAGCAGAGCTTATGCAGGATGATCTAGTCCAGGACTCTCATCGCCAGACTGCTCAGGTTCCCAGAGGATCCAGATCTGCAGCTATCCCAGTGACAGACTCCAGGGCTACCACTTCAGCACCAGCTTCAGCTCCAGCAGTTCCTTCAGCTCCAGCATCCACTCCTCCACCACAGACATCAGCAGAGGTCTTCGCAGATGCAGCTATCTCTACACCGACATCTACCCAGACGGGAGCCGCCAGCAGAGCCCGCAGTGACGCTTAGCTCTATACCTTTTCGAACTTTTTGGTAACTTGTTGCCAAAGGGGGAGAAATTGTTATAGATCATAGGGCTTCGAGAGAGAGAGTGCTCTTTCGTCTTTTCGTTCTTTTGCCGGTTTTCCTTGAGATACATTGGTTTCTTTTGGTTCCAGATACTTTATGTGTGCTTGCCACTACGTTTGATGCTACCTTAATGAGTGCTTAGTCATACTATGCCTTAATGTGTGCTTTTTGCTTATCATATGCTATTTCTTATTGTATGGCTATTTACTCTTGTCTTGGTGATTGAGTGCATGTTACTCATTCTTATCATTTTGTGCGCTCCACCAAGATGTATGTGACATGGAAGAGTGACCCATAATCCTAATCGATTGTGCATTTACATTCAAACGCAAATTTTAAATAATGCACAAATTTAGGGGGAGCTCTTGTTTATCACATACTTCTCAAAGCGACGATGTTTTTCCTTGATTATATCCTTTGTCGAAGCTTTGATCTATATGTTGTCATCAATTACCAAAAAGGGGGAGATTGAAAGTGCAACTAATCCCCGGGTGGTTTTGGTAATTAATAACAACATATATATCATTGAACTAATATTCTCTTGAGAATCATTTCAGAAAAGTTCGATGATATGGGTATGGAAATGTCTGAAGAAGTGGACCCCTCAAAATTCTAAGACAAGCATTGGCAAAAGCTCAAGACTCCATTTTTGGTTTAGTGATCAAAGATCACATTGAGTCCATAGGAAAAGCCAATACTATTAAAAGGGGATGAGGTTGTGTTAATGTTCTTGTTGCTCAAGTGCTTGGTGATCTAGCTCCCTCAACTATCAGCACTCTTCACTTTACAACACACTCATAAGTAATCTCGGACAAACCGATTCTGCAAACTCAGTCCCACCGAGATGAACCACTTCAGTTATTTCCCTAAACCCTAATTTCTCGGTCCATCCGATTCTGTGTTTCGGTCTCACCGAAAATGTTCTGCCAACCTTCTGTAACCAAATGACAGCATTTCGGAATATCCGAGTTGTTGTTTTTGGTCACACCGAGATGGCAAACCCTAACCTTTGACTCACTTCGGACAAACCGAGATGGTATTTTCGGTCCCACCGAAAATCCCAACGTTCACTATATTTGAACTTTCGGTCTGACCGAGTTTTCACTTCGGTCTCACCGAGATTGGTCAAATGTGTGTGTAACGGTTGGATTTTGTGTGGAGGCTATATATACCCCTCCACCCCCTCCTCATTCGTGAGGAGAGCCATCAGAAAGTACCACCACTTCTACCATACACTTTCTGAGAAGTGAACCACCTACCCTTGTGTTGAGATCAAGCCATTCCATTCCTACCATATGAAACTTGATTTCTAGCCTTCCCAAGTTGCTTTCCACTCAAATCTTTCTTCCACCACAGCCATATCAGTGAGGAGAGTTGAGTGTTGGGGAGATTATCATCTGAAGCACAAGAGCAAGGAGTTCATCATCATCAACACCGTCTATTACCTTTTGGGGGGTGGTGCCTCCTAGATTGGTTAGGTGTCGCTTGGGAGCCTCCGTCGTGATGTGGAGTTGAACCAAGAAGTTTGTAAGGGCAAGGAGATCGCCTACTTCGTGAAGATCTACCCCGAGTAAGGCTAGTCCTCCGTGGGCGTAGGCCGTGATGGAATAGACAAGGTTGCTTCTTCGTGGACCCTTCGTGGGTGGAGCCCTCCGTGGACTCGCGCAGCCGTTACCCTCCGTGGGTTGAAGTCTCCATCAACGTGGATGTACGATAGCACCACCTATCGGAACCACGACAAAAATCTCCGTGTCACCAAACTGCGTTTGATCTTCTCCACCTCCTTTTTACATGTGCAATTTACTTTCCGCTGCATATACTCTAGAATTGCATGTGTAGGGTGTTACTTGAATTGGTCTTAACTGTGAAACTGCCAAAAACATTGCATGATCTAAAGGCAGATTTTTTATATTGTCAAGTAGTCTAATCACCCCCCCTCTAGACCTACTTTCGATCCTACACATAATATGACAGAAGCAGCCCGCCTTCGAGTTGCAGCTCAGCGGGCAGTAGCTGCTGCGTCTCAGTACAACCCCAACTACAACTTTGGATATCTCTTAGGCTAGTACTGGCCATAGAACAACTTAGGCTAAAAACGTAAGCTTGGGGGAGTACGTGTTTCTCACCGACTTTACATTCATGTTCACACTTATTCTAGTTGTCGGTGCTCACACTCTTTCTTTGTACCATCCATGTTTAGTTTCAATTTATTTTTCTTGGTCTTTTTCTCCTGTGCTAGAAAAACCTTAAGAAAAACAAAAAATATTAGCCATAGCTTCTAGCTAGTTTACTTTCCTTGCAGTAGTAATTAAAAGAAAACCCAAAAATATTTCCTGGTATTCATTTGCTTGTTGGGAGCTTTCCCGTGTAAATAGGTCTTTTCTTTTCTTTGGGGGTTAAGAGTAGAAGACCATGATTAAATTTCTTAGCGGCTCTCATATGCTTTATTGTTGATTTAACCTTGAGCCATATTACCTTGTCTTCTCTCTTGTATTAAATGCTCCCGGATTCCAGCTTAGTCCAATGCACGTGCACTATTATTATTATCCACACCATTCGGTCGTGCGATTGAAAGGCAATAAGGATGATATATGATGAACTAATTGAGATGAGAAAAGCTGGTATGAACTTGACCTCTCTTGTTTTTGTAAATATGATAGTTCATCGTTCCTGATTCAGCTTGTTATGAATGAAACATGCTTCCTATGACAATTAGAGATCATAGCTTCTTATGCCATGCTTAATTAGTTGAGAGTTTATAATGGTCTATCTTGCGTGCCAACATGGTATTAAAATGGTTGTGATGTGGTATGATGGGTGGTATCCTCCTTTGAACGATTCAAGTGGTCTGACTTGGCACATGTTCACGCATGTAGTTGAAACAAATCAACATAGCCTCCATGATATTTATGTTCACGGTAACTTAAATCCTACTCATGCTTGCATTCATAGTTGAGTAATTTTAATGCATGTTCATGACCGTTGTTGCTCTCTAGCTGGTCGCTTCCAAGTCTCTTTCTAGCCTTCACATGTACTAAGTGGAAATACTGCTTGTGCATCCACTTCCATAAGCCCCAAAGTTATTCCACATGAGTCCACCATACCTTCCTATATGCGGTATTTACCTGTCGTTACAAGTAAATTTGTATGTGCCAAACTCTAAACCTTCAAATGAAATTCTATTTTGTATGCTCGAACAACTCATGTATCAACTAGGGCTATCTATATCTTCCATGCTAGGTGGGTTATTCTCACGATGAGTTGACTCCGCTCATCATTCATGAGAAAATGGCTGGTAACCGGGATGCCCAGTCCCATGCTCAAAATCATAATAATTAAACAAAACCCCCCCAGGGTTGTTGCTGGTTTGGACGGTACCCGTTGTTTCCGGCTAGCCGTGGAGTGTGCTTGTTGGTGGTTGGAGGAGTATAAACTTTACCATTCTATTTGGGAACCGCCTATAATGTGCGTAGCATGGGAGATATCGAGATTCTTGGTTGTTATGTTGACAATGAGAGTATACCGCTCAAAATATTATTCATCTCTATTTAAAAACGAGCTCTGGCACCTCTACAAATCCGTGCTTCTCTCTGCGAAGGGCCTATCTATTTAGTTTTATGCAGAGTCATCATCCTCTTATAAAAGAGCACTAGTTGGAGAGCACCTCTGTCATTTGCATGTATTACTTTTAATTTGCACTGATTATGATCATGACTAGATCTCTTTTACCATGAATTACAATGTCTAGTCAGTCCTTGATCTTTAAAGGTGCTCTGCATTTATGTTTTGCGGTCTCAGAAAGGGCTAGCGAGATACCATCTTGTTATGTCATATCATGATTGTTTGGAGAAAGTGTTGTCATCCGAGGTTTATTATTATTGCTCGCTAGTTGATTATGCCATTGATATGAGTAGACTTGAGACCTGAAAGTTATTGTGAATGTGGTTAGTTCATGATCTTGCTGAAAACCTGAATGTTGGCTTACATATTTACAACAACAAGAGCAAACAGAGTTTGTCAAAGTTTTTTTGTATCACTTTCAGTTTATCAACTGAATTGCTTGAAGACAAGCAAAGGTTTAAGCTTGGGGGAGTTGATACGTCTTCAACGCATCTACTTTTCCAAACCATTTTGCCATTGTTTTGGACTCTAACTTGCATTATTTGAATGGAACTAACCCGGACTAACGTTGTTTTCAGCAGAATTGCCATGGTGTTGTTTTTGTACAGAAATAAAAAGTTCTCGGAATGACCTGAATATCCACGGAGAATTAATTTGGAAAATATAAAAAATACATGCAAGAAGATCCATACCAGGGGGCCCACACCCTGTCCACGAGGGTGGGGGTGCCCCCTAGGGCGCGCCCCCTGCCTTGTGGGCCCCCTGGTGCTCGATCGACGTATCCCCAGATCCTATATATTCACTTTCGGGGAGAAAAAAATGAGAGAGGAAGAATATCGCGTTTTACGAGATGGAGCCGCCGCCAAGCCCTAATCTCTCTCGGGAGGGCTGAGTTGGAGTCCGTTCGGGGCTCCGGAGAGTGCAGATCGTCGCCATCATCATCAACCTTCCTCCATCACCAATTCCATGATGTTCACCGCCGTGCGTGAGTAATTCCATCGTAGGCTTGCTGGACGGTGATGAGTTGGATGTGATCTATCATGTAATCGAGTTAGTTTTGTTAGGGTTTGATCCCTAGTACCCATTATGTTCTGATATTGATGTTGCTATGACTTTGCTATGCTTAATGCTTGTCACTAGGGCCCGAGTGCCATGATTTCAGATCTGAACCTATTATGTTTTCATGAATATATGTGTGTTCTTGATCCTATCTTGCAAGTCTATAGTCACCTACTATGTGTTATGATCCGACAACCCCGAAGTGACAATAATCGGGACCACTCCTGGTGATGAACTTAGTTTGAGGAGTTCATGTAATCACTATGTGTTAATGCTTTGGTCCGGTACTCTATTAAAAGGAGGCCTTAATATCCCTTAGTTTCCAATAGGACCCCGCTGCCACGGGAGGGTAGGACAAAAGATGTCATGCAAGTTCTTTTCCATAAGCACGTATGACTATATTCAGAATACATGCCTACATTACATTGATGAACTGGAGCTAGTTATGTGTCACCCTAGGTTATAACTTCTACATGATGAATTGCATCCGACATAATTTCCCATCACCGATCCAATGCCTACGAGCTTTTCATATATTGCTTACTGCTTATTTACTTTTCCGTTGCTACTATTACAAAAACTACAAAAACACCACCGTTACTTTTATTGCCGCTACCGCCACTATCATATTACTTTGCTACTAAACTATCTTGCTGCAGATACTAAGTTTTCAGGTGTGGTTTAATTGACAACTTAGCTACTAATACTTAAGAGTATTATTTGGCTCCCCTTGTGTCGAATCAATAAATTTGGGTTGAATACTTTACCCTCAAAAACTGTTGCGATCCCCTACACTTGTGGGTTATCACCTACCCCCTTCTCCCTCCATTATATACATGGGGAGGGCACCCCTAGAACACACATCAATTGTTCCTAGCCGTGTGCGGCGCCTTCCTCCACAGTTTTCTCCTCCGATCATATTGTCCTAGTGCTTAGGCGAAGCCCTGCACGGATCACTTCACCATCACCGTCACCACGCCGTCGTGCTGTCTAAACTCTCCCTCGACACTTTGCTGGATCAAGAGTTTGAGGGACGTCATCGAGCTGAACGTGTGCTGAACTCATAGGTGCCGTACGTTTGGTACTTGATTGGTTGAATCGCGAAGATGTTCGACTACATCTACCGCGTTAATCTAACGCTTCCGCTTTCGGTCTACGAGGGTACGTGGACACACTCTCCCCTTCTTGTTGCTATGGATCTCCTAGATAGATCTTCCGTGAGCGTAGAATTTTTTTGAAATTGCATGCTACGTTTCCCATCAGTGGCATCATGACCCTGCTCTATGGGTAGATGATATGCACGAGTAGAACACAAAGAGTTGTGGGCGGTGATAGTCATACTTCTTACCACCAATGCCTTATTTTGATTCGGCGGTATTGTTGGATGAAGCGGCCCGGACCAACCTTACATGACCACGTTCATTAGACCGGTTCCACCGACAAACATGCAACTAGTTTTGCATAATGGTGGCTGGTGGGTGTCTGTTTCTCCAACTTTAGTTTAATCGAATTTGACCGCAGCCGGTCCTTGTTGAGGTTAAAACACCAAACTTAACAAAACATCATTGTGGTTTTGATGCGTAGGTAGGAACGTTTCTTGCTAGAAGCCCGTAGAAGCCACGTAAAACTTGCAACAACAAAGTAGAGAACATCTAACTTGTTTTTGCAGGGCATGTTGTGATGTTATATGGTCAAGACGTGATGAGTTATATGTTATTGTATGAGATGATCATGTTTTGTAAATTATCGGAAACCGGCAGGAGCCTTATGGTTGTCTCTTTATTGTATGAAATATGATCACCATGTAATTGCTTTACTTTATCACTATGAGTTAGCGATTGTCGTAGAAGCAATAGTTGGCGAGACAACCATGACGCTACGATGGAGATCAAGGTGTCAAGCTGGTGACGATGGACATCATGACAGTGCTTTGGAGATGGAGATCAAAGGCACAAGATGATGATGGCCATATCATGTCACATATTTTGATTGCATGTGATGTTTTTCTTTTTATGCATCTTATTTTGCTTAGTACGGCGGTGGCATTATAAGATGATCCCTTACTTAAATTTTCAAGGTACAAGTGTTCTCCCTGAGTATGCACCGTTGCGACAGTTCGTCATGCTGAGACACCACATGATGATGGGTGTGATAAGCTCTACGTTCACATACAACGGGTGCAAGACGGTTTTGCACATGCGGAATACTCGGGTTGAACTTTACGAGCCTTGCATGTACAGACATGGCCTCGGAACACTGGAGACCGAAAGGTCCAACGTGAATCATATAGTAGATATGATCAACATAAGATGTTCACCATTGAAGACTACTCGATCTCACATGATAATCAGACATGGTTCAGTTGATATGGATCACGTGATCATTTAGAGGACTTAGGGATGTCTATCTAAGAGGGAGTTCTTAAGTAATATGATTAATTGAACTTAATTTATCATGAACTTAGTCCTGATAGTTTTTGTATATCTATGTTGTAGATAAAGGGCACGTGCTACCGTTCCCTTGAATTTTAATGCGTTCCTAGAAAAAGCTAAGTTGAAAGATGATGGTAGCAACTACACGGACTGGGTCTGTAACTTGAGGATTATCCTCATTGCTGCACAGAAGAATTATTTCCTTGATGCACCGCTAGGTGAAAGGCCTGCTGCAGGTGCAATTGTTGATGTTATGAACGTCTGGCAAGCTCGATCTGATGACTACTCGATAGCTCAGTGTGCCATGCTTTACGGCTTAGAATCAGGATTTCAAAGATGTTTTGAACATCATGGAGCATATGAGATGTTCCAAGATTTGAAGTCAATATTTCAAGCAAATGCCCGAGGTGAGAGATATGAAGTCTCCAACAAGTTCTATAGCTGCAAGATGGAGGAGAACAGTTCCATCAGCGAACACATACTCAGAATGTCTGGGTACCATAACCACTTGACTCAACTGGGAGTTAATCTTCCGGGTGATAGTGTTATTGACAAAGTTATTCAACCACTACCACCAAACTATAAAGGCTTTGTGATAAACTATAATATGCAAGGGATGGAGAAGACAATTCCCGAGCTATTCGCAATGCTCAAAGCTGTGGAGGTAGAAATCAAAAAGGAGTATCAAGTTTTGATGGTTAACAAGACCACTATGTGATGCCCCGAGACCGATGCTCTAGTGTCTTCCAGTTATTTTCATTGTCATTGTGTGTTTGAACTATTTGTTGCCATGATCGCGATGAGTGCCATTGTCATATTTTGCTTCTTGCATCATGTTCATCATTTGGTTATATTGCATTGCCATGCCCATCTTTGTCATGTTGCATTTGTGCCTCTTGTCATTTTGCATTCTCATAATCATCATGTGCATTGTCATATTCATGCATGTTACATTGTTGCATGCTTCATGTATGATCATGCATCATCACCTCCTACTTCCTTTTTCTTTCTTTCATTTTGGCAAGTGAACTTTCCCCCTCCATAAATGTTCATTCTTTTCCTGATGCTAGTTCACCATGCCTAAACCCTCTCTGCCAATTTTCAGCTTATTCGAAGATGTTTTGGTTGGGTTCAAAAATGACTCAAGTTTGAATTTAATTCATACTTGAATTATTTTTCTACGTCTAAAACTTGATAGGGCAATTTATTCAAATAGCACATGTTTCCAGGAGTAGAGGGGTACATTTATATCTCTAGTATTCCTTCCACAGCCCTATGATCGTTTCCCTTTTGTATTATGTGGAATTATATTTAGTTGCAGAAAGATTTTTAAAATAGAAAAGGGAGCCCCATTTCTTAATCCAACTCAATTGGGCCTCCTAGTTGCCACAGCCAGCCAAGGCCCACCTAAGCCCTAGTAATCCTAGCCCGACCGACCCCCACCCCTGGCTTCTCCCCTTGATCCCCATCTCCTTCCCCCGCGCCACCACTCACACCACACGCCATGAGAGCCCCGTGCCTGAGGTCCCCAACTTATCACCACGCACGCAGGTGCCCGAGCCTGCCGCCATCTCGACCTCGCCGGACCTCCTTCCTCCACTCCAAGTCTGCCGGGCCGTCTTGCTGGAGTCCCATGTCTCCTCCGGCTGCCGAGCGACACCCCGCCACGTGACTCCTTCCTCGCCTCGTTGCCGCCATCCCGCCTTCATGCGCTAAAGCGCCACCGCCGCCTCTCCGCCTCCGCGCTGGCCGCCGCGCCCTGCCGCCATCGATAACTGCGAGGAGCCTGCCTCCCTCAGCTTTGCCCATCGCCTTGCTGCCCGCCCAGGAGCGCCATGGACGGCCGCCCCAAGCCCGCTCCTTCCTTGCCTCGGGTTCAGGGGGAGACGACCACGTCGACGCCCTTCCCCATCTCGACAGGGTCCAGGACCCCATTGGCGTACCATGTCGTCCCCGACCTAGCATCCTCCTTGACCCAGTTCCACACCGGCTAGCCGCCGCCGCACCAAGTCCTCCGCGCTCTTGAGCCCGTCAAGCGGCATGTTCAACTACCGCGACATGAACCACTACTTCCACGACGATGTGTGTACAACTACTGTCGCCCCGAAGACGTTGGATTCATCAAGTTCCTCTCCGATACGTGTACCACTACTTCCACAACGAGATGTGTACGACTACCGCCGATGTGTACGACTAGGAAACGTGAACGACTACTTCCCATGACGCCCCGTGAACGACTTCTTCCACTACCATCGCCTTGTGCGACTACCTCTCACGAGGACCCAAGAACGTCTACTTTTTCTACATCCCATCGAACTCAAACCGTCTGAATGCATGATTCGAAGGTATACCGCCGAGACGATTGCCCGTGGACGAATGCATGTTGTGTTGTGCTCGTGTTTGCACCCCGTCTGTTTTGTCACCCGTTTCCATGCCATCGACATGTGGGACACCCGGTAAACGGGATCACCCCACCATTCTTACATGACACACTCACGTCACACTTCTTTTGCACCGATATCTCAATGAGTTATCGGAACCGGAATGTTTCCGTAGCATCATTTCTGTTGTCGTTGTCGTGGCACCCCTTTCTTTCCGTCACGGCGACAAATGCTTCATATCATATAACATGCGCATGTCAACATTTTCATAAAATTGCGTATGACTTGACATGGCATCCACATACATGTAAAGAAACATTTAACATGTGGCTTGCATTTATTTTGCTTAAACGGCTAAGTCCATGTTTCATACATCATACAGGCATGTTTGACTTTATGTATCTTTGTGCATGTTTGTCCAAATGGAGTGTATAATATGTCAAAATGTTCGTCAGTGAATGCTCTACATGATGATATTATTTGCATGCATGTTACTGTTCATCTTGTTGCCTTAATCTCCGTTGCAAAAGTGCAAAGTGTTGTTAACTGCTCAAACTTGAAATAACTTGCTCATTTGTCTTTTTCATATCTTTTTGTGTGATTTTTGTTTAAGCATCATGTCAACATGTTTTAGGAGCACAATCATGTCATCTTTGATGTGGTGCAATCCACTTTTCATGATATGCCTTGTGTTGAGTGGAACAAGCTTGCAAAGTGGCCTACTCGATGTTTGCTGATTTCTGAGACTTGTTGAGAACTGCTAAGTCTGAAACTGTTATATTGTGATGCCATATTTGCTTGATGCTACAATCACATCCATGCACATTTGGAAACAACCTCAGGTCCACAGTATCAATTATATTGGAAAAAATTCAACTATTACTATTGGAGGTTTTGAATTTCCTCTTCCTGCTATCAAGAAGACATATTACATTCTTATTGTTGGGGACATACATATCCCCATTGAGGTAACCTAGTGTTATTCGAAAATTCTTCGGTTTCATGTTACTCGGAAAGAGTTTATTAACAAGACCTGATCAACCTTGTTAATGGATTCCTTTTGATGAGCACGAGATAGGTGAATCTAGATAGCACAACCTTCTGTACCCTCCTTTTACTTTCTGTTAATTAGGATCAATAAAACAAAAAATTTATTTTTTGTCTGTTTGCAGACTTATCCGTGCAATAAAAAAATACCCCGAAAATAAAAGTTCTCCAAATGCCCTGAAAATGAAATATGATTTTTTCTAGAATATTTGAGAACATATGGCACATAACACACAGCGAGGGGAGCCAGCACCTGGCCACGAGGGTCCACGGCACCCCCCCTCACTGGGCGCGCCCCTGCCTTGTGGGCCTCACGTGGCCCCCCTCCACTTATTCCTGCACCCACACTCTTCTTCTTCCTCCCAAAAAAATCACTAACCAGCTCAAACCCGACTTCTACCTCATCTTGCTGCCATTTTTGATCTCCTTGCTCAAAGCACCATTCACCAAACTGTTTGTGGAGATTGTTCCTTGGTATGTGACTCCTCCATTGGTCCAATTAGTTTTTGCTCTAGTGCTTTATTTATTGCAAATTTTTGCTGCTATGGTGACCTTGTTCTTGAGCTTGCATGCCAAATTTTCTTGGTCCCAAGTAGTTCTAATGCATGATATAGTCTCTAGGCACTAGTAGGGGTTGTTGCTATCAAACTTGTTGAGTTTACTTAACTTTTATTTGGAGTTACTAAAAAATTCAGAAAACTGCATAGGAAAAACTTCCAAGGTGGTTCTTCAAGGAAGCAAGAACCGAGGCTCGCGTTTCATGAGCCGGACAATGAACTACCGAGGGATGCTGACGTGTGGCCTTGTGAATGGCCGTCAGATGACTTTATGGATCAGGTTGGCATCAAGGATGAATTTGACGCATATGTGCGCAATGCTGACCTCGAGGGCTTCATACAAGATAAGTGCCCTCAGTACTGTGGCTTAACTGACACCTTTGTGAGAAGGTTTAAATTTTCATATTCACGTAATTCTCACACTGTCCTGTTTGACCTGTATGATAAATCTTACACCATGGACTTAGAGGACTTTAATGATGCTTGTAAGCTCCCATCGTGGGGCAGTATGGGTGATCCTTGCAAATATGAATTTAGAGATTTCCTTGCTAGTATCACAGTGGGGGAATCTAGAAAAATCACACAGGCTACCATAGGGAGCATCCATTTTCCTGCTATTCATTACTTTGCTCTCTTTATCGGTAGATGCATAAATGGTAAAGATGAGGCTTGTCACATGTGTGTCCCAGATCTTAGTGTTCTTAGGAGTGCTGTACTAGGTGATAGACAATATAACTTGGGATCCATTGTTGCACATAGGCTACACCATAATGGTATGCATGGAGATTTATTTGGTGGGATTTATGCCACTCGCATAGCCCACCGTCTTGGTGTGCCTGTGCACGAGAATGATGAACCTTTACCTCCTGCTCATTTGGATTGCCATGCTATGACTAGTCACTGGTTTATTGAGAGGGGTGATCAATCCCTCAAATATCGACTAATCTTTAACATGCATCATGCCATCCCTATTGTTCTTCCTGCCCCTACTTTGTTTGACTTTTAGGCAAAAGGGAGATACACTATAAGCATGGAGGAGGCAAATGCGTATCATAATATGACAGAAGCAGCCCGCCTTCGAGCTGCAGCTCAGCAGGCAGTAGCTGCTGCGTCTCGGTACAACCCCAACTATGACTTTGGATATCCGTTAGGCCAGTACTCGCCATAGACCAACTTAGGCTAAAAACCTAAGCTTGGGGGAGTACGTGTTTCTCACCGACTTTACATTCATGTTCACACTTATTCTAGTTGTTGGTGCTCACACTCTTTCATTGTACCATCCATGTTTAGTTTCAATTTCTTTTTCTTAGTCTTTTTCTCGTGTGCTAGAAAAACCTTAAGTAAAACAAAAAAATTATTAGCCGTAGCTTCTAGCTAGTTTACTTTCCTTGTAGTAGTAATTAAAAGAAAACCCAAAAATATTTCCTGGTCTTCTTTTGCTTGTTGGGAGGTTTCCCGTGTAAATAATTCTTTTCTTTTCTTTGGGGATTAAGAGTAGAAGACCATGATTAAATTGCTTAGCGGCTCTCATATGCTTTATTGTTGATTTAACCTTGAGCCATATTACCTTGTCTTCTCTCTTGTATTAAATGCTTGCATATTCCAGCTTAGTCCAATGCACGTGGACTATTATTATTATCCACACCATTCGGTCGTGCGAGTGAAAGGCAATAAGGATGATATATGATGACCTAATTGAGATGAGAAAAGCTGGTATGAACTCGACCTCTGTTGTTTTTGTAAATATGATAGTTCATCGTTCCTGATTCAGCTTGTAATGAATGAAACGTGCTTGCAATGACAATTAGAGATCATAGATGCTTATGCCATGCTTAATCAGCTAAGAGTTTATAATGGTCTATCTTGCGTGCTAACATGGTATTAAAATGGTTGTGATGTGGTATGATGGGTGGTATCCTCCTTTGAACGATTCAAGTGGTCTAACTTGGCACATGTTCACGCATGTAGTTGAAACAAATCAACATAGCCTCCACGATATTTATGTTCATGGTGACTTAAATCCTACTCATGCTTGCATTCATTGTTGATTAATTTTAATGCATGTTCATGACCGTTGTTGCTCTCTAGCTGGTCGCTTCCCAGTCTCTTTCTTGCCTTCACATGTACTAAGTGGGAATATTGCTTGTGCATCCACTTCCATAAACCCCAAAGTTATTCCACATGAGTCCACATACCTTCCTATATGCGGTATTTACCTGTCGTTCCAAGTAAATTTGTATGTGCCAAACTCTAAACCTTCAAATGAAATTCTGTTTTGTAAGCTCGAACAACTCATGTATCAACTAGGGCTATCTATATCTTCCATGCTAGGTGGGTTCTCACGATGAGTGGACTCCGCTCATCATTCACGAGAAAATCGCTGGTAACCGGGATGCCCAGTCCCATGCTCAAAATCATAATAATTAAACAAAACCCTCCCAGGGCTGTTGCTGGTTTGGACGGTACCCGTTGTTTCGGGCTAGCCGTGGAGTGTGCTTGTTGGTGGTTGGAGGAGTATAAACTTTACCATTCTGTTTGGGAACCGCCTATAATGTGCGTAGCATGGGAGATATCGAGATTCTTACTTGTTATGTTGACAATGAGAGTATACCGCTCAAAATATTATTCATCTCTATTTAGAAAACGAGCTCTGGCACCTCTAGAAATCTGTGCTTCCCTCTGCGAAGGGCCTATCTATTTACTTTTATGCAGAGTCATCATCCTCCTATAAAAGAGCACCAGTTGGGGAGCACCTCTGTCATTTGCATGTATTACTATTAATTTGCATTGAGTATGATCATGACTGGATCTCTTTTACCATGAATTACAATGTCTAGTCAGTCCTTGATCTTTAAAGGTGCTCTGCATTTATGTTTTGCTGTCTCAGAAAGGGCTAGCGAGATACTATCTTGTTATATCATATCATGATTGTTTTGAGAAAGTGTTGTCATCCGAGGTTTATTAGTATTGCTCGCTAGTTGATTATGCCATTGATATGAGTAGACTTGAGGCCTAAAAGTTATTGTGAATGTGGTTAGTTCATGATCTTGCTGAAAACCTGAATGTTGGCTTACATATTTACAACAACAAGAGCAAACAGAGTTTGTCAAAGTTTTTCTTTATCACTTTCAGTTTACCAACTGAATTGCTTGAGGACAAGCAAAGGCTTAAGCTTGGGGGAGTTGATACGTCTCCAACGTATCTACTTTCACAAACCCTTTTGCTCTTGTTTTGGACTCTAACTTGCATGATTTGAATGGAACTAACCCGGACTGACGCTATTTTCAGCAGAACTGCCATGGTGTTATTTTTGTGCAAAAATAAAAAGTTCTCGGAATGACCTAAAAATCCACGGAGAATTATTTTGGAAAATATAAAAAATACATGCAAGAAGATCCAGACCAGGGGGCCCATACCCTGTCCACGAGGGTGGGCGCGCCCCCCCTAGGGTGCGCCCCCTGCCTCGTGGGCCCCCTGGTGCTACATTGACGTATCCCCAGATCCTATATATTCAATTTCAGGGAGAGAAAAATGAGAGTGGAAGAATATCGTGTTTTATGAGACGGAGCCGCCGCCAAGCCCTAATCTCTCTCGGGAGGGCTGATCTGGAGTCCGTTCGGGCCTCCGGAGAGTGGAGATCGTCGCCATCATCATCATCAACCTCCCTCCATCACCAATTCCATGATGCTCACCGCCGTGCGTGAGTAATTCCATCGTAGGCTTGCTGGACGGTGATGGGTTGGACGGGATGTATCATGTAATCGAGTTAGTTTTGTTAGGGTTTGATCCCTAGTATCCACTATGTTCTCGGATTGATGTTGCTATGACTTTGCTATGCTTAATGCTTGTCACTAGGGCCCGAGTGCCATGATTTCAGATCTGAACCTATTATGTTTTCATGAATATATGTGTGTTCTTGATCCTATCTTGCAAATCTATAGTCACCTACTATGTGTTATGATCCGGCAACCCCGAAGTGACAATAATCGGGACCACTCCTGGTGATGACCTTAGTTTGAGGAGTTCATGTATTCACTATGTGTTAATGCTTTGGACCGGTACTCTATTAAAAGGAGGCCTTAATATCCCTTAGTTTCCAATAGGACCCCGCTGCCACGGGAGGGTAGGACAAAAGATGTCATGCAAGTTCTTTTCCATAAGCGCATATGACTATATTCGGAATACATGCCTACATTACATTGATGAACTGGAGCTAGTTCTGTGTCACCCTAGGTTATAACTTCTACATGATGAATTGCATCCGACATAATTTCCCATCAGCAATCCAATGCCTACGAGCTTTTCATATATTGCTTACTGCTTATTTACTTTTCCATTGCTACTATTACAAAAACTACAAAAACACTACCGTTACTTTTATTGCCGCTACCGCCACTATCGTATTACTTTGCTACTAAACTATCTTGCTGCAGATACTATGTTTCCAGGTGTGGTTGAATTGACAACTCAGCTGCTAATACTTAAGAGTATTCTTTGGCTCCCCTTGTGTCGAATCACTAAATTTGGGTTGAATACTTTACCCTCGAAAACTGTTGTGATCCCCTACACTTGTGGGTTATCACCTACCTCCCTCTCCCTCCTTTATATACATGGAGAGGGCACCCCTAGAACACACATCAATTGTTCCTAGCCGTGTGCGGCGCCTTCCTCCACAGTTTTCTCCTCCGGTCATATTGTCCTAGTGCTTAGGCGAAGCCCTGCGCGGATCACTTCACCATCACCGTCACCACACCGTCATTGATGTAGGGTGGAACCCTAGGTGGAGATCTTTCACGAATTGGAGGGGAATCCCTCAAGAACAAGAAGAACACAAGGGGGAAACTCTCAAGAACAAGCCCAAATCACACATCCACTAGACTCACAAACACATGAGATCTACAAGTTACAAGAACAATAAATGGGAAATAAGGTACATGGTAGAGTTCATCCCAATCCTATGAGGAGAGAGGTCTTGATAATCCACAAGGATTCTTCCCACTTATGGGGTCTTGCATCCACTAGGGATCTTCTCCAAGGTGGAGGTCTTGACCTCCAATGGAGTAGTCTCTCTCTCTCAAGAGGAGAAGGTAGGAGCAAAGCTCACATAGAAATGAGCTATCATATTTGCTAAACTTAAAAAGGAGGTGGAGGTGGTCTATTTATAGTCTAAGACACGAAGGGGTAAGTGGCGAGGAATACAAGGCCAAAGGCCGACGGTTGCGCACAGGCAGGGCGGTAATACCGGAACCTCGGGCGGTAGTACCGCATGGGAGCGGTAGTACCGCTTGTAAGTGGTAGTACCTCCCATTCCGGACTAGACAGGCCATTCTCTTCCGTCTTCGCTTCCACGCTTACCTCGCGGATGGTGTAGGCGTTCCTTGGCGCTTGCGCTCCTCCTCGCCGTCCGTGAAGCTCCGACAATACCTATGCATGCACACGAGTGGTGTGTCAAGTAGTATACCATCCTCGAAGGGGTCAAGTGAGCATGTGTAAAGGAGAAGATTCACCTTTATGTATGAGAAGTAGATGGCGCACGTGTCACTTGCCAAATGGGCTCTTGACATGGTGATGTCCGTAGGATGCTCCGCATCATCCCCTCCCCCTTGGGAAAGATCCGACCTCGGATCGAGAACCAAATCACCATGGGAAAGCGATGGTGTCGCCGTGTAGAAGTGGATGATCACCAAGTACTCATCATCTTGAAGCTCAAAGTTGTCTCTCTCCAATATCGCACCGTCTAGTGATTCCTTCAAAAGGAGCAAGAACAACAAGCACTTGGAAAAACAAATGTGGTTAGCATTAGTGCAAAACCAAGCATTCAATAGGTGATTCACCCAACAAGTGTTGTCATCAAGCATAGCATAGGGTGTGACAAAGGGTTGTGGCATGGCATTTAAGCACATCAATTGAGCACAATCAAGGTCATCATGGAAACAAGCATGTAAATGTGAGGTAGAGATGCACATATGTGTGACAAGAGAATAAGCATCTACCTCAAAGTCATAGCAAGCACGCGGAAAGCGCTCAATGAAATGTCTATGGTAGGCATACAAATCATTCACAACACCAAAGAAAATGAAGTGTCTAAACACAAGGGTCAAGTGCAAGACAATCCGAGCATAATGTGCATAGGGTGTAGTGAAAATCGAGTGGCACTCAACACAATAGAAGTAGCAATTGTTCAACATGTGTGAGGCAATCAAGTCAATCATGTGAAAAGCAATGGGACATGGCATATGTGAAGATATGATATTGTTGCAAGTTGCAACCAAGCATATGATAGGGACAAGTAATCCACAAGTCGGATGCAACACACAAGGCATATATATCATGAAGCATGGCAATGTGGCAATGGCAAGTCGAAGAAAGATCTCTAGCATGTGTGCAAAGTGTCATGGTGCAAGCAACACAACTAGTATGATCCATAATGTTCATGCGCATGGATTGAGGTTTCTCGAAAGAGAAGGATATCACCTAGAAAGTGTGTCCTTGTGCATCCTTCACAATGCCGAAGCACAAGCAAGTGCGATGTAGAAGCGTTGTGGTAGAAAGTGGTGCGCTCTCAAGAGCTCGAATGGTCAACTCACGTGAAGTGGAAGTCGACACGAAGTCGAAGTATCCTACACATGCACACAACAAAACACAGAATGTATGCGCATGGTAGATAAACACATCATCCATCATGATGGTTCTCTTCTCTTACACATAACCATTAGGAGCAAAAGTGCATGAATAATATGATGCAACAATGGTTATATTCATGGAACTAGGCATATGGTGCAAAGAGGGAAGATAATCATGCTTCACAAGAATTATGTCAAAATCTCCAAATAAATGCGAGAATGCTATGGGGGCAATCTCATTGGCAAGACTAAAATCATGGTTGCGCTCAATGCATGGACAATCATATAGCATGAGAGAGGCAACATGTGGAGACATATGACAACAAGCAATATCAATCATGTGCAAAGCATGGCAATGGTGGCTATCAACCGCATGAAATGAGCATGTATGTATCATGGGTGAAGCACTACATGAAGCAAGCATGGTGATCAAGTTGTGCAAACTAGTGGAGCGAAGATGCAACACACTAGGAGAAGGCATGGCAATCATGTCATGTGAGCAAATAGTGGGTATAGGTAATACACATGACATATCGCAAGCACGAGCACAAAGCAAGATCAAAGCACCATAATAGGGACGGGGCACGAAGGCATCATGGCAAGAACAAGCAATATCTCCACCAAGCTTGCAAATACACATACAAGTATGAGAATCAATCATCATGTGTAATGCAAAGCATGGGTCACAAATGCATGAAAAAGGCATAGGAATGAGCATATCATGCAAAGTGAACATGGTAAGAGGGGCATAAGAGATATAATGGACAATAACCCATAACCATGTGAGGGCCATGTAGAAGAGATGCACGAAGTCTTTGCGCGAAGAGAGCGGTGGGAAAGGCAATCCATGTGATCCCAAGTCATCGTTGCTCTCTAGAGCTCGTTTTGTCAACTCATGAGATTGTGAGGTTGACAAGTATGCGTGGGTACCTACACCAAAGAGACACAAGCCAAAGAAAGTGTGTGCGTGGTAAATGTACACATCATCCATCATGATGTGTATGTGCATGTGTGAGGTAGCACAAGATAAGCATTGCTCAAAGAAATTTGAGGCACGATAGAGAAATATGTCATCCATCATGAAAGAATAGTTGTCATGTATAGCACGATGGGGACACAAATTAGAGCAAGTATGTGGCACAACAATAGCATTGGAATTCATGGGGAGCATATTGGGCAAATGATTATGAGAATCATGCAATGGAAGGGATTGATCAAAATCTCCTAATATGTATGAGGAAACTATGGGGGTCTCCTCATGAGCATTAGTGGAAAAATCACATGGAGAATATTGACAAAATCCAAAACAAAGCATATTTGGAACAATGTGATCATGGCATGGCATAGTAGATGAATTGCGCAAATCATGTAAAGGAAGCATGTCAATATTATCGCATGAAAAACAAAAGCCAATGACCGTCATCTTGTCATCTATGCCATAAGTGCAAATAGGATTTACTTTAATGGGGCATGCATAGTTACTATGTTGAGATTGAAAAGATGCAATATGGGAGATCTCACTCATAGCATATGACAAGTTTAGAGGGTTCTCGAACATGATGTGACCAAAAGAATTTTCACATGATATCCTATGGAGCATAGCATCACAACTAGGCAACTCAACATGCTCATCATCATATTCATCGTAGATAGGTGGCATGTCTAAGCATGGATAAGACCTAGTATGTGGTGAATCCATAAGGTGATCACCATCATGGGAGCAATCAATGTCAAGGGAGTACACTAGTGGGACAAGAGAAGCACCATCACCTATGTTACCTTGTTCATTCCACTCAAGTGTAGGACGGTGGTAAAGACCAAATGGTGGTCATCATCATCAACTTGATGGAACCATGTGGGGGTGCATCATATTCCACCATGGCAATCGTCTTGTTCATAGGAAGGACGAAGTCGTCGCGGATCGGCGCGTCATCATAAATGGGACCTAGCACCAAATGAGAAGACACAATAGAGGTAGAGGTCAAGTCGTTAGTGTTGAAAGTGGCCTCACATAACCTATCAACTATCTCACTCTCTCTATGTGTTGGTGGCTCACTCACTCCCTCAAGGTAGGTGCACTCATAGTCACATATGGTGGAGTCACTCATCTCACTCAAGTGGTGGTCGTGGTGGCTCTCCTCACATGTGAAATGGGGCATCTCATCATATATGGGGCTAGTGGTGAAGTCACTCTCACTCTCAGTATGGTGGCAAAAGTCACTCAAGTCATCATACGTCGCCGTGGTCGAAGGGAAAATCCCATGCTCAACCATCTCGTAGTCATCGTCGTGGATGAAGGCCGAAGATGGCACATCATCACACTCGCCTCCAAAGATGGAAGCATCATCCTCGCTCGCCACCTTGTCGCTCGCCTCCAAAGCTTGGTCCTCGAATGGCTCCATAGTCGTAGTCGTCGCCGCACCGTCTTGAAAAAGAGTCGAAGTAGACTCGGCATCATCAATGCCAAAAAGAGGTATGGCGGTGGAGTCGAAGTTGGGAGCGTCATCTTGGAGCTCGTTGGGCTTGGACATCGCGGTGGTACTAGCCTCATGCTCGCCACCTTGGGGTTTGGTCTTCGAGAAGTGTGCTTGCGGTGGAGAAGTCTTGGCCTTCATGAGTTCTTGTTCCGCCTTGAGAGCACCAATGTAGTTGTTGTCGAGGGACTTGTAGTTCTCGAGGAAGATAGTCTTGGAGATGTCATTGTCCAATCCCATCATGAAGTAAAACTTCATCGAAATGGGGTCGTCCACGCTGGCTCGTCGCAAGGCATTCTTCATCTCGTTGAAGTACTTGTCGATGGACTTGGATCCTTGCATGGTGTTCTCCAATTGGTGTAGAAGATGTTCCGCGTAAGTAGGAGGCACGAACTCTCGCCGCATAGCTCTCTTTGTCTTGGGCCAATTCACGTTGAAGCTCGTCGAAGGTGTGTGAAGCCACCATGTTGACGCGTTGTCGTGGAAGTTTCTTGTGGTGCACTTCAATTGATCTTCGTAGGGAACTTGATGTAGCGTGAGGTAGTCGGCCATCAAGCGCTCCCACTCGAGATACTCCTCGGGGTCTTGAGTCCCATAGAAAGGAATCACGTGGTCGTTGTCGAGGTCGTAGTAGTTCGTGGAAGTCACAGACTTGAGCTTGGGGAGCTTCTCTTGAGGTGCGGGTCGGCGAAGATGCCGCAAGTCCGAAGGCGAAGATGCCTTGAAGCCACTTGGCGAAGATGCCAAGGTAGATGGTGAAGTCGTTAAGCGGTTGTTGATGTTGAGCTCATGACCTTCATGTTCTTGTCGTTGATGGTGTCGATGCCGATGTGATCTAGTCATGGCACCGAACTCGTCGTTGTTGTTGTAGACCGAAGTAGACGTGCTTTGCCTATCCATCACAAGACTCGAGTAGAGGGTGAGTAGGAAATGAGATAAACAATACCAAGATACCATTTCCCAAAGTTGAGGATGTATCCCGTTTCACTCAAAGTGAAATGAAAGAATAGTGGAATTGGTACCAGACTTGTTCACTCACACCTACAAATTAAAGCTTATGGTGGAGCTCGGTGAGGATAGTGGCACAAAAATTTGATGCAAAATGTTAGCAAAGAGTCAATAATGTTGGAAAAGATTCACAAATTCGCAAATGTAACAAGTAGACCAATAGCAATATGTGACACACGGAAACACACACACGGATAGATAAATGGGGTCATGCAACCAAGGAATGAGCACAAAATGTGGAATCCACGGAAAACGCTCGTGTTGCACAACTCAAGAGAGACGCTAGCACGATTGCTCAATAGGCGGATACGACACTTGTGCACAACCTATAAGATGCAAAATGTATGAGCCGTCTATCCCAAGTATGCTATGTGTATGATGTTCCCGATGTTCTTCTCAACATGATCCAAGCTGATCGGATATGACAATCTTAAGTGCAAAGTGGTATGATGCTATGGCTCTTACTTACAAGCTTCTTTGTCTTTCTCTTTTTGCTTAAAAGCTTTTTTTATATGGCCACTATGCGAAATGCACAAACCAAGATAGCAATTGTGTATATACGGGAACAATCTTGTGGCACACGAGGGATGGTACTAAGATAGCAAGACGATACCAATATGATATGGTATATATGCAATGGATGTTGTATAACGATGACCACTAATGTGCACAAGTAACGTTGCCGGCAATACTCAAATGGCTAGTCTCAATGGGCAAGTGACGCAAAATGGGCTAGGGGTTAACAGTGCAATTTCAAGGGGTATATACAATGGTGTCGTCGAGGTCACCATCCGATGATGATGATGAGAGGCGGTGTTGTCGATGGTGACCCGTTCCTAATTAGCCGAAACACCTTATGAAACGGAAAAACCACAATTCAAAATCTCAAAGGCCAAAGTCAAATGGTGGTAGCGGAAAGCGATGGTGGTGGTGTCGAAGATGGCAATGTGGAAGTGGTGGTGGTGTTTGATGAAGAAGCACTCGTCCCTAAGTAGCCGAAACACCTTAGGAGACTCAAGTCACCACTCAAACAACCACAAATGCTATGGGTCGAAATGGGGTTAGGTTGCGGAAAGCTATGGTGGTATGGTGGAGGGCCTAGGCAAACATGCCAAATTTGACAAAATTTGATGGAGTCAAATGGTGGTAAAACCAAGATGAGCAGCTCGGGCACGTCGCTAGCTTTCCAACGAGCCAAAGAACACTCAAATCGGAGTTCGTGAGTGAAAATTATGGTCAAAACGGTGTAACTCAGAAGGCTGAAAATGTGCGGGGCGGTAGTACCGCTTGTAGGGCGGTAGTACCACTTGTAGGGCGGTAGTACCGCTGGTGTCGGGAAAACTTTGCAGATCGGGATCGAGGCGAATTATGGGCGGAAATGGATGATTTCAGGGGCAAAATTGGATGGATTTCGTGGATGGAAAGTGGTGAAACTTGGGGAGATGCTAGATCCACTCGAAACCAAGCAAATCCATGGATCAAATCCAACAAAACCTCATCAAACCAACAAATCACCAAAAATAATTTGGGGCTATTTTTGGTGGGGATTTTCGAAATTGGGCAAGAACACAACAAAATCAGGCTAGAAAACAAGAAGGGGGGCTCCAATTTCGTGAGAAACCATAGCTCTAGATACCATGATGTTGTAGGGTGGAACCCTAGGTGGAGATCTTTCACGAATTGGAGGGGAATCCCTCAAGAACAAGGAGAACACAAGGGGGAAACACTCAAGAACAAGCCCAAATCACACATCCACTAGACTCACAAACACATGAGATCTACAAGGTACAAGAACAATAAAAGGGAAATAAGGTACATGGTAGAGTTCATCCCAATCCTATGAGGAGAGAGGTCTTGATAATCCACAAGGATTCTTCCCACTTATGGGGTATTGCATCCACTAGGGATATTCTCCAAGGTGGAGGTCTTGACCTCCAATGGAGTAGTCTCTCTCTCTCAAGAGGAGAAGGTAGGAGCAAAGCTCACATATAAATGAGCTATCATATTTGCTAAACTTTGAAAGGAGGTGGAGGTGGTCTATTTATAGTCTAAGCCACGAAGGGGTAAGTGGCGAGGGATACAAGGCCAAAGGCCGACGGTTGCGCACAGGCAGGGCGGTAGTACCGGAACCTTGGGCGGTAGTACCGCTTGGGAGCGGTAGTACCGCTTGTAAGCGGTAGTACCGCCCGTTCCGGACTGGACATGCCATTCTCTTCCATCTTCGCTTCCACGCTTCCCTCGCGGATGGTGTAGGCGTTCCTTGGCGCTTGCACTCCTCCTCGCCATCCGTGAAGCTCCGACAATACCTATGCATGCACACGAGTGGAGTGTCAAGTAGTATACCATCCTCGAAGGGGTCAAGTGAGCACGTGTAAAGGAGAAGATTCACCTTTATGTATGAGAAGTAGATGGCGCACGTGTCACTTGCCAAATGGGTTCTTGACATGGTGATGTCCGTAGGATGCTCTGCATTAGTCGTGCTGTCGAAACTCTCCCTCGACACTTTGCTGGATCAAGAGTTCGAGGGACGTCATCGAGCTGAACGTGTGCTGAACTCATAGGTGCCGTACGTTTGGTACTTGATCGGTTGAATCGCGAAGATATTCGACTACATCTACCGTGTTAAAATAATGCTTCCGCTTTCGGTCTACGAGGGTACGTGGACACACTCTCCCCTTCTCGTTGCTATGCATCTCCTAGATAGATCTTGCGTGAGCATAGATTTTTTTTTGAAATTGCATGCTACGTTTCCCATCAGTGGCATCATGAACCAGGTCTATGGGTAGATGATATGCACGAGTAGAACACAAAGAGTTGTGGGCGGTGATAGTAATAATTCTGACGACCAATGCCTTATTTTGATTCGGCGGTATTGTTGGATGAAGCGGCCCGGACAAACCTTACATGACCACGTTCATTAGACCGGTTCCACCGACAGACATGCAATTAGTTTTTCATAAAGCTGGTTGGTGCGTGTCTGTTTCTCCAACTTTAGTTTAATCGAATTTGACTGCAGCCAGTCCTCGTTGAGGTTAAAACACCAAACTTAACAAAACATCATTGTGGTTTTGATGCGTAGGTAGGAACGGTTCTTGCTAGAAGCCCGTAGAAGCCATGTAAAACTTGCAACAACAAAGTAGAGGACGTCTAACTTGTTTTTGTAGGGCATGTTGTGATGTTATATGGTCAAGACGTGATGAGTTATATGTTATTGTATGAGACGATCGTGTTTTGTAAATTATCGGCAACCGGCAGGAGCCTTATGGTTGTCCCTTTATTGTATGAAATATGATCGCCATGTAATTGCTTTACTTTATCACTATGAGTTAGCGATAGTCGTAGATGTAATGTCCCAGATGTAACACTTTCCAAATATGGCAATATATGAAACTTTGACTTCATCAATTCCATTCCGGGCTCTTCTTTCATTTCGAGTTTCTTAGTTTTGTCATCTGCGTGTGTGCATTTCATTCATGTCATGTTGTCATGTGCATTGCATTGCATTTGTGTTGTCACTTGCATCCGGTCCCACTCATCTCTTCCTGTTGTCCGTTTCGAGATCCGACGCTCTCACACGTGCCCGTGGCGTCCCCGAGTCCTTCTTTCGTGTGTGGATGTGTAACGTTTCCGGAATGGCGTGAGACTTGTCGTGCGTTGTTGTTTTGTTATGCGTAGGCCGCCTGTCAAGTTTCGTAGCGTTTGGAGTTCGTTTGGTACTCCAACGGTTAACCTAGTGGGCTAAAAGAACCTCTTCTTTAAGGCCCAAGACCCCCTCCACAACAGCCCACTAACCCAGCACAACCCTTCCCATCATCTCGGTCGTCGAATTGTGATCGCGTGGCCGAAAACCGCTCCCCATTTGGAGTCTCCTAGCTCCCTATGCCTATAAAAACGTCCACACCCCTCCATTTTCGGGCGAAACCCTAGTCTCCTCCCTCCTCGCGTCGCCGGACACGTCCGAAATGGACCGGACACGTCCGCCCGGACGCGCCCTGCCAACCAGCGAACGCCACGTGGCAGCCGTCCCCGCCGTCACCGCTTCCAGCCGCCGCCGGCCCGCAGGCCCGGTTCGGGCCCCCGCGGCCCGTTCGTCTCCGCCGTCGCGCCGCGCCTCTTCCCCGCCGCCTTCGGCGATCGCCGTCGCCGCGCCTCCACAGAACCACCGCCGCCGGCCCCGATCTACCCCGCCGCCGATCTACTCCGCCACCCGGTCGCCTGCTCCCCCGTCGCTGCATCCGGCCGAGGCCCTCACCGCCGGCCCCCGTCGCCGCGCCGGCCGAGGCCCTCGCCGCCGGCCTCGCGCCGCCTCGCCCCGGCCGCCGGGCTGGCCCGCCGGCCACCACCAGCGCCGGAGCCGCCGCGCCCCGCCGTCCAGATCGCGCCGCCGGACAAACCCTAACGGGTCGGATCCGGTCTGACCCGACCCGATCCGCCCCGTTCAAACCGATCCGCGAGGTTGATGCATTTTTTTCACTAAGTCATATAGATTTTGCTTATTTTGTTGCATACTTCTAGTGGCACTTGTCCGTTTTGAGTGAATGATATGTCAAAATGACCGTGGTGATATGCTCTACACTTTGTTCCATTGTGCCATGCTTGTTTGACTTCATCTAGAGGTCTTAATCTTCGTGACAAGAGTGCTACTTGTTATAAACTGCTGCTACTTGTTGTTTTCATGCCATGTTTGAGATAGGATAACTTGGTGCATGTTTATCCAAATGAAGCAAATGAGATTTCAAAATGTTCATTATGAGATGCTCTACATGATGGTTGTTGTAGTATGCATGTTAGGGTTCATATTGCCATGTTAAACTTGGTTGCAAAAGTGCATGTGGCTGTTAAGTTATGAAACATGGTATGAGATGCTGATTTGAAGTGCTCGTTGCTATTGATGTGTATGTCCCCTTGTCACATGCCAATATGTTTTAGAATCTCCATCATATGTTCTTTGCTGTGGTGCAAACCATTTTCCATGATATGCCTTGAGGTGACTTAAACATGCTTGCAAACATACCATGCCAATGTTTCTGTTTTAACACTTAGCGAAATTTCTGCTAAGTCTGGAATATGTCTTAACCTGATGCTATGTTTGCTCGATGCCCTAGTCAAATCCATGCTACTTTTGGAGTGGCCAATGGTCATTCCTTGTTGTCCATGTTATTGTCTATCCATCCATGACCTCACTTGCTCATATGGGTCGCTGTAGCTTATTTATTTCTTGCCCCCAAGTTGCTATAAAATATAACTGTCAGGGTTTTTAACAGCATGATCAATTTTGTGTAGCTTGTTGCTATTGATCCATGCCTCCTATGGAGTTGCTCCAATGGAGTTGTTTGCTGTCGGATATGTCTACTTCATGTCCATATATTTTTTTCATCATGTTTGGGTGCTGTAGAGTATATATTTCTTGCTCCAAAGTTGCTATGTGGCTGTTAACTTCAGCTTTGCATTGAATCTTGTTTCGTGTGTATGTGTCGAACCGTTGCTCCGTTTTGAGCGTGTCCTACATGAAACTTGTGCGATTTTGCATGTAGAATCATAATATCATCTTGTTTACATGTTTGGAGTATGTTTGCTTGATGTTTGGGTGCATCTTGCACCGTTGGCATGCTTAACTTGTTTTGCTCATATCTTCTAGACCGTAGCTCCGAATTAAACAAACTTTATATGAAACTTGACTAGAATTTCGTGTAGATCATCATGGTGCATGTTAACTTGATGTTTAACAACTTTAACTTAAGGTTTGTTCAGATCTGGACCAATTTCAACATATGCATACGAGGACTTACTGGATTTGCTATATGTGGATTCCGGCCTCATTTAAACTTGTTGCCTTGTGTTGTTCTTGTGTGCTTCATCCCTTGACATGTATTGCATCATAAGTGCATCATACTTGCATCATGTTGATTGTGCATTGCACCTTGTTTGATTTCGTGCCTCGTTGTGTTCTTGTGTTGAGTAGAGCCGGAAGCCGAGACCGAGAACGAGAACGAGGTTACTACCGAGGTTGAGTACGAGGAGCCATCTTATGATCCCATCGACGACTCGACAGGCAAGATGACCTGACCTAGATATCATTACTATCTTTGCCTATTGCTAGATGTCCCGCTCTTTAGCTTATTGCCTCGATGCCCAAGTTTGTTTGTCAGCCTCCTATTGTAACCATGAATCTGTCTAACCACCCAACCTAGCAAACCTTTGTTTGGCTACATAAGCTTCGCTCAACCCCTCTTATAGCATTGCTAGTTGCAGGAGAAGATTTGAAGATTCTTGCTTCATGTTGCAGTTATTGTTGGGATATCACACTATATAAACTCTTAAACTAAATCATCTATATATTGGTAATGGGTGGAAGGGCTAAGCCTCTTGCTTGGTGATTTGTTCCACTCATGCCGACCTGGAAACCATATAAACTGGTGTTATGTTCCTTGATTATGCGTCCCTAACACGGTTGGGGTTTATGGGCCCCCCTTGATAACCCGCTTAGCGCTAAAGCTTTTCCAGCAAAGCCCAACATTGGTACTCCATTTGCCTAATAACTAAAACTTGCATAGGGACTAGCTATCCCCTTTTCTTAATCAACAACCCGGGCCAGTGCTCTACATGAGTGTTGGTCCAAACTGGGGGTTCTGCGGGGCCGCCTTGGGGAAACCCGAGGTATTTGGTATAACCTGTAGAATCGCCCATCCGGTCGTGGCCCGAGACTAGATACGCGCGGCTACTGTCAAGGTGTCGGCACCCCGGGAGGTCTTGCTGGATTAGTTTTACCTTAGTCGGAATATCTTGAGCACGGAATTCCAAGAATACTCGGGCCTTCCCACCTTGGAGTTGTGACTCCGCAGATCGTGAGCTTGTCATGCGCTAAGTTGGGACACCCCTGCAGGGTTTTGAACTTTCGAAAGCCGTGCCCGCGGTTATGTGGCAGATGGGAATTTGTTAATATCCGGTTGTAGAAAACTTGACACCATGTTCAGAACACACTACCAGCGTGAGTAACCGTGACGGTCATTTTCCGAAAGGGGTTCGGGAAGTAAACATGGTGGGGTTATGATTGACGTGCTTAGATAGGATCACTTCGTGATCACTTGACGCTCGTGGCACTTTTCTTCTCGCTCTAAACACGTAAGCTAGTGTTAGTGCAGCTGCAACCTTTTATTTCTTCAGCCTTGTTCCACACCCGAGGCTTAGATAGTTTTGCTACCCGGGAACGGGATTGCTGAGTCCTCCGTGACTCACAGATTCTACACAACACCAGTTGCAGGTACTATGGTGGACTACACAGGTGACGGCACCGAGCTGTACTGGGAGTTCGATGAAGAACGTAGTCGATACTATGTGCACTATCCCGATGATCAGTAGTGGTTTCTACTAGGGGCGATTCGGACCTCGTGGCTTTATTTTTTTGGTATATTTCATTTGGATCTTCGTCCATAGTCGGACTGTGATGTTATTTGGATGATGATTTGCTTATGTAATGTATTGTGTGACGTGGCGAGTGCAAGCCAACTATCCTTTTGCAATTTCATCCCTATTTTTACATGAGTCGTGCAAAGATACCATACTTGAGATCATTCTAGTATGGGCTTATACCTTTAAGTCGTGCCTCGACACGTAGGAGGTATAATCCCATACTGGGCATTACAAGGTTGGTATTCAGAGCCTTCTCCGACCTAGAAGCCCCCACTGATTGATCGAATCGTTGACAGTTGAGTCTAGTATATATATATATATATATATATATATATATATATATATATATATATATATATATATATATATATATATATATATATATATATATCGGAGAGTAGGATTTCTTTTGCTCCTCATCTCTTTTCACTCTTGTGAGGACTCCTGACGATTACTTGTCTCTTCTACTCTCAAAAATTCACCAATTTTTTTTTACGATCACGCGAGTATTGTTTGGATTGTTTCGATGTCTTTGTGACGAGAACATTGTTCTTGATGCCTCCTGTCATTTAGGGGTTGTGGCAGTGTCCCGGGGAGTTGAGCTCCGAGGTGTTTTCATCACAAATATATCGTAGCAGTTCTGGAATACTTAAGACGGCCAACATCGAAAACTCTCCTATGTGGTTAGTGGCAAGATAACCCCGACATCACCCAGTACTGGGGAGGTAGTTCGGGAGTATTGCCATAGCTTGTATAGCAGATGTGTTTCGAAGGTCCGAGGTAAACGGTTTCCGGAAATAACTGGTTATGTGTTGAAGGATGGATACAGCTGGATGTAGGATCAGAGTTGAGTGCGCGATGCTTCCCCTGTATCCCCAACACCTGATTGCATAACTGGAAACTTTCGGAAATTAATACGTCGGTTCATCTAGTAGCTCGTAGGCATTCTTCCAACGAATGCATGATATGGAGTTCGGGGTTCTACATTGAGTGAAGTAGTTTTATGGGCGTTTGTTCCGATCGGGAGTTGCATCTTAAAGGGTCCTTGGCTATGCTGATCCGGGGATTGCAAAACCCTTTCGTAAGACGTTCCATAAGCTTTCAGCACGAATATGTCGAACGAAGCTTCTATCTTGTATTTGTTCTATCTGCTCCTTGTTGTTTTTATTTATCTTTTGTTCTCCCAAGTGGCTTCTCGTGAAGATTGTTGTATCATTAAACTGTGGATTACATTCGTTCATCTTGTTCGAATGTTCTTGTGAAGACTTATGTTACAATTTCTAGCCGTTGATTCAGCTTATATATTTTTCAATCAATGGCTAATAATTGTCATCTCATTCAGGATGGCACCTAAAAGGGTTCCCAACGCTAACCCAGAGGGTGAAGAAGTTCCTGGTCGTCCTCCTTCCCCTCCTCCTCCGTCTGAGGCCTGGAGAGCAATTATGCAAGCGATAAACCAGAACACCCAGATGCTTATGCAAATGATGCAGAACATTCAAGCAAATCAAGCAAATCAAGGTGGTCATGGGAACCAAGGCCAAGGCAATTTGTTCAACCAACCTCAGTTGGCTACACTCAACTAGTTCCTGGCAAACCAACCAAAGGCATTCAGTTACTGTGTGGACCCTCTAGATGCTGAAGACTGGATAACAGATATCAAGAAGCATTTCGAGTGCAGTAACGTGAGACCTGAGGACTATGTGAAGTTTGCCGCCTTCCAACTCAAGGACCAAGCCGCTGATTGGTGGCAGTAGTACAAATACTCCAGAGAAGGGCGTGAAATCTCGTGGGCTGACTTCTGCAAGGATTTTCGCTCTCACCACATTCCAACAAGTGTCATCGAGGGTATGCGTGAGCAATTCCGCAACCTGAAGCAAGGCTCAATGTCTGTTTATCAATACAATGTCAAGTTCCAGAACCTTGCCCGCTATGCCAAGAAAGACATCCTAGATGCCAAGAGCAAGATTTATCAGTTCCGTGGTGGTCTGAAGGATGAACTCCAACTAGCTCTGACCTTGTTCGAGCCTGATGAATTTGATCAATTCTATAACATGGCACTTAAGCAAGAGGCAGCCCAGCTCAAGATGGCAGCTTCCAAAAAGAGGATCAGAGATGCCGTTCACTCCTCCTCTTCTTCCCAAGTGGTTGCAAAGCAGCAGAAATTTTGGCTACCACCTCCTCCAGTGATCCAACCTCCCAACAACAACAACAAGCATTCTGGTGGCCGTGGTTTCTGAAGGAAATATGCCCTAGAGGCAATAATAAAGATGTTATTTGTATTTCCTTATATCATGATAAATGTCTTTTATTCATGCTAGAATTGTATTAACCGGAAACTTGATACATGTGTGAATACATAGACAAAATAGTATGTCCCTAGTATGCCTCTACTAGACTAGCTCATTGGTCAAAGATGGCTATGTTTCCTAGCCATAGACATGAGTTGTCATTTGATCAACGGGATCACATCATTAGGAGAATGATGTGATGGACTAGACCCATCCGTTAGCTTAGCACTATGATCGTTTAGTTTTACTACTATTGCTTTCTTCATGACTTATACATGTTCCTATGACTATGAGATTATGCAACTCCCGAATACCGTAGGAACACCTTGTGTGCTATGAAATGTCACAACATAACTGGGTGATCATAAAGATGCTCTATAGGTGTCTCCGAAAGTATTCGTGGTGTTGGCATAGATCAAGACTAGGATTTGTCACTCCGAGTGTCGGAGAGGTATCTCTGGGCCCTCTCGGTAATGCACATCATAATAAGCCTTGAAAGCAAATGACTAATGAGTTAGTCGCGAGATGATGTATTATGGAACGAGAAAAGAGACTTGCCGGTAAGGAGATTGAACTAGGTATAGAGATACCGACGATCGAATCTCGGGCAAGTAACATACCGATGACAAAAGGAACAACGTATGTTGTTATGCGGTTTGACCGATAAAGATCTTCGTAGAATATGTAGGAACCAATATGAGCATCCAGGTTCCGCTATTGGTTATTGACCGGAGATGAGTCTCGGTCATGTCTACATAGTTCTCGAACCCGTAGGGTCCGCACGCTTAACGTTTGATGACGATCGATATTATGAGTTTATGAGTTTTGATGTACGGAAGGTAGTTCAGAGTCCCGTATGAGATCACGGACATGACGAGGAGTCTCGGAATGTCCGAGACATAAAGATTGATATATTGGACGACTATATTCGGACACCAGAAGTGTTCCGGAAAAGTTTCGGATTTAACCGGATTGCCGGAGGGTGTTACGGGAACCCCCCATGAAGGGGGATGGTCCATAGTGGGCCTTGAGGAAAGAAGAGAGGCAGCCCATAGAGGCTGGCCGGCGCCCCACCAAGGAATCCTAGGTGGACTAGGATTGTGGGGCGCCACCTCTCCCTCTCCTTCCTTTCCCCCTCTTCCTTCTTGGTGGACTCCTACTAGGAATAGGATTGCAATCCTATTCCTAGTAGGATTGCCTCCCTGGCGCGCCATAGAAGGGCTGGACGGCCCCTCCCCTTGCTCCTTTATATACGGGGGCAGGGGCACCCTAGGACACACAAGTTGATCAGTTGATCTCTTCCAACCGTGTGCGGTGCTCCCCTCCACAGAAACACACCTCGGTTATACCGTTGCAGTGCTTAGGCGAAGCCCTGCGCCGGTAACTTCATCATAACCATCACCACGCTGTCGTGCTGACGAAACTCTCCCGTGAAGCTCAAATGGATCAAGAGCTCTTGGGACGTCATCAAGCTGAACGTGTGCTGAACGCGGAGGTGCTGTACGTTCGGTACTTGATCGGTTGGATCGCGAAGAAGTTCGACTACATCAACCGCGTCACTAGACGCTTCCGCTCCCTATCTACAAGGGTATGTAGACACACTCTCCCCCTCGTTGCTATGCATCTAGTAGATACATCTTGCGTGATCGTAGGAAAATTTTGAAAATACTACGTTACCCAACAGTGGTATCAGAGCCAGGTTTATGCGTAGATGATATGCACGAGTAGAACACAATGAGTTGTGGGCGATACTAGTCATACTGCTTACCAGCATGTCATACTTTGCTTCGGCGGTATTGTGAGATGAAGCGGCCCGGACCGACATTACGCGTACGCTTACGCGAGACTGGTTTCACCGTTATGAGCACTCGTTGCTTAAAGGTGACTGGCGGGTGTCTGTCTCTCTCACTTTAGCTGAATCAAAGTGGCTACGCCCGGTCCTTGTGAAGGTTAAAACATCACATACTTGACGAAACATCGTTGTGGTTTTGTATGCGTAGGTAAGAACGGTTCTTGCTAAGCCCGTAGCAGCCACGTAAAACTTGCAACAACAAAGTAGAGGACGTCTAACTTGTTTTTGCAGGGCATGTTGTGATGTCATATGGTCAAGACATGATGAGATATACGGTTTTGTATGAGATGATCATGTTTTGTAAAGTTATCGACAACTGGTAGGAGCCATATGGTTGTCGCTTTATTGTATGAAATGCAATCGCCATGTAATTGCTTTACTTTATCACTAAGCGGTAGGGATAGTCGTAGAAGCAATAGTTGGCAAGACGACAACGATGCTACGATGGAGATCAAGGTGTCGCGCCGGTGACGAAGGTGATCATGACGGTGCTTTGGAGATGGAGATCAAAAACACAAGATGATGATGGCCATATCATGTCACATATTTTAATTGCATGTGATGTTTATCTTATTATGCTTCTTATTTTGCTTAGTTCGACGGTAGCATTATAAGATGATCCCTTACGAAATTTCAAGGTATAAGTGTTCTCCCTGAGTATGCACCGTTGCGAAAGTTTGTTGTGCCGAGACACCACATGATGATCGGGTGTGATAAGCTCTATGTTCAAATATAACAGGCGTAAGCCAGTTTTGCACACACAAAATACTCGGGTTAAACTTGACGAGCCTAGCATATGGAGATATGGCCTCGGAACACTGGAAACCGAAAGGTTGAGCGTGAATCATATAGTAGATATGATCAGCATAAGTTGTTCACCATTGAAACTACTCCATCTCACGTGATGATCGGACATGGTTTAGTTGATTTGGATCACTTGATCATTTAGATGACCGGAGGGATGTCTATCTAAGTGGGAGTTCTTTAAGTAATATGATTAATTGAACTTTAATTTATCATGAACTTAGTCCTGATAGTTTTTGCATATGTATGTTGTTGTAGATCAATGGCCCGTGCTACCGTTCCTTTGAATTTTAATGCATTCCTAGAGAAAGCTAAGTTGAAAGATGATGGTAGCAATTACACGGACTGGGTCCGTAACTTGAGGATTATCCTCATTGCTGCACAGAAGAATTATGTCCTTGAAGCACCGCTAGGTGACAAGCCCCCTCCCGCTAATGTAGACGCTTTGAACGTCTGGCAGACGCGGTCTGATGACTACACGATAGTTCAGTGTGCCATGCTTTACGGCTTAGAACCGGGACTTCAACGACGTTTTGAACGTCATGGACCATATGAGATGTTCCAGGAGTTGAAGTTAATATTTCAAGAAAATGCCCGGATTGAGAAATATGAGATTTCCAATAAGTTCTACAGCTGCAAGATGGAGGGGAATAGTTCTATTAGTGAACACTTACTCGGAATGTCGGGGTACTACAATCATATGACTCAACTTGGTTGCAAAGTTGACAAGGATAGTGTTATTGATAGAGTTCTTCAATCACTGCCACCAAGTTATAAAGGCTTCGTGATGAACTATAATATGCAAGGGATGCAGAAGACAATTCCCGAGCTCTTCGCTATGCTCAATGCTGCGGAGGTAGAAATCAAAAAGGAGCATCAAGTGTTGATGGTTAACAAGACCACTAGTTTCAAGAAAAAGGGCAAGGGAAAGAAGGGGAACTTCAAGAAGAATAGCAAGACAGTTGCTACTCCCACGAAGAAACCCAAGTCTGGAGCCAAGCCTGAATCTGAGTGCTTCTACTGCAAAGGGACTAGACACTGGAAGCGGAACTGCCGCAAGTATTTGGCGGATAAGAAGGATGGCAAGGTGAACAAAGGTATATGTGATATACATGTTATTCATGTGTATCTTACTAATGCTCGTAGTAGTACCTGGGTATTGGATACCGGTTCGGTTGCTAATATTTGTAACTCGAAACAGGGACTACGGATTAAACGAAGATTAGCTAAGGACGAGGTGACGATGCGCGTGGGAAATGGTTCCAAAGTCGATGCACCGTCGGCACGCTACCTCTACATCTACCTTCGGGATTAGTTTTAGACCTAAATAATTGTTATTTGGTGCCATCATTGAGGATGAACATTATATCTGGATCTTGTTTGTTGCGAGACGGTTATTCATTTAAATCAGAGAATAATGGTTGTTCTATTTGTATGAATAATATCTTTTATGGTCATGCACCCTTGAAGAGTGGTCTATTCTTATTGGATCTTGATTGTAGTGATACACATATTCATAATATTGAAACCAAAAGATGCAAGGTTAATAATGATAGTGCAACTTATTTTTGGCACTGCCGTTTAGGTCATATTGGTGTAAAGCGCATGAAGAAACTCCATACTGATGGACTTTTGGAATCACTTGATTATGAATCACTTGGTGCTTGCGAACCATGCCTCATGGGCTAGATGACTAAAACTCCGTTCTCCGGAACTATGGAGCGATCAACAGATTTATTGGAAATCATACATACTGATGTATGTGGGCCAATGAGTTTTGGAGCTCGCGGCGGGTATCGTTATTTTCTGACCTTCACTGATGATTTGAGCAGATATGGGTATATCTACTTAATGAAGCACAAGTCCGAAACATTTGAAAAGTTCAAAGAATTTCAGAGTGAAGTAGAGAATCATCGTAACAAGAAAATAAAGTTTCTACGATCTGATCGTGGAGGAGAATATTTGAGTTACGAGTTTGGTCTTCATTTGAAACAATGTGGAATAGTTTCACAACTCACGCCACCCGGAACACCACAACGCAATGGCGTGTCCGAACGTCGTAATCATACTTTATTGGATATGGTGCGATCTATGATGTCTCTTACCGATTTACCACTATCGTTTTGGGGTTATGCTTTAGAGACAGCTGCATTCACGTTAAATAGGGCACCATCTAATTCCGTTGAGACGACACCTTATGAACTATGGTTTGGCAAGAAACCATAGTTGTCGTTTCCTAAAGTTTGGGGCTGCGATGCTTGTGTGAAAAAGCTTCAACCTGATAAGCTCGAACCCAAGTCGGAGAAATGTGTCTTCATAGGATACCCAAAAGAGACTGTTGGGTACACCTTCTATCACAGATCCGAAGGCAAGATATTCGTTGCTAAGAATGATTCCTTTCTAGAGAAGGAGTTTCTCTCGAAAAAGTGAGTGGGAGGAAAGTAGAACTTGATGAGGTAATTGTACCTTCTCCTAAATTGGAAAGTAGTACATCACAGAAAATTGTTCCAGTGATTCCTACACCAATTAGTGAGGAAGCTAATGATGATGATCATGAAACTTCAGATCAAGTTTCTGCTAAACGTCGTAGATCAACCAGAGTATGTTCCGCACCAGAGTGGTACGGCAACCGAGTTATGGAAGTCATGTTACTAGACCATGATGAACCTACGAACTATGAGGAAGCGATGATGAGCCCAGATTCCGCAAAACGGCTTGAGGCCATGAAATCTGAGATGGGATCCATGTATGAAAATAAAGTATGGACTTTGGTTGACTTGCTCGATAACCGGCAAGCCATCGAGAATAAATGGATCTTCAAGAGGAAGACCGACGCAGACGGTAATGTTACTGTTTACAAAGCTCGACTTGTTGCGAAAGGGTTTCGACAAGTTCAAGGAGTTGACTACGATGAGACTTTCTCACCTGTAGCGATGCTTAAGTCTGTCCGAATCATGTTAGCAATTGCCGCATTTTATGATTATGAAATCTGGCAAATGGATGTCAAAACTGCATTCCTGAATGGATATCTCAAAGAAGAGTTGTATATGATGCAACCAGAAGCTTTTGTCGATCCAAAAGATGCTAACGAAGTATGCAAGCTCCAGCGATCCATCTATGGACTGGTGCAAGCATCTCAGAGTTGGAATATACGCTTTGATGAGGTTATCAAAGCATATGGTTTTATACAGACTTTTGGAGAAGCCTGTATTTACAAGAAAGTGAGTGGGAGATCTGTAGCATTTCTGATATTATATGTGGATGACATATTGTTGATTGGAAATGATATATAATTTCTGGATAGCATAAAAGGATACGTGAATAAGAGTTTTTCAATAAAAGACCTCGGTGAAGCTGCTTATATATTAGGCATCAAGATCTATAGAGATAGATCAAGACGCTTGATTGGAATTTCACAAAGCACATACCTTGATAAAGTTTTGAAGAAGTTCAAAATGGATCAGTCGGAGAAAGGGTTCTTGCCTGTATTACAAGGTATGAAGTTGAGTAAGACTCAATGCCCGACCACTGCAGAAGATAGAGAGAAAATGAAAGTCATTCCCTATGCCTCAGCCATAGGATCTATCATGTATGCAATGCTGTGTACCAGACCTGATGTGTGCCTTGCTATAAGTCTAGCAGGGAGGTACCAAAGTAATCCAGGAGTGGATCACTGGACAGCGGTCAAGAACATCCTGAAGTACCTGAAAAGGACAAAGGATATGTTTCTCGTGTATGGAGGTGACAAAGAGCTCGTCGTAAACGGTTACGTCGATTCCAGCTTTGACACTGATCCGGATGACTCTAAGTCACAAACTGGATATGTATTTTTATTGAACGGTGGAGCTGTCAGTTGGTGCAGTTTCAAGCAAAGCGTCGTGGCGGGATCTACGTGTGAAGCGGAATACATAGCTGCTTCAGAAGCAGCAAATGAAGTAGTCTGGATGAAGGAGTTCATATCCGATCTAGGTGTAATACCTAGTGCATCGGTTCCAATGAAAATCTTTTGTGACAACACTGGAGCAATAGCCTTGGCGAAGGAATCCAGGTTTCACAAGAGAACAAAGCACATCAAAAGACGCTTCAATTCCATCCGCGATCTAGTCAAAGAGGAAGACATAGAGATTTGCAAGATACATACGGATCTAAATGTTGCAGACCCGTTGACTAAGCATGATCAGCACCAGGACTCCATGGGTGTGAGGATCATTACTTTGTAATCTAGATTATTGACTCTAGTTCAAGTGGGAGACTGAAGGAAATATGCCCTAGAGGCAATAATAAAGATGTTATTTGTATTTCCTTACATCATGATAAATGTCTTTTATTCATGCTAGAATTGTATTAACCGGAAACTTGATACATGTGTGAATACATAGACAAAACAGTATGTCCCTAGTATGCCTCTACTAGACTAGCTCATTGGTCAAAGATGGCTATGTTTCCTAGCCATAGACATGAGTTGTCATTTGATCAACGGGATCACATCATTAGGAGAATGATGTGATGGACTAGACCCATCCGTTAGCTTAGCACTATGATCGTTTAGTTTTACTGCTATTGCTTTCTTCATGACTTATACATGTTCCTATGACTATGAGATTATGCAACTCCTGAATACCGTAGGAACACCTTGTGTGCTATCAAACGTCACAACATAACTGGGTGGTCATAAAGATGCTCTATAGGTGTCTCCAAAAGTATTCGTGGTGTTGGCATAGATCAAGACTAGGATTTGTCACTCAGAGTGTCGGAGAGGTATCTCTGGGCCCTCTCGGTAATGCACATCATAATAAGCCTTGCAAGCAAATGACTAATGAGTTAGTCATGAGATGATGTATTACGGAACGAGTAAAGAGACTTGCCGTTAACGAGATTGAACTAGGTATAGAGATACCGACGATCGAATCTCGGGCAAGTAACATACCGATGACAAAAGGAACAATGTATGTTGTTATGCGGTTTGACCGATAAAGATCTTCGTAGATTATGTAGGAACCAATATGAGCATCCAGGTTCTGCTATTGGTTATTGACCGGAGATGAGTCTCGGTCATGTCTACATAGTTCTCGAACCCGTAGGGTCCGCACGCTTAACGTTTGATAACGATCGGTATTATGAGTTTTGATGTACCGAAGGTAGTTCGGAGTCCCGGATGAGATCACAGACAAGACGAGGAGTCTCGGAATGTCCGAGACATAAAGATTGATATATTGGACGACTATATTCGGACACCGGAAGTGTTCCGGAAAAGTTTCGGATTTAACCGGATTGCCGGAGGGGGTTACCGGAACCCCCCACGAAGGGGGATGGTCCATAGTGGGCCTTGAGGAAAGAAGAGAGGAAGCCCATAGAGGCTGGCCGGTGCCCCACCAGGGAATCCTAGTTGGACTAGGATTGGGGGGCGCCACCTCTCCCTCTCCTTCCTTTCCCCCTCTTCCTTCTTGGTGGACTCCTACTAGGAATAGGATTGCAATCCTATTCCTAGTAGGATTGCCTCCCTGGCGCGCCATAGAAGGGCTGGCCAGCCCCTCCCCTTGCTCCTTTATATACGGGGGCAGGGGGCACCCTAGGACACACAAGTTGATCAGTTGATCTCTCCCAACCGTGTGCGATGCTCCCCTCCACAGAAACACACCTCGGTTATACCGTTGCAGTGCTTAGGCGAAGGCCTGCGCCGGTAACTTCATCATATCCGTCACCACGCCGTCGTGCTGACGAAACTCTCCCGTGAAGCTCAACTGGATCAAGAGCTCGTGTGATATCATCAAGCTGAACGTGTGCTGAACGCGGAGGTGCCGTACGTTCGGTACTTGATTGGTTGGATCACGAAGAAGTTCGACTACATCAACCGCGTCACTAGACGCTTCCTCTCCCGGTCTACGAGGGTACGTAGACACACTCTCCCCCTCGTTGCTATGCATCTAGTAGATAGATCTTGCGTGATCGTAGGAAAATTTTGAAAATACTACGTTACCCAACAGTTTCTCCCACCCACCCAACCCAAGCAATCCGTCAAAGAATCACTTTCAAGCTTCGAAGTCAAGTGCTCCTTATTACCGTCCTCTCTCAGAAGTGGTTTGCAACAAGTGTGGCAACAAGGGTCACACCTGCCAACACTGCTATTGTCAAGCATGATCCGAAGGTTGCAAGAGTGAATCTGATGAATGCAGCTCAAGTAGATAATTCTTCAGATGTGATAGTTGGTAACCTTTCAGTCAATCTCAAGCCTGCTAAAGTTTTGTTTGATTCTGGTGCTTCACATTATTTCATGCCATATCCATTTGCATCCAAGCATAATGTGAACACAACGGCTTTACCAAGGCAATTAGCAATTTCTTCTCCGGCAAAACAGATGCATTCTAGCTTGTATGCTCCGAATGTATCTATTCGCATGGGTGATTACCGCTTTCTGGCTTCTCCGGTTGTTCTCGGCAACTCCGACATTGATCTTATTCTTGGGATGGATTGGCTTTCCCAGCATGATGCTCACATTGATTGTGCAAATAAGGAAGTCAAGCTTACTCATTCCGACGAAGACGTGATTATCTTCGCCTCTCGAGATAACACAATCAGGTTATTCTCTCTCAATGACAAGGGCGATATTAATGCCATCTCTCAAATTCCGGTGGTCAATGAGTATGAAGATGTTTTCCCTGAAGAACTTCCACGCATGCCTCCGCATCGTCAAGTTGAATTTGTCATTGAACTCGAGCCTGGTACCGAGCCAGCATGTCGGCGTCCGTACAAGCTTTCCCCTGAAGAGTTGAAGGAGCTGAAGAGACAACTCGATGAGCAAGAGCGTATGGGTCTAATCAGGCCTAGCACTTCTCCTTGGGGCTGTGGTGTCTTATTTGTCAAGAAGAAGGATGGCACGGAGCGCCTTTGCGTTGATTACCGGCCATTGAACAAGATGACAATAAAGAACAAGTATCCGCTCCCCAACATCAATGAATTGTTCGAGCAGCTCAAAGGAGCAAAAGTGTTCTCAAAGCTCGATCTTCGGATGGGTTATCACCAGATCCGTATCCGTGAAGAAAATATTCACAAGACTGCATTCAGAACAAGCTACGGCTCCTATGAATACACAGTCATGTATTTTGGCCTCGCTAATGCTCCACCCACCTTCTCGGGAATGATGCACTACATATTCAACCCCTACGCCAACGAATTTGTGCTCGTCTATCTGGATGACATCTTGGTATTCTCCAAGAATGAAGAGGATCATGCCAAGCACCTTCGTTTGGTTCTCGACAGACTCCGTGAACATAAGTTCTATGCCAAGTTCTCTAAATGTGAATTCTGGCTCGACATGGTCTTATATCTTGGCCATATCATCTCTGCTGACGGTATTGCTGTCAACCCCGAGAAAGTTGAAGCGATTGTCAACTGGGAACCCCCTCAGAACGTCAAGCAACTCTGAAGCTTCCTTGGTCTTGCTAGCTATTGCAGAAGGTTCGTTGAGAACTTCTCCAAGATTGCCAAGCCTCTCTCCAACTTGCTGCAGAAGAATGTCAAGTACAACTGGTCTCCGGATTGTGATGTGGCATTCAAAACTCTCATAGAAAAGGTCATCTCTGCTCCGGTTCTTACTCCTCCAGATGAGTCCAAGCCCTATGAAGTATTCTGTGATGCTTCTCTTCAAGGACTTGGTGGTGTGCTAATGCAAGACAAGAAGATTGTGGCATACACTTCTCGTCAATTGAAGCCAAATGAGAAGAACTACCCCACACATGATCTCGAGCTAGCAGCAGTCGTACACGCCTTGATCACGTGGAGACACCTTCTGTTGGGCAGAAAAGTGGACATCTTCACCGATCACAAGAGCTTGAATTACATCTTCACACAGCCGAACCTGAACCTTCGCCAGACTCGTTGGGTTGAGATGATCCAAGAGTATGATCCAAGCATCGAATACACACCTGGCAAGGCCAATGTCATTGCAGATGCCTTGAGCAGAAAGGCATATTGCAACAGTCTCCTTATCAAGCCATTTCAGCCTGAGCTTTGTGAAGCATTCAGGAAGCTCAACCTCCAAGTTGTTCCGCAAGGCTTTCTTGCAAATCTTCAAGTTGCTCCTACCTTGGAAGATCAGATCCGTGAGGCCCAGCTCAGTGATGCTATGGTGCAGAAAGTGAAACATGGTATTGCAAAGGGTACTCCCAAATACAAGTGCTATCGCGTTGATGAGAAAGACACCTTGTTCTTTGAGGACAGACTTGTGGTTCCCAAGGGTGATCTCAGGAAGCTCATAATGAACGAAGCACATGACTCCCTCCTCTCAATTCATCCTGGAAGTTCCAAGATGTACCAAGACCTCAAGCAATCTTACTGGTGGACTTGCATGAAAAGGGAGATTTCCCAATTCGTGAATGAATGTGATGTCTTCAGAAGAGTGAAGGCAGAGCATCAACGTCCAGCCGGTCTCCTCCAACCTCTTCCTATTCCCGAGTGGAAATTCGACCACATTGAAATGGATTTCTTCACTGGGTTTCCCAAGTCCAAGAAGGGGAATGATGCTATCTTTGTGGTGATTGAAAAGCTAACCAAAGTAGCTCACTTCCTTCCAGTCAAAGAATCCATCAATGCAGCTCAGCTTGCAGAGTTGTACACTTCCAGAATTGTGTCGTTACATGGCATTCCTCAAGTTATCTCCTCAGACTGTGGAAGTTTGTTCACATCCAAGTTCTGGGACTCCTTTCAGTCAGCCATGGGCACTAAGATCCGTTTCAGCACTGCGTTTCACCCTCAGACTAGTGGTCAAGTCGAAAGAGTGAACCAGATCCTCGAAGACATGCTCAGAGCTTGTGCTATCTCTTTTGGCATGAAGTGGGAAGATTGCCTTCCGTTTGCCGAGTTCTCTTACAACAACAGTTTCCAAGCAAGAGCCGGCAAAGCACCTTTTGAAATCCTCTATGGCAGAAAGTGTCGTACTCCTCTCAACTGGTCCGAGACTGGTGAACGTCAACTTGTTGGCAATGACTTGATCTCAGAAGCCGAAGAAATGCGCAAAGTCATACATGAGAATCTCAAGGCCGCTCAGTCTCGTCAGAAGAGCTACTATGACGGCAAGTATCGTGATTTGGCTTTCGACATTGAAGACCATGTCTACCTTCGTGTCTCTCCTATGAAAGGCACCCAAAGATTCGGTATCAAAGGCAAGCTTGCTCCTAGATACGTTGGCCCTTTCAAGATTCTTGGCAAAAGAGGCGATCTAGCCTATCAACTCGAGCTTCCATCCAACTTTGTAAATGTTCATGATGTGTTTCACGTGTCTCAACTCCGCAAGTGCTTCAAGACACCTGAACGCACTATTCTGTTTGAGGAGATTAATCTTCAACAAGACTTGTCTTACCGTGAGCACCCCGTTGCTATTCTTGAAGAAACCGAGCGCAAGACCCGCAACAAGTGAATCAAGTTCTTGAAAGTTAAATGGTCACACCATACCGACCGAGAAGCTACGTGGGAACGAGAAGATCACCTTAGTTCCGAGTACCCTTCCTTCTTCCAGTCCTAGATCTCGGGACGAGATCTTTTCGTAGTAGAGGAGAGTTTGTAATGCCCCAGATGTAACACTTTCCAAATATGGCAATATATGAAACTTTGACTTCATCAATTCCATTCTGGGCTCTTCTTTCATTTCGGGTTTCTTCGTATTGTCGTGTGTGTGTGTGCATTTCATTCATGTCATGTTGTCATGTGCATTGCATTGCATTTGTGTTGTCACTTGAATCCGGTCCCATTCGTCTCTTCCCGTTGTCCGTTTCGAGATCCGACGCTCTCACACGTGCCCATGGCATCCCCGAGTCCTTCTTTCGTGTGTGGCCGTGTAACGTTTCCGGAATGGCGTGAGACTTGTCGTGCGTTGTTGTTTTGGTACGCGTAGGCCGCCTGTCAAGTTTCGTCGCGTTTGGAGTTCGTTTGGTACTCCAACGGTTAACCTAGTGGGCTAAAAGAACCTCTTCTTTAAGGCCCAATACCCCCTCCACAATAGCCCACTAACCTAGCACAACCCTTCCCATCATCTCGGTCGTCGAATTGTGATCGCGTGGCTGAAAACCGCTCCCCATTTGGAGTCTCCTAGCTCCCTATGCATATAAAAACGTCCACACCCCTCCATTTTTGGAGGAAACCCTAGTCTCCTCCCTTCTCGTGCCGCCGGACACGTCCGGAACGGACCGGACACGTCCGCCCGGACGCGGCCGGCCAACCAGCGACCGCCACGTGGCAGCCGTCCCCGCCGCCACCGCTTCCAGCCGCCGTCGGCCCACAGGCCCGGTTCGGGCCCCCGCGGCCCGTTCGTCTCCGCCGCCGCGCCGCGCCTCTTCCCCGCCGCCTCCGGCGATTGCCGTCGCCGCGCCTCCACGGAACCACCGCCGCCGGCCCCGATCTACCCCGCCGCTGATCTACTCCGCCGCCCGGTCGCCTCCTCCCCCGTCGCCGCATCCGGCCGAGGCCCTCACCGCCGTCCCCCGCCACCGCGCCGGCCGAGGCCCTCGCCGCCGGCCTCGCGCCACCTAGCCCCGGCCGCCAGGCTCCCCCACCGGCCACCACCATCGCCGGAGCCGCCGCGCCCCGCCGTCCAGATCGCGCCGCTGCGCCTCGATCCAGATCGCGCCGCCGGACGAACCCTAACGGGTCGGATCCGGTCCGACCCGACCCGATCCGCCCCGTTCGACCCGATCCGCGAGGTTGATGCCTTTTTTTCACTAAGTCTATAGATTTTGCTTATTTTGTTGCATACTTCTAGTGGCTGTAACTTTGTGCATACTTGTCCGTTTTGAGTGAATGATATGTCCAAATGACCGTGGTGATATGCTCTACACTTTGTTCCATTGTGCCATGCTTGTTTGACTTCATCTAGAGGTCTTAATCTTCATGACAAGAGTGCTACTTGTTATAAACTACTGCTACTTGTTGTTTTCATGCCATGTTTGAGATAGGATAACTTGGTGCATGTTTATCCAAATGAAGCAAATGAGATGTCAAAATGTTCATTATGAGATGCTCTACATGATGGTTGCTATAGCATGCATGTTAGGGTTCATATTGCCATGTCAAACTTGGTTGCAAAAGTGCATGTGGCTGTTAAGTTATGAAACATGGTATGAGATGCTGATTTGAAGTGCTCGTTGCTATTGATGTGTTTGTCCCCTTGTCACATGCCAATATGTTTTAGAATCTCCATCATATGGTCTTTGTTGTGGTGAAAACCATTTTCCATGATATGCCTTGAGGTGACTTAAACATGCTTGCAAACATACTATGCCAATGTTTCTGTTTTAACACTTTGTGAAATTTCTGCTAAGTCTGGAATCTGTCTTAACCTGATGCTATGTTTTCTTGATGCCCTAGTCAAATCCATGCTAGTTTTGGAGTGGCCAATGGTCATTCCTTATTGTCCATGTTATTTTCTATCCATCCATGCCCTCACTTGCTCATATGGGTTGTTGTAGCTTATTTATTTCTTGCCCCCAAGTTGCTATAAAATATAACTATCAGGGTTTTTAACAGCATGATCAATTTTGTGTAGCTTGTTGCTATTGATCCATGCCTCCTATGGAGTTGCTCCAATGGAGTTGTTTGGTGTAGGATATGTCTACTTCATGTCCATGCTTTTTGTCATCATGTTTGGGTGCTGTAGAGTATATATTTCTTGCTCCAAAGTTGCTATGTGGCTGTTAATTTCAGCTTTGCATTGAATCTTGTTTCGTGTGTATGTGTTGAACCGTTGCTCCTTTTTGAGCGTGTCCTACATGAAACTTGTGCGATTTTGCATGTAGAATCATAATATCATCTTGTTTACATGTTTGGAGTATGTTTGCTTGATGTTTGGGTGTATCTTGCACCGTTGTCATGCTTAACTTGTTTTGCTCATATCTTCTAGACCGTAGCTCCGAATTAAACAAACTTTATACGAAACTTGACTAGAATTTCGTGTAGATCATCATGGTGCATGTTAACTTGCTGTTTAAAAATTTTAACTTAAGGTTTGGTCAGATCTGGACCAATTTCAACATATGCATATGAGGACTTACCGGATTTGCTATATGTGGATTCCGGCCTCATTTAAACTTGTTGCCTTGTGTTGTTCTTGTGTGCTTCATCCCTTGACATGTATTGCATCATAAGTGCATCATACTTGCATCATGTTGATTGTGCATTGCACCTTGTTTGTTTTCGTGCCTCGTTGTGTTCTTGTGTTGAGTAGAGCCAGAAGCCGATACCGAGAACGAGAACGAGGTTACTACCGAGGTTGAGTACGAGGAGCCATCTTACGATCCCACCGACGACTCGACAGGCAAGATGACCTGACCCAGATATCATTACTATCTTTGCCTATTGCCAGATGTCTCGCTCTTTAGCTTATTGCCTCGATGCCCATGTTTGTTTGTTAGCCTCCTATTGTAACCATGAATCTGTCTAACCACCCAACCTAGAAAACCTTTGTTTGGCTACATAAGCTTCGCTCAGCACCTCTTATAGCATTGCTAGTTGCAGGAGAAGATTTGAAGATTCTTGCTTCATGTTGAAGTTATTGTTGGGATATCACACTATATAAACTCTTAAACTAAATCATCTATATATTGGTAATGGGTGGAAGGCTAAGCCTCTTGCTTGGTGATTTGTTCCACTCATGCCGCCCTAGGAACCGTATAAACCGGTGTTATGTTCCTTGATTATGCGTCCCTAACCCGGTTGGGGTTTATGGGCCCCCCTTGATAACCCGCTTAGCGCTAAAGCTTTTCCTGCAAGGCCCAACATTGGTACTCCATTTGCCTAATAACTAAAACTTGCGTAGGGACTAGCTATCCCCTTTTCTTAATCAACAACCCGGGCCAGTGCTCCACATGAGTGTTGGTCCAAACTAGGGGTTCTGCGGGGCCGCCTTGGGGAAACCCGAGGTATTTGGTATAACCTGTTGAATCGCCCATCCGGTCGTGGCCTGAGACTAGATACGCACGGCTACTGTCAAGGTGTCGGCACCCCGGGAGGTCTTGCTGGATTAGTTTTACCTTAGTCGGAATATCTTGAGCACGGGATTCCGAGAATACTCGGGCCTTCCCACCTTGGAGTTGCGACTCCGCAGATCGTGAGCTTGTCATGGGCTAAGTTGGGACACCCCTGCATGGTTTTGAACTTTCGAAAGCCGTGCCCGCGGTTATGTGGCAGATGGGAATTTGTTAATATCCGGTTGTAGAAAACTTGACACCATGTTCAGAACACACTACCAACGTGAGTAACAGTGACGGTCATTTTCCGAAAGGGGTTCGGGAAGTGAACACGGTGGGGTTATGATTGACGTGCTTAGATAGGATCACTTCGTGATCACTTGACGCTCGTGGCACTTCTCTTCTCGCTCTAAACACGTAAGCTAGTGCTAGTGCAGCTGCAACCTTTTATTTCTTCAGGCTTGTTCCTCACCCGAGGCTTAGATAGTTTTGCTACCCAGGAACGGGAATGCTGAGTCCTCCATGGCTCACAGATTCTACACAACACCAGTTGCAGGTACTATGGTGGACTACACAAGTGACGACATCGAGCTGTACTGGGAGTTCGATGAAGAACGTAGTCGATACTATGTGCACTATCCCGATGATCAGTAGTGGTTTCTACTAGGGGCGATTCGGACCTCGTGGCTTTATTTTTTTGGTATCTTTCATTTGGATCTTCGTCCGTAGTCGGACTGTGATGTTATTTGGATGATGATTTGCTTATGTAATGTATTGTGTGACGTGGCGAGTGTAAGCCAACTATCCTTTTGCAATTTCATCCCTATTTTTACACGAGTCGTGCAAAGATACCATACTTGAGATCATTCTAGTATGGGCTTATACGTTTAAGTCGAGCCTTGACACATAGGAGGTATAATCCCATACTGGGCATTATAGTAGAAGCAATAGTTGGCGAGACAACCATGACGCTACTATGGAGATCAAGGTGACAAGCTGGTGACGTTGGAGATCATGACAGTGCTTTGGAGATGGAGATCAAAGGCACAAGATGATGATGGCCATATCATGTCACATATTTTGATTGCATGTGATGTTTATCTTTTTATGCATCTTATTTTGCTTAGTACGGCGGTAGCATTATAAGACGATCCCTTACTTAAATTTTCAAGGTACAAGTGTTCTCCCTGAGTATGCACCGTTGCGACAGTTCGTCGTGCTGAGACACCACATGATGATCGGGTGTGATAAGCTCTACGTTCACATACAACGGGTGCAAGACAGTTTTGCACATGCGGAATACTCGGGTTAAACTTTACGAGCCTTGCATGTACAGACATGGCCTCGGAACACTAGAGACCGAAAGGTCCAACGTGAATCATATAGTAGATATGATCAACATAAGATGTTCACCATTGAAGACTACTCCATCTCACATGATAATCAGACATGGTTTAGTTGATATGGATCACGTGATCATTTAGAGGACTTGAGGGATGTCTATCTAAGAGGGTGTTCTTAAGTAATATGATTAATTGAACTTAATTTATCATGAACTTAGTCCTGATAGTTTTTGCATATCTATGTTGTAGATCAAGGGCCCATGCTACCGTTCCCTTGAATTTTAATGCGTTCCTAGAGAAAGCTAAGTTGAAAGATGATGGTAGCAACTACACGGACTGGGTCCGTAACTTGAGGATTATCCTCATTGCTGCACGGAAGAATTATTTCCTTAATGCACCGCTAGATGAAAGGCGTGCTGCAGGTGCAACTATTGATGTTATGAACGTCTGGCAAGCTCAATCTAATGACTACTCGATAGTTCAGTGTGCCATGGTTTACGGCTTAGAATCAGGATTTCAAAGATGTTTTGAACATCATGGAGCATATGAGATGTTCCAAGATTTGAAGTCAATATTTCAAGCAAATGCCCGAGTTGAGAGATATGAAGTCTCCAACAACTTCTATAGTTGCAAGATGGAGGAGAACAGTTCTGTCAGCGAACACATACTCAGAATGTCTGGGTACCATAACCACTTGACTCAACTGGGAGTTAATCTTCCGGGTGATAGTGTTATTGACAGAGTTATTCAACCACTACCACCAAACTATAAAGGTTTTGTGATAAACTATAATATGCAAGGGATGGAGAAGACAATTCCCGAGCTCTTCGCAATGCTCAAAGCTGCGGAGGTAGAAATCAAAAAGGAGCATCAAGTTTTGATGGTTAACAAGACAACTATGTGACGCCCCGAGACCGATGCTCTAGTGTCTTCCATTTATTTTTGTTGTCGTTGTGTGTTTGAACTATTTGTTGCCATGATCGCGATGAGTGCCATTGCCATATTTTTCTTCTTGCATCATGTTCATCATTTGGTTATATTGCATTGCCATGCCCATCTTTGTCATGTTGCATTTGTGCCTCTTGTCATTTTGCATTCTCATAATCATCATGTGCATTGTCATATTCATGCATGTTACATTGTTGCATGCTCCATGTATGATCATGCATCATCACCTCCTACTTCCTTTTTCTTTCTTTCATTTTGGCAAGTGACCTTTCCCCCTCCAAAAATGTTCATTCTTTTCCTGATGCTAGTTCACCATGCTTAAACCCTCTCTGCCAATTTTCAGCTCATTTGAAAATGTTTTGGTTGGGTTCAAAAATGACTCAAGTTTGAATTTAATTCATACTTGAATTTTTTTTTCTACCTCTAAAAATTGACAGGGCAATTTATTCAAATAGCACATGTTTCCAGGAGTAGAGGGGTATATTTATATCTCTAGTATTCCTTCCACAGCCCTCTGATATTTTCCATTTTGTATTATGTGGAATTATATTTAGTTGCAGAAAGATTTTTTAAATATAAAATGGAGCCTTTCTTTCCATTTCTTAACCCAACTCAATTGGGCCTCCTAGCTGCCACAGCCAGCCAAGGCCCACCTAATCCCTAGTAATCCTAGCCCGACCGACCCCCACCCGTGGCTTCTCCCCTGGATCCCCATCTCCTTCCCCCGCGCCACCACTCACACCACACGCCAAGAGAGCCCCGTGCCCGAGGTCCCCAACTTGTCACCACGCACGCAGGTACCCGAGCCTGCCGCCATCTCGACCTCGCCAGACCTCCTTCCTCCACACCAAGCCTGCCGCACCGCTCTGCTGGAGTCCCATGTCTCCTTCGACCACCGAGCGCCACCCCGCTGCATGACTCCTTCCTCGCCACGTTACCGCCATCCCGCCTCCATGTGCTGAAGCGCCACCGCCGCCTCTCCGCCTTCGCGCTGGCCGCCGCGCCCTGCCGCAGTCGATAACTGCGAGGAGCCCGCCTCCCTCGGCTTTGCCCATCGCCTTGATGCCCGTCCAGGAGCGCCATGGACGGCCGCCCCAAGCCCGTTCCTTCCTTGCCTCGGGTTCAGGGGGAGACGACCACGTCGGCGCCCTTACCCATCTCGACAAGGTCCAGGACCCCATCGGCGTACCATGTCGTCCCCGACCTAGCATCCTCCTCGACCCGGTTCCACACCGGCTAGCCGCCGCCGCGCCAAGTCCTCCGCGCTCTTGAGCTCGTCAAGCGGCATGTTCAACTACCGCGACATGAACCACTACTTCCACGACAATGTGTGCACAACTACCGTCGCCCGAAGACGTTGGATTCATCAAGTTCCTCTCCGATACGTGTACCACTACTTCCACAATGAGATGTGCACGACTACCGCCGATGTGTACGACTACAAAATGTGAATGAGTACTTCCCATGACGCCCCATGAACGACTTCTTCCACTACCATCGCCGTGTGCGACTACCTCTCACGAGGACCCAAGAACGTTTACTTTCTCTACATCCCATCGAACTCAAACCGTCTGAATGCATGATTCGAAGGTATACTTGACATGGCATCCTCGTACATGTAAAGAAACATTTAACATGTTGCTTGCATTTATTTTGCTTAAACGGCTAAGTCCCTGTTTCATACATCATACAGGCATGTTTGACTTTATGTATCTTTGTGCATGTTTGTCCAAATGGAGTGTATAATATGTCAAAATGTTCGTCAGTGAATGCTCTACATGATGATATTATTTGCATGCATGTTACTGTTCATCTTGTTGCCTTAATCTCTGCTGCAAAAGTGCAAAGTGTTGTTAACTGCTCAAACTTGAAATAACTTGCTCATTTGTCTTTTTCATATCTTTTTATGTGATTTTTGTTTGAGCATCATGTCAACATGTTTAGGAGCACAATCATGTCATCTTTGATGTGGTGCAATCCACTTTTCATGATATGCCTTGTGTTGAGTGGAACAAGCTTGCAAAGTGGCCTACTCGCTGTTTGCTGATTTCTGAGACTTGTTGAGAACTGCTAAGTCTGAAACTGTTATATTGTGATGCCATATTTGCTTGATGCTACAATCACATCCATGCACATTTGGAGATGTCCAATGATTATGTCTTGAAGTCCATGTTATGCTCTATCCATCCATGCCCTTGTTTGCAATTATGGGTTGTTGTAGCTTGTCTCTTTCTTGCTCTCAAATTTCTATATCATGTTTATGTCAGCCTGTTATCAGCAAGTTTAGTTTTTCCATGTGAATACCTAGTGTTCTATGCATCCTATTATTATGTTCTTGCCATGAGTAGCTGCATAAACATGTCTTCTTGTTGTTGGTTATATTCACATGCCATGATATGCTTTGAGATGAGTTGCACAAGTTTGCAAACATGCCTACTTGTCATTGTTGCTGCCATGTTCAGTTTATTTCACTAAGTTTGTGAAACTGTTATTATTTGCAATCTTGCCATGATGTTTTGAGCATGTTCTAGTGGTATTTGGCAGTATCTCAGTGATCATGTTTGTAGTGCTTGACATGTACATGCTTGCCATGCCCTTTGATGCCATGAAATGTTCCTGTAGCATGTTGTTTTGATGATTGCAAAGTGCTTAGTTGTTGTTTTGGGACAGATTGTTGTTATAACTTGTTTCGTGTGTATATGTTGAACCGTTGCTCCGTTTTGAGTGTGCTCTATATGAAACTTGCTTGTTTTTGCATGTAGATGAATCATATCATGTTGTATACATGTTTGGGGTGTGTTTGCTTGATGTTTGAATGCATCTTGCCTCATTGCCATGCTTGACTTGTTTTGCTCATATCTTCTAGGCCGTAGCTTCGAATTAAATGAACTTTATATGTAACTTGACTAGAATTTTGTGTAGATCATCATGGTGCATGTTAACTTGCTGTTTAACAAATTTAACATAAGGTTTGTTCAGATATGGACCAATTTCTAAATTTGCATATGAGGACTTACCAGAATTGTTATATGTTGTTTCCGGCCTCATTTAAACTTGCCTTGTGTGATGTTCTTGTTGGCATCATATCTTGGCACGAGTTGCATCATGTAGCCTTGTCATGCATCATACTTGGTTGAGCATCATGTCTTGTTTACGTGTGGTGTGTTTACCATGTTGTTTGCTTCTTCTCGTTAGCTCCTATTTCGTTGCGATCATGCGGATTCGTTCGGCTACGCTTGGTTCATCTTCATGGCTTCGTCTTCTTCACGGACTCGTTCTTCTTCCTAGCGGGATCTCAGGCAAGATGAACGTCACCTTCGATCTCATTACTATCATTTTTATGGTAGTTGTCTCGTTGCTATCGCTATATGTCGCGCTACCTATCTATTTGTTGTCAGCCTCTCCTTGTTGCCATGAAACACCCTCTAACCTTTGACACCATCCCAGCAAACCGTTGTTTGGCTATGTTACCGCTCGCTCAGCCCCCCTTAGAGCATTGTTAGTTGCAGGTGAAGATGAAGATTGCTCCATGTGGGAACTTGGATTTTGGGAATATCACAATATATATTACTATAATTAATGCACACATATACTTGGCAATGGGTGGAAGGCTTGGTCTTTTGCTCAGTGTTTTGTTCTTTTGCTCAGTGTTTTGTTCCACTCATGCCGCCTTAAGAACCGATAAACCGGTGTTATGTTCCTTGAGTTTGCGTTCCTAACACAGTTGGGTATATGGGGACCCCTTGACAGTTCACTTTGAATAAAACTCCTCCGGCAAGGCCAAACTTTGGTTTTAATTTTCCTCACAATAAAAACTTAATTAATTAATTAATATGCATAGGGGGTCGTGTCCCCGGGTTCTTAATTCCACATTACAGGGGGGCCAGTGCCGATGGTGTTGGTCCCAAACTAGAGCACCGTGCAGGGCCGCCCCTTGGCAACTTGTGGTATTCTGGCTCCTATGCGCTTAGCTCATCCAGACATGGCCTGAGATGAGATACGCGCGGCTACTATCAAGGTGTCGACCCTTTGGGAGGTCTTGCTGGACTTGTTTTACCATTGTCGAAATGTCTTGTGCACCGGGATTCCTAGTCTGATCGGGTTGTCCCTAAGATAAGGTTTTTTTTACCTCTGCTGGTCGTGAGAGCTTGTGATGGGCTAAGTTGGGACACCCCTACAGGGTTATGATCTTTCGAAAGCAGTGCCCGCGGTTATGTGGCAGATTGGAATTTGTTAATGTCCGGTTGTAGAAAACTTGGCAGAGGATCCTAAATAAAATACACCAACCGTGTGACTAATCGTGACCGTCTCTTTTCAATTTGAGAAGAGAACATGGTGGGGTTATGTTTGACTCGTAGGTAGCTCAGGATCACTTAGCGATCATTACTAGATTGCGACAGTTTGCGTAGATGCTCTTCTTATTCTTGTACTCATAAGTTAGCCACCATATTATGCTTAGCCGCCGCTGCAACCTCACCACTTAATCTCTCCATACACATGAAGCTTTGCTAGTCTTGATACCCATGGTTATGGGATTGTTGAATCCTCGTGGCTAATAGATACCACAACAACAGTTGCAGGTACAGGTTCCGATGAATTGACGTGAGAGCGGTGTTACTTGTGTTGGAGTTCTTTCTTCTTCGTCAGTCTTGGGTTAGGTTCCTGGTCGGTAGCCTGGGATAGCAGGATGGATGTCTTGTGTTTTCATCCGTAGTCGGATGTCTTGTGTATGATGTGTTGTATTCATGTGGAATGTAAGACTTGTATGTATCCCCATCTATTTATGTAATGGTACGATGTAATGATATCTATCTTGCTAAGCGCCCGAAATGTGGTTGTTCCAAAATCATGAGTTCATCACGTGATCGGGATAGAACCGCATCTTGGGCGTGACAAGTTGGTATCAGAGCCTCGACCGACCATAGGAGCCCCCTTGATTGATCGTAGTTTGGCCGTTGTCAAGTCTAGCAAAAAACTATTTTAAGTCTAGTTATATCGGAGAGTAGGAATTCCTTTTACTCCCCAGCCCCTTTATCGCTCTGGTGAGGAATCTTGACGTAGGTGTTTTGTATTACTCCTCTTCCCCTTCAATTTTTTTCAGGATCACGCAGTTTGTTTTCGTTTGTTGCATTGTTAGCTCTTTTCATCCTGCGCACTTCTCTTTGAGTTGATTTGACCCTCCTTGTCTTTTGCTAGTTCAATCCTTAGTTTTTTCCAACCGGCGCCGTTTCCCCATCCGAAGTGGTCTTTCTTTTTCCCACCCGCGCACCCTCTTTCTTTTCGGAGCCGGTGTCCTTAATCGTGTATCCATTTTATCTTTGCAAAGCCTTTGTTTTCTTTCCTTAATTATTTCAACTCGTGAATTCCCGTCTAGTACATCATTCGTCATCTCTTTTTCTTTTCCGGTGGATACAATTCAAGTTTTCGGTGTTCTTCATATTCTTTTCCCTCAGCTCAAATGTTTTCCCCCTGTCTCGTTCGCCACTCGCCACTTAATTGTTCCAGAGTTCTGAAGACATCTCAGGAGATTCGTCTGTGTTCCAATTAATTCGAGGTTTTCACCTCATTCGAGTTTTCCAATCGTCCCAGTGCATCATTTCTTATTCAACAAGCCTTTCCAATGGTGTTTTCTCTTCGGTGGGCTCATAACCCACATGTTTATTCCCAGGATCTTTACCCGACTCTTCTAATATTTCCAGAGCTATTTCAAATTCCTTTCAAAGTGTGACATAAGTATGGATTCCATCAGTCATATGCCTTCTCCAAGATCGTTTTCAAATTCTTTTCATGCTTGGTTCAACATTTCCTCCTTTCATTCTTCCGGAGTATCTCAATAATTATGGTTGTGTTTTTTCGTCATCATTTAAAGACCGAAGAAGAGTTCTCCCCAATCCTTGATTGTCCTCTCGAAGATTCATGCTTCTAGGTTAATGCAATCCTCTCGGGTTGTAACACGGGACTCCCGACTCCGCCTTGCGCCGCCTCCCCGGGCGGCGGCCGGGGCGGTTCGTCCGTATCCTCTCCTCGCCCCCACCCCTCCGTTCTCCCTCCCCTGTCGCTGCCGGACGGTGCCCCCGGATCTGGCCGGGTGGCTCGGCGGCAGCGGGCCTTCTTTTCGCACGCGCGCAGCGCCCTTCCCGGGGCAGGGCTCGACGGCGGGAGCAGCTCGACTGGCGGTGGTCTAGCATCCTGGTGGCGGGGGCCGGCGGCTGGCGTGGTGGTGGCGCTGCCTCTTGGCGGCGGGGTGGCCTGGTGGCGCTGGTGGCCGGCGGTGCGCCTCCGGCCTAGATCTGGGCCCTTAGGGCCCTATCTGGGTCCTAGCGGGCCGGCACAGACATGGCCTCGCTGTTTGCGGCTCGGTGTGGAGGAGGAGCGGCTCGGATGCGGGGCGGCGGCACCGATGGCGTGCCGGCAGCAGCGCGAGGGGGGAGCTTTATGGGCCCACGAGGGCTCAGCCGGACCTGGTGTGCTCCTACGGGCCTGGTGTGCTCCTACTATTGCGTCCGGACAGCTACAGTCGCTAACGGTGGAGGTGGGGCCCTCCCGCGTGCCGACGATGCTTGCAACTTCTCGAGCTTGTGTTGTATTCCCTCGAAGAGGAAAGGGAGATGTAGCACAGTAGCGTAAGTATTTCCCTTAGTTTTTGAGAACCAAGGTATCAATCCAGTAGGAGACCACGCGCGGGTCCCTCGCACCTGCACAAACAAATAAGAACTTCACAGCCAACGCGATAAGGGGTTGTCAATCCCTTTACGGTCACTTACGAAAGTGAGATATGATAGAGATGATAGTTTATATTTTTGGTATTTTTGTTTATAAGAACAGAAAGTAAAAGCGGAAAAAGTAAATTAGATGTAGATTGATATGTTGAGAATAGACCCGGGGGCCATAGTGTTCTCTAGTGGCTTCGCTCATGATAGCGATATTTTACGGCGGGTAAACAAATTACTGTCGAGCAATTGATAGAAAAGCGAATAATTATGAGACTATCTAGGCATGATCATTGTATATAGGCATCACGTCCGAGACAAGTAGACCGACTCCTGCTTGCATCTACTACTATTACTCCACACATCGACCGATATCCAACATGCATCTAGTGTATTGAGTTCATGAGAACAGAATAACACCTTAAGCAAGATGACATGATGTAGAGGGATAAACTCAAGCAATATGATATAAACCCCATATTTTTATCCTCGATGGCAACAATACAATATGTGCCTTGCTGCCCCTACTTCCACTGGGAAAGGACACCGCAAGATTGAACCCAAAGCCAAGCACTTCTCCCATTGCAAGAACTATAAATCTAGTAGGCCAAACCAAACCAATAATTCGAAGAGACTTGCAAGGATATTATGAGCACACATAAAGAGTTCAGAGAAGAACCAAATATTTCTCATAGATAATCTTGATCATAAACTCGCAATTCATCGGATCTCAACAAACACACCGCAAAAAGAGATTACATCGAATAGATCTCCTCAAAGACCGAGGAGAACTTTGTATTGAGATCCAGAGAGAGAGAAGAAGCCATCTAGATACTAGCTATGGACCCGAATGTCTGTGGTAAACTACTCACAACTCATGGTGAGGGCGATGATGATGATATAGAAGCACTCCGTGATGGATCCCCCTCCGGCGGAGCTCCGGAAAAGGCTCCAAGATGGGATCTCACGGGAACAGAAGGTTACGGTGGTGGAATTAGGGTTTTCTCTCTGTTGCTAATGGCTTCGGGGTACGTAGACTTATAAAGGAGGAAGGAGGACACCGGGGGATGCTCGAGGGTCACACGATGCAGGGGCGAGCCCTGGGAAGGGGGGCGCACCCCCCAACCTCATGGGCACCTCATGGATCCCCTTCTGTGGTTCTCAAGTCTCCCGTGCGTGATTTTCTCCAAAAATATTTCTCCCGAAGGTTTCATTCCGTTTGGACTCCGTTTGATATTCCTTTTCTGCAAAACCCTGAAACAAGCAAAAAACAGCAATCTGGACTGGGCCTTTGGGTTAGTAGGTTAGTCCTAAAAATGATATAAAAGTGTATGACAAAGCCCATTAAACATCCAAGACATCATAAATAATAGCATGGAACAATAAAAAATTATAGATACGTTGGAGACGTATCAGTGCTGATGCCCTAGTCCCGGCTCTGATTCTTCGCCGTGTTGTCCTCACTTTGTGGTGTCGTGGTGAGACGGCGTGGGGGCCTCTTGACCGTGTTGGCGCTGGGTGGTGGTTGGTTTGGTGGCTGGCTCCGGAGCGCCCGAGGTGCGGGTTGGGATTGGGGGAAACCCATGTCGGCTTGGCCGGCATCGGCGCGGTGGCGCCTTGATAACCCACAAGTGTAGGGCATCAGTTGTAGCCTCTTTCGATAAGTAAGACTGTCGAACCCAACGAGGAGCTAATGGAAGAACAAATATTCCCTCAAGTTCTATCGACCACCGATACAACTCTACGCACGCTTGACGTTTAGGTTTACCTAGAACAAGTATGAAATTAGAAGTACTTTGTAGTTTTTGTGGGATAGGTTTGCAAGAATATAAAGAACACGTAAATAAAACTAGGGGCTGTTAAGATAAAGAAACAATAAAGTTAATGATAGTGAGTGTGGAAAAGTTGTGGTTGTCGGATTCAGGGCTCCGCCAAACCCGTTAAGTTCGAACAGAGGGGCGTGAACGAAGATCTCTCCCACTCTCGTCTACCTAGCGCCTCGCTCTCATCGTGGTGAAAGGATTCAAGCAAACAACGAACAAAACACACATGAGTTTATCCAGGTTCAGGCCACCGCGTGGTGTAAGACCCTACTTCCTGCTTTGGTGGATTAGCCTCGGGCGAGCTGGGATACAAGCTAGTATAGTGGTTCCTGGGCTCAGGAGGCAAGCTCAGGAGGGTCAGGAGGCAAGTGTTCTTGCTCCTTGCGTAGTGGCAGAGTGTATCCGTCGATCCCCTTTGAAGTGGGAGCTCTAGCTACTTATATAGGCGGCCACGGTCCTCTTCCCCCAAAATGTTTAGGCGGGAAGGGATCCCACAACGACCATTTTTGAGCGGGAACACAAGGACGTTCCTACCCTGACAAAAGCAGTCTTCTCCTGCAAAAAGGATCAGGCGATGACGCGGTGGTGGGCTCGACGAGGACATCCTCCTTGTCGTCCTTGCGGTCTTCGGTCTCGTTGCACCAATGAGGAAACCTTTACCCCGCTCCTCGGGAACTTGCGGCTGCGTTGCCCCCCTTGCACCGAAATGGTAACTGTGCCGCTGGCGCGCGCTGGCACCCGCTGGCGCGGTGCGTCACTGCTGACATCACTGCCTCCTCCTGAGGCAGGCTTGGCCTTGGATTCTCCACCCCTCCGGAGCACCTTGCTGAGGCTTCTCCTGGGGAGGTCTTGACGTCGTTCTCCTCGCGAGGCTCGACCCCCTCACGAGGGTCTTGGGCAGCTGGTCGATCTGCTGGGCCGTACCAGGCCATAGTGGGAGCTCGTCGCAGCCCGCAGACAGGCAAGTCTGGGTACCCTGGTTCCCAGTACGCCGACAGTGGTAGGAGTTGCAAAATTGCCCCTAAGCAATTGACTATGTTACTAGACCGATAGTAAGTTTTATGTGGGAGAGGCCACTGCTAGCATGTCATCCCTTACTTGGAATTCTATGCACTTATGATTGGAACTATTAGCAAGCATCCGCAACTACTAACGTTCATTAAGGTAAAACCCAACCATAGCATTAAGATATATTGCTCCCCCTTCAATCCGGTATGCATCAGTTTCTACGCTAGGTTGAAGTTTCTGTCACTCTTGCCCTCCAATACGTAGTCCTATCAACATACAACTAACCCTATGGTGTGATCCACGCGCGCGCTCATATGATGGGCACCAAAGGACAACAACATAACCACAAGCAAATTAAATCAATCATAGCAATTCATCAATCACCGATAGGACAATGATAATCTACTCAGACATCATATAATGGCAACACATCATTAGATAATAATATGAAGCATAAAGCACCATGTTCAAGTAGAGGGTACAGCGGGTTGCGGGAGAGTGGACCGCTGTAGATAGATGGGGGAAGGTGATGGAGATGTTGGTGAAGATGACAGAGGTGTTGGTGTAGATCGCCGTCACACGATGATGGCTCCGGTGGCACTCCGGTGCCACTAGAAGCGAGGGGGAGAGAGCCCCCCTCCTTCTTCTTCTTCCTTGACCTTCTCCCTAGGTGGGAGAAGGGTTTCCCCTCTGGTCCATGGCCTCCATGGCGGCGGAGGGGCGAGAGCCCCTCTGAGATTGGATCTGTCTCTCTGTCTCTCTCTGTTTCTGCGTTCCCAGATTCTGGCCCTTCACCGTTTCTTAAATTCCTGGAGATCCGTAACTCTGATTGGGCTGATTTTTTGACACGATTTTTATCCGGATATTAGCTTTATTGCAGCGAAAGAACGGCATCAACCGTCTTACGGTGTGGCCACGAGGGCCCAGGGCGCGCCCCCCTTCCCAGGGTGCGCCCCCTGCCTCGTGGCCCATTCGGGCATCGTCTCATGTTGGTTTCGCTTCCCAAAATTCACATATATTCCAAAACAAATCTACGTCCGTTTTTGTTCCGTTTGGACTCCGTTCGATACGGATATTCTGCGAAACAAAAAACATGCAACAAACAGGAACTGGCACTGGGCACTGGATTAATATGTTAGTCCCAAAAACTAGTATAAAAAGTTGCCAAAAGTATATGAAAGTTGTAGAATATTGGCATGGAACAATCAAAAAATATAGATATGATGGAGACGTATCAGCATCCCCAAGCTTAATTCCTGCTCGTCCTCGAGTAGGTAAATGATAAAAAAGATAATTTTTGATGTGGAATTCTACCTAGCATAATCTTGATCATGTAATCTAATCTTGGCATGAAAATTAAGACACGAGTGATTCAAAGCAATAGTCTATCATTTGACATAGAAGAATTTAATACTCGGGCATCCCAACAAACAATCAAGTCTTTCAAAATATCAATGCTAAAGAACGTTATCCCTACAAAATAATATAGTATTTCATGCTTCCCTTTTCTTAACACAAGGTACCCCTCATGCCCATCCCGGTGTCAGTCAAGCAATTGTTTTCATACTTTACTTTTTCGAGCCTTTTCAATTCTTCACGCAATACATGAGCGTGAGCCATGGATATAGAACTATGGGTGGAATAGAAGGTGGTAGTAGACAAAAGTAGGGAGAAAGTCTCACATCGACTAGGCGTATCAATGGGCTATGGAGATGCCCATCAATAGATATCAATGTGAGTGAGTAGGGATTGCCATGTAACGGATGCACTAGAGCTATAAGTGTATGAAATCTCAAAAGAAAACTAGTGAGTGTGCATGAACTTGCTTGCTCATGAAGACCTAGGGCATTTGAGGAAGCCCATCGTTGGAATATACAAGCCAAGTTCTATAATGAAAATTCCCACTAGTATATGAAAGTGACAACATAGGAGACTCTCTATCATGAAGATCATGGTGCTACTTTGAAGCACAAGTGTGGAAAAAAGATAGTAGCGTTGTCCTTTTTCTCTTTTTTTTTCTTTTTTTTGGGCTTCCTTTTTTTATTTGGCCTTTTTTTTGCCTTTCTTCTTTTTTTGGTCTTTTTTTTTCTTTTTTTTTTCAAGGGACAATGCTTTAATAATGATGGCCATCACACTTCTATTTACTTACAACTCGATACTAGAACAAAAATATGACTCTATATGAATGCCTCCGGCGGTGTACTGGGATGTGCAATGATCTAGCGTAGCACTGACATCTAAAAACGGACAAGCCATGGAAACATCATGCTAGCTATCTTACGATCATGCAAGGCAATATGACAATGATGATGCGTGTCATAATAAACGGAACGGTGGGGTTACATGACGATATATCTCGAGATGGCTATGGAAATGCCTTAATAGGTAAGTATATTGGCTGTTTTGAGGAAGGTATATCATGGGTGTATGGTACCAGCGAAAGTTGCACGGTACAAGAGAGGCTAGCAAGGGTAGAAGGGTGAGAGTGCGTATAATCCATGGACTCAACATTAGTCATAAAGAACTCACATACTTATTGTGAAAAATGTATTAGCCCTCGAAGCAAAGATACTACGACGCATGCTCCTAGGGGGGAGGTTGGTAGGAGTTAACCATCGCGCGCCCCCGACCTTCACGCAAAGATACACAATCAAACTACAATGCACGCCAATTTGGTTACATAGTTAGGGGACCATACGTGCATGCTTCGGGAATCACAAACCTTAACACCAATATTTTTACTAAACCATAATGATTCACTAGTTCCTCCCACATATTAGCATCTCTATATCGCAAAACTATTGCAAGGAATCAAACATATCATATTCAGCGATCTAAAAGTTTATGTAGGATTTTATGACTAACCATGTGAATGACCAATTCATGTCAACTCTCTAAATAGATATAAGTGAAGAAAGAGAGTTTTAATTCTTTATACAAAAGTTATGCCCACGCTCTAACAATTATAAGTGAAGCAAATGAGCATTCTACAAATGGCGGTTTTCTATGTGAAGAGAAACAGGCAATCCAAACTTCAAATGATATAAGTGAAGCACATGAAGCATTCTATAAAGCCATACTCAAAAGATATAAGTGAAGTGCAAAGAGCATTCTATAAATCAACCAAGGACTATCTCATACCAGCATGTTGCATTTATTAAAAGAAAAAGAAAAAGCACACGACGCTCCAAGATCTGCACATATCACATGAATGAAACGAATCCGAAAACATACCGACACTTGTTGAAGAAAGAGGGGATGCCTTCTGGGGCATCCCCAAGCTTAGACGCTTGAGTCTCCTTGAATATTTATTTGGGGTGCCTTGGGCATCCCCAAGCTTGAGCTCTTTCCTCTCCTTCTTCTCCTCACATCGAGACCACCTCGATCTTCGAACACTTCATCCACACAAAACTTCAACAGAAAACTCGGTAAGATCCGTTAGTATAATAAAGCAAATCACTACTCTAAGTATTGTTGCAAACCAATTCATATTTTGTTTCTGCATTGTAGCTACTGTAATATAACTTTTCCATGGCTTAATCCACTGATAGAAATTGATAGTTTCATCAAAACAAGCAAACTATGCATCAAAAACAGAATCTGTCTAAAATAGAACAGTCTGTAATAATCTGAACATTCACCATACTTCTGATACTTGAAAAATTATGCCAAAATTAGGAAAAATAATAATTTTGTTTAGAAAGACACTGCAAAAAATTTCAGAACCATTTGACGTTCCAGCAAAACATGTAAAATCGCGCACTACAGCCAAAGTTTCTGTCCTGCACCGCACAAACCAACAAGCATTGTAAACATCCTAAAGGCAAACCTTGGCACATTATTTTTATAATACAATGGAATTGTACAAGGGGATAATTATTTTTGTTGAAAAGTCTCTATAATTAAGATTCACAAAGTTTCCATGGGCATGAACAAAGTTCAAGGACGTCCCCCACTTTCACACTGCTCGTCTATATCACTTTCAGTTTTCTTTTTGAAAAAGTTTTGGGTTCCCCTCTTTTTTTTTAACTTTATAAAAGCACACAATAGAAATAAATGACTATCTAAAACTTCCGGGTTTTCTCCCTGGCAGCGCTTTTTTAAAGCCATTACGCTAGGCATATAGTGCTCAAGTGATGGATCCACCCGGATGCCAAGGTATATCAAAGACAATTTTAATTAACAATGATTTGGCATTTAGTAGTGAGCACAAAGTGATATGTGTCATGCAAGAACGAAGTCTAACTCTCTTCCTATGCATAGGCATGTCATACAAGAACAATTCATGCACATCAAATAAAGGCCAATGCATAGTATAAGCAGTTTCTTGCAATTTTATCGTGTTGGAAACATAGAGAGGCGGAGATGTAGTTCCTCTCTCATAATAATTGCAAGTAGGAGCAGCAAGCACATGCATATTATATTCATCAAAATCATCATGTGTAACGGAAAAAGGCAACCCATCAATATAATTCTTAATAAGTGCAAACTTCTCCAATATAGTGTAGTTGGAGAATTCAAAAAGATAATAGGACTATCATGTGTGGGTGCAATAGCAAGAATCTCATGTTTTACATATGGAACTATAGCAAGTTCATCTCCATAAGCATAATTCATATTGGCATCTTGGCCACAAGCATAGCAAGCATCATCAAAAAGGGATATTTCAAAAGAATCAATGGGATCATAACAATCATCATAGCATTCGTCCTTCGGTAAGCACGAAGGGAAATTAAACAATGTATGAGTTCAAGAGTTACTCTCATTAGAAGGTGGGCACGGGTAGCTAATCCGCTCTTCCTCCTTTTGTTCTTCGCTCTCCTCCTCATCTTTTTCATCCAATGAGCTCACAATGTCATTGATTTCATCTTCCATAGACTCCTGCAAAATATTAGTCTCTTCTTGGCAGCGGAGACCTTCTCAATAAACGCATCAATATTGGAGTTATATTCATAATTCAAATAGCAATATTTCAATATAGCAAGATTTTTAGGCCTAGAAACATCATCATCAAAAGCATCATTCTTTCTAAACAGAGATTCAATTTCATAAGCACCCTTAAAAGCAACGAATTCTTCTATTTGTTCCACATCATAATAATCATATATACCATTAGCATAAGAAGCTAAGGTTTCATTATCATTAAATTTGCATGAAAAGGGAAGGTGTGGAGCCTTCATCCTAGAGTAACAAGTATAACCATATCTCAAGCATAGTTGCCGAGCATACCAATGCAACATATGAATTTGATCCCATAACAGTTTCCTTTTTTGTGTCAAGTGATAATCCCTAAAGTATTCACGTTGGTCCAATGTTACTCCCATTACATAGTTTAATGGGGTTTTCTCAGGGTTATTAAAGTAGTACATAATATCTTTCACATAATGAGCATCGAGGGTTTTAGGAGGTTCCCCATCTCCATGAGTAGCAAGTACACCTAAGTTTTTTGGTATTTCATGTTCCATATCCATATCTGAAGATAGAGAACAACTTAGAACAGCAAATAAAATCTACTTAGTGATAAGCAAACAAGCACACACGAGAATATTCACCCCACGCTATTGCTCCCCGGCAACGGCGCCAGAAAAAAGTCTTGATAACCCACAAGTGTAGGGGATCAGTTGTACCCTCTTTCGATAAGTAAGAGTGTCGAACCCAACGAGGAGCTCAAGGCAGAACAAATATTCCCTCAAGTTCTATCGACCACCGATACAACTCTACGCACGCTTGACGTTTACTTTACCTAGAACAAGTATGAAACTAGAAGTACTTTGTAGTTTTTGTGGGATAGGTTTGTAAGAATATAAAGAACACGTAAATAAAACTAGAGGCTGTTAAGATAAAGAAACAATAAAGTTAATGATAGCGAGTGTGGAAAAGTGGTAGTAGGAGTTGCGAAATTGCCCCTAAGCAATTGACTACGTTACTAGACCGATAGCAAGTTTTATGTGGGAGAGGCCACTGCTAGCATGTCATCCGTTACTTGGAATTCTATGCACTTATGATTGGAACTATTAGCAAGCATCCGCAACTACTAACGTTCATTAAGCTAAAACCCAACCATAGCATTAAGATATATTGGTCCCCCTTCAATCCCGTATGCATCAATTTCTATGCTAGGTTGAAGTTTCTGTCACTCTTGCCCTCCAATACGTAGTCCTATCAACATACAACTAACCCTATGGTGTGATCCACGCGCGCACTCATATGATGGGCACCAAAGGACAGCAACATAACCACAAGTAAATTAAATCAATCATAGCAATTAACCAATCACCGATAGGACAATGATAATCTACTCAGACATCATAGGATGGCAACACATCATTGGATAATAATATGAAGCATAAAGCACCATGTTCAAGTAGAGGGTACAGCGGGTTGCTGGAGAGTGGACCGCTGTAGATAGATGGGGGAAGGTGATGGAGATGTTGGTGAAGATGACAGAGGTGTTGGTGTAGATCGCCGTCACACAATGATGGCCCCGGTGGCACTCTGGTGCCACCGGGAGCGAGGGGGAGAGAGCCCCCTCCTTCTTCTTCTTCCTTGACCTTTTCCCTAGGTGGGAGAAGGGTTTACCCTCTGGTCCATGGCCTCCATGGCGGTGGAGGGGCGAGAGCCCCTCCGAGATTGGATCTGTCTCTCTCTGTTTCTGCGTTCCCAGATTATGGCCCTTCACCGTTTCTTAAATTCCTGGAGATCCGTAACTCCGATTGGGCTGAATTTTTGACACGATTTTTATTCGGATATTAGATTTCTTGCGGCGAAAGAAGGTCATCAACCGCCTTACGGTGTGGCCACGGGGGACCAGGGCGTGCCCCCCTTCCTAGGGCGCGCCCCCTGCCTCGTGGCCCACTCGGGCATCGTCTCATGTTGGTTCTGCTTCCCAAAATTCACATATGTTCCAAAAAAACTCCGTTCATTTTTATTCCGTTTGGACTCCGTTTGATATGGATATTCTGCGGAACAAAAAACATGCAACAAACAGGAACTGGCACTGGGCACTGGATCAATATGTTAGTCCCAAAAAATAGTATAAAAAGTTTCCAAAAGTATATGAAAGTTGTAGAATATTGGCATGGAACAATAAAAAATTATAGATACTACGGAGACGTATCACGCCTGTGGGTGCCATCTGACCTTCCGGGAGGGCGTCAGGGTCTACCCTTCCTCTCGCCTCGTCGGGTACCAGGGGAAACCCTTGGCAGCAGCATCGTCACCATCGCGAGCCTTCTTGGAGGTGTTGATAGGTGCCGGCGCTTCGGAGTCTTGGAGCCTAGTGGATGATCCCGGTGGGCGCAGCGATCGCGAGGCTTCTTCTTTTTCGTTGTTCCGCCGTTGTCGGCATTTGTTTCTTTTACTCTTTCTCTGTCGTTTCTTTTGGGCGTGACTGTGCAGCTTCCGGCCCAGCACCTATCCTTGTACGGCTTGGTTCGTTGCTTTGTATACAAAGCGGGAGGAAACCCTTTTTGGTAATTCCATCCTCTCGAATTATTCCAATCGTCAATAAATCTTTTCTTGCCATCCAGATCATTTCATGAATTCTTTCCTTATCATTCCTCCGAAGGCCATCATTTCAGAAGATTTCTTCGTTCTCAGTTATGCCTCTTTGTTCGTCTCCATATTCTTCCGGTGCTTCATTCAAGCATTCTTTAATCCGTTTGTGATCTCTTTATTATCTTGTATCTAAAATTTCCTAAGTTCGTTATTCTTCCCGGCAGTGTTTCCCTTTTCTTTGTTCAACTTCAATTCCTTACGATGGCTTGTTCTCTTTCATTACTCGGTTTCAATTCTTACGATGGTTTGTTCAAGATTCCTTTTTCATTTGTTATCATGTCAATTCATTCGTTATTTCTATACCTACCGGTGGTTCATGAAGACTTTCTCAAGTTTCGTGCTCTATCCCTCTTTATTCAATTTCAGCGCGAATAAGTGATATGCAAATCCATTGCTTCTCATCAATTTAATTGATGGAGGATGAGCATAACATAATTCTTATTCTTCTTTCATGAAGTTGATTTAATTCCTTCTTTCAAAAATTGTTCATGATGAATAAATTCTAGTCCCAAGTGATTTAATCTTATTGAATTCATCCTTCATTTCTATCTCATCTTCCTTTTGTCACTGGAGTTCTTCATGGTGGTTCTTCATGATTTATTTTATTCTTCAAGTGTTTGCGGAGAAGCTCAAGTATTCTTCTTCTCGCATCTCAAACCGCAATTAATTCTCCCTATTCTTTTGAAGTGGACTTTTGCATTTGTTCATTCTCAGCTATTCAAACATTTGGTAGTGGCAGAACTTCTCCTAGATGTTTACATAAGCCCACGCAAATCAATTCTTTTGATGTTTATTTTCTCAACAACTCCATTCAATCCTTCCTTCTAAGGACAATTTCAAATTCTCTTGTGCTAGAAGATGTTGTTCTACCTCCTTTCTTCCCATTCTTAATTTGATCCAGAGGCATTGTGATGTTTCTCTCGTCAAGTATCGTAACATCTTGCCAAGATCATGTTCGATTCATTCCATTTTAAGCCGGAGTGCTGCCCAAATTCCTTCGTTCAAATTCCTTTCTATGGTTTCGAATTCATTTGTATTCCTTGGCTATCTCATTATACCGGTGCAGTTTCATATTCTTTTTTTGGTCGTTAAGCTCGGGTTTCTTGCCTTTCGATCTACAAGGTTCTCAAAATGTTCCGTGTTCCTCTTTTGTAACGGAGCTTCTCAATCTTGTTTATCTCCGTTGTGTTCTTCCTTTCAAATTGTTCAACCTCCCAAGGTTCTTTGGTTTCACGTTCTTCCTTTTTCCCTTCCGTCTCGTTCCAAAGATCTCGGGACGAGATCTCTTGTTAGTGGGGGAGTGTTGTGATGCCCCGAGACCGATGCTCTAGTGTCTTCCAGTTATTTTCGTTCTTGTTGTGTGTTTGAACTGTTTGTTGCCATGATCGCGATGAGCGCCATTGTCATATTTTGCTTCTTGCATCATGTTCATCATGTGTTTATATTGCATTGCCATGCCCATCTTTGTCATGTTGCATTTGTGCCTCTTGTCATTTTTCATTCTCATAATCATCATGTGCATTGTCATTTTCATGCATGTTACATTGTTGCGTGCTCCATGTATGATCATGCATCATCACCTCCTCCTTCCTTTTTCTTTCTTTCATTTTGGCAAGTGACCTTTCCCCCTCCATAAATGTTCATTCTTTTCCTAATGCTAGTTCACCATGCCTAAACCCTCTCTGCCAATTTTTAGCTCATTTGAAGATGTTTTGGTTGGGTTCAAAAATGACTCAAGTTTGAATTTAATTCATACTTGAATTATTTTTCTACCTTTAAAAATTGCCAAGGCAATTTATTGAAATAGCACATGTTTCCAAGAGTAGAGGGGTTGTAGGATCGAAAGTAGGTCTAGAGGGGGGGTGATTAGACTACTTGACAATATAAAAAATCTGCCTTTAGATCATGCAATGTTTTTGGCAGTTTCACAAACAAGATCAGTTCAAGTAACACCCTACACATGCAATTCTAGAGTTTATGCAGCGGAAAGTAAATTGCACATGTAAAAGAGAGGTGGAGAAGATCAAACGCAGTTTGGTGACACGGAGATTTTTGTCGTGGTTCCGATAGGTGGTGCTATCGTACATCCACGTTGATGGAGACTTCAACCCACGGAGGGTAACGGCTGCGCGAGTCCACGGAGGGCTCCACCCACGAAGGGTCCACGAAGAAGCAACCTTGTCTATTCCATCACGGCCTACGCCCACGGAGGACTAGCCTTACTCGGGGTAGATCTTCACGAAGTAGGCGATCTCCTTGCCCTTACAAACTTCTTGGTTCAACTCCACATCACGACGGAGGCTCCCAAGCGACACCTAACCAATCTAGGAGGCACCACCCCCCAAAAGGTAATAGACGGTGTTGATGGTGATGAACTCCTTGCTCTTGTGCTTCAAGTGATAAACTCCCCAAACACTCAACTCTCCTCACTGATATGGCTGTGGTGGAAGAAGGATTTGAGTGGAAAGCAACTTGGGAAGGCTAGAGATCAAGTTTCATATGGTAGGAATGGAATGGCTTGATCTCAACACAAGGGTAGGTGGTTCACTTCTCAGAAAGTGTGTGGTAGAAGTGGTGGTACTTTCTGATGGCTCTCCTCACGAATGAGGAGGGGGTGGAGGGGTATATATAGCCTCCACACAAAATCCAACCGTTACACACACATTTGACCAATCTCGGTCAGACCGAAGTGAAAACTCGGTTAGACCGAAAGTTCAAATATAGTGAACGTTGGGATTTTCGGTGGGACCGAAAATACCATCTCGGTGAGACCGAAGTGAGTCAAAGGTTAGGGTTTGCCATCTCGGTGAGACCGAAAATATAAACTCGGATATTCCGAATTGATGTCAACTGATCACAGAAGGTTGGCAGCCCTTTTTCGGTGAGACCGAAACTCAGAATCGGTGTGACCGAGAATTTAGGGTTTGGAGAAACAACTGAAGTGGTTCATCTCGGTGGGACTGAGTTGGAGAAATCGGTGTGACCGAGATTACTTATGGGTGTGTGTTAAGTAGTGAATAGTGCTGATAGTTGAGGGAGTTAGATCACCAAGCACTTGAGCAACGAGAACATTAACACAACCTCATCCCCTTTTAATAGTATTGGCTTTCCTATGGACTCAATGTGATCTTTGATCACTAAACCAAAAATGGAGTCTTGAGCTTTTGCCAATGCTTGTCTTAGCATTTTGAGGGGTCCACTTCTTCAGACATTTCCATACCCACATCATCGAACTTTTCTGAAATAATTCTCAAGAGAATATTAGTTCAATGATATATATGTTGTTATTAATTACCAAAACCACCCGGGGATTAGTTGCACTTTCAATCTCCCCCTTTTTGGTAATTGATGACAACATATAGATCAAAGCTTCGACAAAAGATATAATCAAAGAATAATATCGTCGCTTTGAGAAGTATGTGATAAACAAGAGCTCCCCCTAAATTTGTGCATTATTTAAAATTTGCGTTTGAATGCAAATGCACAATCGATTAGGATTATGGGTCACTCTTCCATATCACATACATCTTGGTGGAGCGCACAAAATGATAAGAATGAATAACATGCACTCAATCACCAAGACAAGAGTAAATAGCCATACAATAAGAAATAGCATATGATAAACAATAAGCACACATTAAAGCATAGTATGACTAAGCACTCATTAAGGTAGCATCAAACGTAGTAGCAAGCACACTTAAAGTATCTGGAACCAAAAGAAACCAATGTATCTCAAGGAAAACGGCAAAAGAACGAAAAGACGAAAGAGCACTCTCTCTCTCTCGAAGCCCTATGATCTATAACAATTTCTCCCCCTTTGGCAACAAGTTACCAAAAAGTTCGAAAAGGTATAGAGCTAAACGTCACTGCGGGCTCGGCTGGCTGCTCCCGTCTGGGTCGATGTCGGTGTAGAGATAGCTGCGTCGGCGAAGACTTCTGCTGATGTCTGCGCTGGAGGAGTGGATGCTGGAGCTGAAGTGGTAGCCCTGGAGTCCATCACTGGGATAGCTGCAGACCTGGATCCTCTGGGAACCGGAGCAGTCTGGCGATGAGAGTCCTGGACTATATCATCCTGCATAAGTTCTGCTCTCTCCTGCCTAGTCTCCTCCATGTCTGCCTCAAGTTTGTTGACAGACACCTGAATCTCAGTCAGCTTCACGTCTAGAGCGTGGATCTTGTCCTCGACGATCCTCTCAAGGCTCTCCTGAGATTGCTCAATGCTGGCCAGGCGTTGTTCAATTCTCCGGGTTGCTTCAAGAATCTGATCTCCAAAGCTCTTTGGCTTAGCTGCTGCTGCTGCTGCCTCTCTGTCAGCTTTGGCTTTCTTTGCAGCTTCGATCTTGGCTTGCCCTTCAACTGAGGTGGGATCCTCTTCATCCATCACAACTACGTTGTCCTCATGCTCTGGCTGCAGTGGTAAGTGCTTCCTATCCAACATGAATTTGCCCGTGCCAAACTTGGCGTTGATAAGCATCTGTATCTGCGGTGCAAACCCACACGACCTCTTCTGGTCAGCTGCAGTCCTCTTAATGGTCTCTACCATCAAGTCCATCACCTTAAAAGGTGCCTTCTCATCGAGAATGTGCAGCATGTTGATAGAATAGCCTCGTATCATCCGGTGGTCACCTGACTTAGGCATCAAAGTATGCCTCAGGATAGTGTTGGTAGTGGTCAGACCTGCCTGGAGATAATACACTGAGCCGAGTTTCCATCCCTCCAAATCAGCAGCTGGGATCTCCTTGTACATATTTTTCATGGAATCATGACTCTTCTTAGGAATCCCATAGACATCAATGTCGTCCTCTCTCTGCACTGGAGCGTTCAGAAGTTCTGCCCATTCTGCAACAGTTGAAGAAAACCGTTGACCTTCAGTCATCCATGTGATCTTGCCATCGGGGTAGAAATGGGCTGTGGCATAGAACTGCATGATCATCTCGTCGTTCCATGCTGTCAGTTCTTGACCCACAAAGTCAGCAACTCCACATGCAGTAAAGCTCTCATGCACATGGGGAAAGAAGTCCCGATGCTCTCTGCTGTCAATGTACTTCCAGTCGACATACCTGGTGTCAGCAACAATGGGCTTCTTATCCATTAGCACGGTCTCATAGAAATCCTGCTGCTCTTTGGTGTGGAATCTGGGGTCCACAGCAGTCCTTCTTCTTACGGCATATGGATCAGATTGTCTCCATAGCCTGAGACCTTTGTCCTTCCTTGCCTTCATATCCTCAGCTTGAGGATGAGCATCATTGTGGAGTGGCAATCTGGGACGGAGCTTGAGCAACACATGCTCTTCATCTGACTCAGAAGGTGGCATCTCACCTTTGTTCTTCTCAGAAGCTGGAATGCTTCTGGTTGTCCTCTTAGGCTTTGCTGGAGCTGCCTTAGCTAGAGCAGGCTTCTTGGGCTTGGAGGAGGCTTGAGCCCGAATAGCATCACCCATGAACTTAGCTTTCTGAGGAGGAGGCTGGGGTGCATCTTCTTCTTCTTCAGCATCATCAACTTGAGGTTCAGCATAAACAACTCTCTTCCTTTTGGAAGTCTTCTTCACCTTGCTTGGAGCTGGCTCTTCCAAGTTTAGCTTCTTGGCAACTGCAGACTGCTTCACTTTGCTCGTGCCTTTCTTTGGCTGCTGCCCTTGGAGCTCTTTGGCGACCACTTGCCTCTTTGGCTTGGAGGTAACTTCCTCAGCAACGAAATCGGAATCCTCAGAATCAGACGTTCTCTTCTTCCTGGTTCTCGTAGCAGCAGGAGGCAGACCACTGGGGGTACTCCTCTCACCATCATCACTAGAGCTGCTAGCCTCAGGACTTGTACCTGCCTCTGGAATCTCAGCAAATGGTGATTCGGACCTGTTCTGGCTGGCACTGACATCTGACATGGCTGAAAGACCTGTGAATAGATAAGGTATAGGCAGAATAGAAGAGTTATCACAACTGCAGAAGTTTTTGCAAAAAAATGAGTTAAAAACTTAGTTTTGAGTTTTCACAGAATGTATTTCGGTCAAACCGATTTCAAGTTTCGGTGTAACCGAAGTGTTCAACAGAACCTACACACCACTTTCGGTCAGACCGAAATGGGTTTCGGTCCTACCGAAAAACTAGGGTTTCATAGAAACTTCACTTCGGACATTCCGATTTTCACAACTCGGTCAGACCGAACTGTGTAGTGCAATGGTCAGAGACCAAATCGGTCAGTCCGAGTTTCAGGAATTGGCTTCACCGAGATGCATTCCGTGGAAACCTAAACCTAAGAATTTTCCTCGAAACTAAACGATCTGAGCAATGTATTGGGATCATATCAAACGTGGATTGAATCAGGGCAGTCCTATCATGCAAGAATCAGAAGTGGAGCATGAATAGGGATTGAGACACATATTGGTCCCTGGCCGAAAACTAAAAAGAAAAAGAAAAAGGAAAAAGTTATCAAGCGAACTCTCGCTAACAAAACCTAACTAGTGAACGTTCACTGAATAACTAAACCTAAAAAAACTAAACCGATCTAAAAGTATAAAACTGATCTAAGGGAAAAACCGGGACGGTTCGGTGGTTCTTACCGTCTCGATGGTTTTCGCCGAAAAACCGGCGGTGGATCGGGTGGTTCTTCGACGGGGCGGATCGGGTCCGGCGGCGAAGTGGATCCGGCCGGCGCCGAATCGGGCAGTTCCGGCGAGCGAGGCGCGGCGAGCGTGCGGCGGCGCGGGCGAGCGTGCGGGTGGCGCAGCTAAGGCGACAGCAGCGGCTGCAGGTGGCAGCGGTGCAAAGGCAGCGGCGGCAGCGATTGAGAGCGGCAGTGGCGGTTGCTGCGCGATGCGATGGCGGCGGGAAAGAGAGGGGAAAGAGAGGACGGCGGCTTTTATGGAGGGGAGGGGGAGGCAGGTGGCGTGGGGGAGGGGCACGGCAGCAGAGTCCGGGGGTGGCACGGATGCCGAGCGACCGGCGGCGGGACTCCCAGCGAAGTCCGTCGGGAGGACGAAGGGCGAGGCGGCGGGGAGCTGGGCCGCGGCCTGGCGGGTGCTGGGCCGGCCCAGTCGGGGAAACCTTTTTTTTAACAGACACATAAACAAGAAAAAGACTAAATAGTATATAATATACTATAGGCATATTATATATTAAATTTTTCAGAAAATCAAACCCTACAACATGAACATTTTTCTACTGTCAAATAAAATGCTCACAAATTCTAATGAATAAAAAGGTGCTACTGATGCAATAAAAACTAGTAAAAATCATTTTAAACACACCGAAATGATTTCAAATTTATTTCTCTCCAATTTTCTACTGTCGGGAATCATATTACCCTATTTTCCATATATTTTATTTTTGGAGAAAAATAATTTGAATAAAACCCAATAACTCAAATTTTGAAAATAAATTTCAAAATACTTCAAAGGAACTTCCAACTCATATTTCCTATAATTTGTAGAAGTCATTTTAAAAATACGTTTCTGAATTTAAAATATTTCGAGAATGAAATTCAAAAATCCTTTCAAACCCTTTTCATTTAATAAATGGAAGGAGTCATATTATCTTCACTCTAGGGTTTTGTGATGAAAAGAATTTGAATTCTTTGAGATCAAGAATGCAAAGTGAAAGTTCGAGAAAGTCATTTCATTCCCTCTCATTTAACTTTCAAAAGTTTCAAATTTCACTCAATTTCACACAGCACATCAAACAAGCAATCAAATCTATCTATTCAATATAACATTCCAAAATTTAGAATTTTGGGATGTTACAGTGCCCGAGCTCCCCAACTCGTCACCATGCACGCAGCCGCCTGAGCTTGCCGCCATCTTGACCTCGCCGAACCTCCTTCCTCCGCTCCAAGTCTGCCGCGTCGCCCTGCTGGAGTCCCATGTCTCCTCCGGTCGCCGAGCGTCGCCCCGTCGCGTGACTCGCGTCGCCGCCATCCCGCCTCCACGCGTTGAAGCGCCACCACCGCCTATCCGCCTCAGCGCAGGCCGCCGCGCCCTGCCGCCGTCGACAACTGCGAGGAGCCCGCCTCCCTCAGCTTTGCCTGTCGCCTTGCTGCCTGTCCAAAAGCGCCATGGACAGCCGCCCCAAGCCCGCTCCTTCCTTGCCTTGGGTTCAGGGCGAGACGACCACGTCGGCCGCCTTTCCCCATCTCGACAGGGTCCAGGACCCCATCAGCGTCCCATGTCGTCCCCGACCTAGCATCCTCCTCGACCCGGTTCCACACCGGCTAACCGCTGCCGCGCCAAGTCCTCCGCGCCCTTGAGCTTGGCGCCTCCCGTTTGCTGCTGCTAGTCCATGGCCACCCTTGACCCCCCTGGATCCATCAAGTCCAGAAGACTATTGTGGCTGTGTGACTCGACAAGCACACTTTCGTCAGGACCGACGCCCGAACAAGCACCGTCTCCGTGGATGACAACAATTACCACAACTGTCGATCCCCACGGGCGCCCCGGAAGCCTGAACAAGCACCATTTCCGTGGATGACACCAATTACCACTACTTTCTGACGACACTCGTGTACAACTACAGTGTGGAGACCAAGACCGGCAAGTCAACACGGGCGCCCGAACGACTACGGAATGAAACGCTAAGTTCCTCTTCGGACTTGTACGACTACTGTCGCCAAAGACCCGTGTACCACAAGCGGCAAGTTTGACTACCGCGACATGAACTACCGCGACATGAACCACTACTTCCACGATGATGTGTGTACAACTACCGTCGCCCCGAAGACGTTGGATTTGTCAAGTTCCTCTCCAGTACGTGTACCACTACTTCAAGAACAAGATGAGTACGACTACTGCCAATATGTACGACTACGAAACGTGAACGACTACTTCCCACGACGCCCCATGAACGACTTCTTCCACTACCATCGCCGTGTGTGTAATGCCCAGGATGCGACTATGTCTCCTACGTATCGAGGCACGACTTAGAGACATAAGCGTATTCTGGAATGATCTCAAGTATGGTATCTTTGCACATCTCATGTAAAACTTCAGGGATGAAATTGTAAAAGATAGTTGGCTCACACTCGCTGATGTTTATTGCATCATGCTTATATGCTCATATTTATTGCATTATGGGCTTTTATTATATGTTTTGGCACTTTACTTATGAATTTTCTCTCTTATTTTACAAGGTTTATAAGAAGAGGGAGAATGCTGGCAGCTGGAATTCTGGGCTAGTAAAGGAGCAAACTCTAAAAACCCATTCTGCACAACTCCAAAAGCCCTGAAACTCAACAGAACTTCGTTTCAGAAAATATAAAAAATATCTGGCAAAAGAAGTCCACGAGGGGGGCCACTGGCTGTCCACGAGGGTGGGGGGAGCACCCCCCTTCCCAGGGCGCTCCCCCTGCCTCGTGGGCTAGCCGGAAGGCCCCCGATGCCCATATTCTCCTAGATGAAGTGTTTTGACCTGGAAAAAAATCAGAAGGAGGCTTTCAAGACCAGACGCCGCCGTCTCGAGGCGGAACCGAGGCGGAAACCAATCTAGAGCTCCAGGAGAGTTGTTCTCCCGGTGATACTTCCCTCCAGGAGGGGGAAGTCGTCACCATCATCATCACCAACAACTCTCCCATCTTGGGGAGGGCTATCTTCACGAGCACCATCTCCTCTCAAACCCTAGTTTATCTCTTGTATCAAATCTTTGTACCCAAACCTCAGATTGGTACCTGTGGGTTGCTAGTAGTGTTGATTACTCCTTGTAGTTGATGCTAGTTGGTTTATTTGGTGTAAGATCATATGTTCAGATCCATTATGCATATTAATACCCCTCTGATCATGAACAATATTATGTCTCATGATTAGTTACTTTTGTTCCTGAGGACATGGGAGAAGTCTTGCTATTAGTAGTCATGTGAATTTGGTCTTCGTTCGATATTTTGATGAGATGTATGTTGTCTCTTCTCTAGTGGTGTCATGTGAACGTCGACGACATGACACTTCACCATTATTTGGGCCTAGAGGAAGGCATTAGGAAGTAATAAGTAGATGATGGGTTGCTAGAGTGACAGAAGCTTAAACCCTAGTTTATGCGTTGCTTCATAAGGGGCTGATTTGGATCCATATGTTTCAGGCTATGGTTAGGTTTACCTTAATACTTTTTTGTAGTTGTGGATGCTTGCATTAGAGGTTAATCATAAGTGGGAGGTTTGTGCAAGTAAGGGCAGCACCCAAGCACCGGTCCACCCACATACCAAATTATCAAAGTACCGAACGCGAATCAGATGATCGTGATGAAAACTAGCTTCACGATAATTCCCATGTGTCCTCGGGAGCGCTTTCCTTTATATAAGAGTTTGTCCAGGCTTGTGCTTTGATACAAAAAGGATTGGGCCACCTTGCTGCACCTTATTTACTATTACCTTTTGTCACTGGCTACCAATTACCTTATCACAAAACTCTTTGTTACCTATAATTTCAGTGCTTGCAGAAAATACCTTACTGAAAACTGCCTATCATTTCCTTCTGCTCCTCGTTGGGTTCGACACTCTTACTTATCTAAAGGACTATAATAGATCCCCTACACTTGTGGGTCAGCACTCGCCATGTCACACAATGAATACAATAACATACAATCATCCAAGTAACACAGGGTCCGACTATGGACGAAATCCAAATGAGAAAGATACCATAAACACAAGCCCGGATCCTCCTAGTAAGAACCACTACTGATCGTCGGGATACGAAACATAGTAACGACCATGCTCCTCATCGAACTCCTAGTGAAGGTCTGATCCATCTCCTGCATTGATCTCAGCGGTACCTGCATCTGGTGTGTGTTGAATCTATGAGCCACAAGGACTCAGCAATCCCGTTACCGGGTATCTAAACTACCAAAACCTTAGGTGTGGGAAAGGTTGTTAAAGTGTTTGCAGCAAGCACTAAGCAACTAGCTTACAAGTTTAGAGAGAGATGAGAACAAGTGCCAACGGTCGCCAAATTGATCAAGAAGTGATCCTAGCTACTCACGTTCATACATAACCCCACCGTGTTCACTTCCCGAAGCCCTTCGGAAAGAGACCATCACGGTTACTCACACGGGTAGTATATTCTGATGGATATGGTGTCAAGTTATCTACAACCGGATATTAACAAATTCCCATCTGCCACATAACCGCGGGCACGGCTTTCGAAAGTTCAAAACCCTGCAGGGGTGTCCCAACTTAGCCCATCACAAGCTCACGATCTGCGGAGTCGCAACTACAAAGTGGGAAGACCCGAGTATTCTCGGAATCCCGTGCTCAAGATATTTCGACAAAGGTAAAACTAATCCAGCAAGACCTCCCGGCGTGCCGACACTCTGATAGTAGCCGTGCGTATCTCGTCTCAGGCCACGACCGGATAGGTCAAGCTACTGGAACCAGAACCTTAAGTTGCCTCAAGTCGGCCCCGCAGGCTGCCCAGTTTGGACCAACACTCGTGAGGAGCACTGCCCCGGTTTGTAAAATTAAGTGCTCGGGGTCCGGGAAGCCCCTATGCAAGTTTTAGTTATTAGGCAAATGGAGTACCAAAGTTGGGCCTTGCTAGAAAAGCTTTAAGCAGTGCGAATCATCAAGGGGTCCCATAAACCCCAACCATGTTAGGAACGCAAAATCAAGGAACATAACACCGGTTTACCGAGTCCTAAGGTGGCATGAGTGGAACAAAACACCAAGCAGAAGGCCAAGCCTTCCACCCATTACCAATATATAGGTGCATTAGTTAACATATATATATATATATATATATATATATATATATATATATATATATATATATATATATATATATATATATATATATATATATATTGTGTTATCCCAATAAACAAGTTTAACATGCAGCAATCTTCAATCTTCACCTGCAACTAACAATACTATAAGAGGGGCTGAGCAAAGCGTACTTAGCCAATCAATGGTTTGCTAGGAAGGCGGTTAGAGTGTTTCATGGCAACAATAGGAGGCTAACAAACAGGAATAGGCATCGAGGCATAGCTAAAGAGCGAGACAACTAGCATAGGCAAAGATAGAGGTGATATCGGGGAACGGTCATCTTGCCTGGTAAGTCGTCGGTGTACTCGGGAACTTGCTCCTCGTAATCGAACTCAGCGGTTGTCTCAACCTCGGACTCGAACTCCTCTCCCGGGGCTACCCAAACATAACAACATACACATAAACACACTGGACAAGAAAGAACACATGCTATGCATGAGAGATGCAAGTATGATGCTACGGAGCTACCGGTATGCAAGGAGATGAAGCCGGAAGGACATATGAAGACATGATAGATATGGGTAAGATCTTGGCAAACCAAGCATACCACTAGATAGATTGGAAGACTCGGTCAAAACCGATATTAAGATCATGGGAAAGGGATGTGCGGTTTGCAAAAGACAAGCAAAACACTACACTATGCAATTTGCCAAAAACAACAAGTTGCACACTAAGTGACCAAGTGTAAGTATGCTACAACACTCCAACAAGCAAACAAAAGGCATGGCAATAACATACATAACATCCTCTTCAAGAATAACCACATGGCTACTTCTACAACATATTAGAACATGTCACAAACAGCATGGCAAAAGTGCAAAAGTTTATCCAGACTTAGTGACAATCCGGGCATGGCAGCAACAACAATAAGTAGGCATGTTTGCAAGCTTGTGCAACTCATCTCAAAGCATAGCATGGCATGTAAATGTAACCAACAACAAGAAGACATGTTTGTGAAGCAACTCATGGCAAGAACATGGTCATAGGATGCATGGAACACTATCTATTCACATGACAAAACTGAACTTATTGATAACATGTTGATAGAAACATTTTATAGCAACTTGAGAGCATGGAAACAACAAGCTACATCAACTCATCATGGAAAACAAGAGCATGTATAGCTAGAGCATAACATATACATCAAGGAACACCCACTGGACAACTCTAACCATGCATAACAATGACGGGAGCCTCATGGAAACATGGCATAATAATTAATAGATTCAGACCTAACAGAAATTTAACATCATGATGGCATGTTAACAAGCTTGATGCACTCATCTCAAGACATATCATGGCATCAAAATGAATCTATCATGTAGAGCACATTCCAAAGAGCAAAACTCAGGTTGACACGTAGCTCATATGACACATGGATTAAAATACACAAACAAGACAAAACATCATCTCATAACAAGTTCACAAACTTATCAGCCACATGCACTTTTGCAACAAAGGTAAACATGGCATAATATAACCTAACCTGTATGCAAAAGCATCCATCATGAAGAGCATCACAAGACGAACATTTTGACATATCATACACTCCATTCGGACCAACATGCACAAAGTTACTAGCTCACGAACATGCCAACAAATTTACACAGACAAGAAGTGCTGAAACAGTTACATCACAAAGCACTCTTGCCACGAAGATTACGACATCTATATGAACCCTAACATGCATAAAACTGATAGTAACATGTAGATCACTTCGAGACGAACATTTTGACATATCGTATGCGCAAAACGGAGTACCGAGCACAAAGTTACCACATGTCAAAGAGGGCATAAAATCTACACGGATCTGGGACTTGGTGGAAAAAATACCTCCGTGAAAAGTCAACGCGGGATGGAGATGTGCCGGGACGGAGAGATCCGGGACGGCGGGTGGCGTTTGGACGAGATCCCGGTGGATCTCATCCCGATCCGGCCGGATCCGGCGGCGGAGCTCGTCGGAGACGGCGGATCCGGCGAGGGGAACCGGCGGGCGTCGCGGGGCCGGCGGGCTCAAGGAGGAGCTCCGGCGGTGATGGGTCTCGCGGTGGCGGGGCGCGCGGAGTGGTGGTGCGGCGAGGCGGCGGGGAGCGCCGGCGAGGTGGTGGCGGAGTGCCCGACATGGCGGCGGCGAGGCGCGCCGGCGACGAGGACGAAGGCGGCGGTGTCGGGGACAGAGGGCGCGGGCGAGGCTCCCTGGCGGCGGCGGAAGGACGGGCCGGGAGGGCCGGTCGCGGGCCCCGGCGGGCCACGGGGGCGCGGGAGGAGGCTGGCGGCGGCGACCGACACGTGGCAGCTCCGGACTGGGCGCAGTGGCGGGCGGACACGTCTGGCGCGCGGACGGGCACATCCGGCGGCGGATAGAGGAGGGAGGCTAGGGTTTCGCCCGAAAATGGAGGACGAGATGCCTTTTTATAGGTAGATGGAGCTAGGATTGTCCAAATGAAGTGTGGTTTTCGCCCACATGATCATGATCCGACGACCGAGAGGATGGAAGTGGTTGTGCTGGGTTAGTGGGCTGTTGTGGAGGGGTGTTGGGCCAAAAGAAAGAGGAGCTTTTAGCCCACGAGGTTAGTCGTTGGAGTATCAAACGACCTCCAAACGCGAGGAAACTTGATAGGTGGTCTCCATGTACTAAAACAACAACGTACGACAAGTCTCACCTCACTCCGAGAACGTTCTACGGCCACTTGTGAAAGAAGGACTCGGAGGTGCCACGGGCACGTGTGTGAGTGTCGGAACTTGAAACGGACAACGGGAAGAGACGAGCATGATCGGGTGCAAGTGAGAGCATGTCAATGCAATGCACATAATGAAAATGACATGATGACATGCAACACATGCACAAGACAAAAACAAAGAAACCCGAAATGAAGGAAGAGCCCAGAATGGAATTGATTAAGTCAACGATGCATATATTGCCATAAATGGAATTGTTACATCCGGGGTGTTACAGTGTGCGACTACCTCTGACGATGACCCGAGAACGCCTACTTCCTCTACATCCCATCGAACTCAACCCATCTGAATGCACGATTCGGAGGTATACCGCCGAGACGATCGCCCGTGGACGAATGCATGTTGTGTTGTATGAGATGCTCCTGTTTGCACCCCATCTGTTTTGTCGCCCGTTTCCATGCCACTGACATGTGGGACACCCGGTAAACGGTATCATCCCACCATTCTTGCATGACACACTCACGTCACACTTCTTTTGCACCGATATCTCAATGAGTTATCGGAATCGGAATGTTTCTATGGCATCATTTCCACTGTCGTTGTCGTGGCACCCCTTTCTTTCTGTCTCCTTCCTCTCCTTCTTCAGTATGTGGGTTGCATAGATCAAGTTTACTGTCTTGACCTCGGAAGGGAAGGGTTTCTGGCCTCCACTATTTGGCATGCGGGGCTTGTCATCGTCCTCGCTTCGTGGGATTTTGCCCGAGTCTTCGGCTGTGAGTTTGGCGGCATGTTTAATCACCCAACAATTTCGGTTGGAGTGGTTGGCGGGCTTCTCTGATGTGTCATGGATCTGGCAAGGCCTATCAAGAATTTTGTCTAGTCTAGACGGGTCGTCATTGTTGCTTTTAGGGGGTTTCTTTCGGGGTCAGGACTTCTGGTTTCAGAATCTGGTATTCACTGGCGTATCCTTGCCATCGCCATCATTGTGGCGATGTTTATTCTTGCTCCGTCGGGGCTTTTCATTTTTGTCCTGAACCTCAGAGCTACCTGGTGTGTCTGGGTTTGTGTTTTTGCGAGCAAGCCAACTGTCTTCGCCCTTGCAAAAGCGGGTCATGAGGGAAGTAAGGGCTGCCATAGTTCCTGGTTTCTCCTGTCCGAGCTGCGGTACAAGTGATACGTCTCCAACTTATCTACTTTTCCACACACTTTTGCCCTTGTTTTGGACTCTAACTTGCATGATTTGAATGGAACTAACCCGGACTAACGTTGTTTTCAGCAGAATTGCCATGGTGTTGTTTTTGTGCAGAAATAAAAAGTTCTCGGAAAGACCTGAAAATCTACGAAGAATTATTTTGGAAAATATAAAAAATATCTGCAGAAAGATCCATGTCAGGGGACCCACACCCTATCCACGAGGGTGGGGGCGCGCCCCCCTGCCTCGTGGCTCCCCTGATGCTCCACCGACGTACCCCCGGACTCCATATATTCACTTTCGGGGAGAAAAAATCAGAGAAGGAGAATTATCGCATTTTACGAGCCGCCGCCAAGCCCTAATCTCTCTAGGGAGGGCTGATCTGGAGTCCGTTCGGGGCTCCGGAGAGTGGAGATCGTCGCCATCGTCATCATCAACCTTCCTCCATCACCAATTCCATGATGCTCACCACCGTGCGTGAGTAATCCCATTGTAGGCCTGCTGGACGGTGATGGGTTGGATGATATTTACCATGTAATCGAGTTGGTTTTGTCAGGGTTTGATCCCAAGTATCCACTATGTTATAAGATTGATGTTGCTATGACTTTGCCATGCTTAATGCTTGTCACTAGGGCCCGAGTGCCATGATTTCAGATCTGAACCTATTATGTTTTCATGAATATATGTGTGTTCTTGATCCTATCTTGCAAGTCTATAGTCACGTACTATTTGTTATGATCCGACAACCCCGAAGTGACATTAATCGGGACCACTCCCGGTGATGACCGGAGTTTGAGGAGTTCATGTATTCACTATGTGTTAATGCTTTGGTCCGATACTCTATTAATAGGAGGCATTAATATCCCTTAGTTTCCACTAGGACCCCGCTGCCACGGGAGGGTAGGACAAAAGATGTCATGCAAGTTATTTTCCATAAGCATGTATGACTATATTCGGAATACATGCCTACATTATATTGATGAACTAGAGCTAGTTCTGTGTCACCCTAGGTTATAACTTTTACATGATGAATCGCATCCGACATAATTCCCCATCACCGATCCAATGCCTACGAGCTTTTCACATATTGTTTATTGATTATTTACTTTTCCGCTGCTACTGTTACAAAAACTACAAAAACACTATTGTTACTTTTATTGTTGTTACCACTATTTCCATATTACCTTGCTACTAAATTACCTTGCTGCAGATACTAAGTTTCCAGGTGTGGTTGAATTGACAACTCAGTTGCTAATACTTAAGAGTATTTTTTGGCTCCCCTTGTGTCTAATCAATAAATTTGGGTTGAATACTTTATCCTCGAAAACTGTTGTGATCCCCTACAGTTGTGGTTTATCAAGACTATTTTCTGCCGCCGTTGCCGGGGAGCATAGCTATATTCTTTAAGTCACTTGGGATTTATATCTGTTGATCACTATGAAGAATTTGAAGGACTCAAACACGAAGAACTATTCCTCAACTACGAGGGGAGGTAAGGAACTGCCATCTAGCTCTGCACTTGATTCACCCTCTGTTTTGAGTAAACTTGCGACACCTACTCCTCCTATTGAATCTGATATGTCGTATGTTCTTGATGATGCCACTTCTGCTATGTATGATGAAACTACTTCTAAGCTTGATAATAATGTGCCACTAGGTGAAGTTCTAGATGAACAAATTGCTAAGGTTAGGGAGAATACAAATATTGAAACTGATAATATTTATGAAAGTGATGATGAAGCTTCTCCCCCTAGATATGAATTGCATGTTATTCCTGAGGGTTATGTTATGGATGAAGAAACTGCTAGAGACTTTCTTGCTTGCAACGATAGATATGATCTTAAGAAATTATTAGCTAAGTTTAAAGAAAAGTCTTTGAATGCTAGAATGAAATATGACCCTGCTTTTGCTACTTCACCTATCTTTGTTACTGATAAGGATTATGGTTTCTCTGTTGATGCTGAGTTAATTACTTTGGTTGAATCTGATCCTTTCCATGGCTATGAATCTGAAACTACTATGGCACATCTTACTAAGTTGAATGATATAGCCACCCTGTTTACCAACGATGATAAGATTCGTTATTACTATATCCTTAAGTTATTTACTTTCTCGTTAAAGGGTGATGCTAAGACATGGTTTAATTCTCTTGATCCGGGTTGTGTGCGTAGTCCTCGGGATATGATGCATTACTTTTCTGCTAAATATTTTCCCGCTCATAAGAAACAAGCTGCCTTACGGGAAATATATAACTTTGTGCAAATTGAAGAAGAGAGTCTCCCACAATCATGGGGGAGGCTTCTCCAATTACTTCATGCTTTGCCTGATCATCCTCTTCAGAGAAACGATATAATTGATGTCTTTTATAATGGACTAACCGATGCTTCCAGAGACCACCTTGATAGTTGTGCTGGTTGTGTTTTTAGGGAAAGAACAGTTGACCAAGCTGAATTACTATTGAATAATATGTTGGCCAATGAAAATAATTGGACACTTCCTGAACCAGCCCCTAAGCCAACTCCGAAGAAAAGGGGAGTTCTATTTCTCAGCCGTGAAGATATGCAAGAGGCAAAGAAATCTATGAAAGAAAAAGATATTAAAGCTGAAGATGTTAAGAATTTACCGCCTATTGAAGAAATACATGGTCTTGATAACCTGACACAGGTAGTAAAGGTAAATTCTCTTTATAGATTTGATGAAGGTGATATTCCTCGTTATAAGTCTGCTAGCCAATGCTTACATGAATTTGATAATTTTATTGTGAAGCTAGAAAACTCCAATGCTTATGTTGGTAGACAATTGCAACGCAATGCTTATATGATTGAACGCTTGAGTGATTATATGTCTAGAGTTAAAGATGAATTAAAACTCATCAGTAAACATGCTTCTATGGTTACCACTCAAGTGAACAAGTACTTATGGCTCAGAATGATTTGCCCAATGAATTAAATAGTAAGAATAATGACTATGTTGTTAGAGTTGCAACTAGAGGTGGTAAAATGACTCAGGAACCTTTGTATCCTGAGGGCCACCCTAAGAGAACTGAGCAAGATTCTCAGAGAGCTAACTTAGATGCACCTAGTTCTTCTAAGAAGAAGAAAAAGAAAAATTATAGGACTTTGCATGCTTCTAGTGAACCTGTAGCTGACACACCTGAGAATCCCAATGATATATCACTGATGCTGAAACACAATCTGGTAATGAACATGAGCCTAGTGATAATGTTAATGAAGATGTTTATGATCATGCTCAACCTAGCAATGATAATGATATAGAGATTGAACGTTTAGTTGATCTTGATAACCCACAATCAAAGAATCAACGTTATGATAAGAGACACTTTGTTGCTAGGAAGCACGGTAAGGAAAGAGAACCATGGGTTCAGAAACCCATGCCTTTTCCTCCTAAACCACCCAAGAAAAAGGATGATGAGGATTTTGAGCGCTTTACTGAAATGATTAGACCTATCTTTTTTGCGTATGCGTTTGACTGATATGCTTAAAACAAATCCTTATGCTAAGTATTTGAAAGATATTATTACCAATAAAAGAAAGATTCCTGAAATAGAAATTTCCACCTTCTTGCCAATTACACTTTCAAAGGTTGAATACCCAAGAAACTAGGAGATCCAGGAGTACCTACTATACCTTGCTCCATTAAAGGAAACTATGTTAAAACTGCTTTATGTGATCTTGGAGCCGGTGTTAGTGTTATGCCTCTCTCTTTATATCGTAGACTTGACTTGAGTAAGTTGACACCTACTGAAATATCATTGCAAATGGCCGATAAATCAACTGATATACCTTTCGGTATTTGTGAGGATGTGCCTGTTGTGGTTGCAAATTTTACTATTCTAACGGACTTTGTTATCCTTGATATTCCCGAGGACGATAGTATGTCTATTATCCTTGGTAGACCCTTTTTGAATACTGCAGTGGCTGTTATTGATTGCAACAAAGGTAGTGTCACTTTTCATGTCAATGGTAATGAACATACGGTACACTTTCCGAGGAAACAACCTCAGGTCCACAGTATTAATTCTATTGGAAAAATGTCAACTATTACTATTGGAGGTTTTGAATTTCCTCTTCCTACTATCAAGAAGACATATAATATTCTTATTGTTGGGGACATACATATCCCCATTGAGGTAACCTAGTGTTATTCAAAAATTCTCGGGTTTCATGTTATTCGGAAAAAGTTTATTAACAAGACTTGATCAACCTTGTTAATGTATTCCTTTTGATGAGCGTAAGATGGGTGAATCTAGATAGCACAACCTTATGTACCCTTCTTTTACTTTCTGTTAATTAGATTAAATAAGGCAAAATAGTATTTTATGTCTGTTTCCAGACTTATCCGTGCAATAAAAAATACCCCGAAAATAAAAGTTCTCCAAATGGCCTGAAAATGAAATATGATTTTTTTTCTAGAATATTTGAGAATATATGGCACAAAAAACACAGCGAGGGGAGCCAACACCTGGCCACGAGGGTCCAGGGTGTGCCCACCCTCACAGGGCATGCCCCTGCCTCGTGGACCCCACGTGCCCCCCCTCCACTTATTCATGCACCCACACACTTCTTCTTCCTCCCAAAAAAATCATTATCCAGCTCAAGCACGAGTTCTAGCTCATCTTGCTGCCATTTTTGATCTCCTTGCTCAAAGCTCCATTCACAAAACTGTTTGGGGAGATTGTTCCTTGGTATGTGACTCCTCCATTGGTCCAATTAGTGTTTTCTCTAGTGCTTTATTTATTGCAAATTTTTGCTGCTGTGGTGACCTTGTTCTTGAGCTTACATGTCAAATTTCCTTGGTCCCAAGTAGTTCTAATGCATCATATAGTGTCTAGGCACTTGTAGGAGTTGTTTCTATCAATCTTGTTGTCGGTGTACTAAGGTAGGGGTACCTCAGTACCCCAACTTGTGCACGGGCAGTTGCAGCTTCCCGCGGCAGGGTTTACCACGCGCTCGCCGGAGACCTTCCTGCTCCATATTAAACCATTCAAAAACAAAGTATGCAAGACAGAAGATCGAGACCCCGGCAAGTGGAGCTTGCCGGGAAGGCCGTATCAGGCTCAAGGTTACCTCACTAGCACAAGACCCAGGCAAGAGGAGCTTGCCAGGAAGACTAGAAGATTCCATCATAGAAGACACGCCTCGGCGCTATATGCGTCCCGGCGAGGGCCCGGGGAGCGGCAAGTTCCAGGGCCCGGCAAGATCAAGACCCCGGCAAGGTGCTTGCCGGGAGAGTTGCGCTGTGTGCCCGCGCTCCAGCTCATCGGCCCACGCGTCGCCCTGGGGCCTATCCAGGGACGCGTGGCGGATGGCTGTGCAGCCTGGGGGACACGGTGGCGCTCCACGGTGGTGGATCCATCGCCGTGGCGGACGGAGACGCAAGGGCGGGAGCTTTTGGGGTCGACGGCGACGGGTATTAAATGCCCTTGTCCCCCACTGTCAAAGTAGGTAGCGACCACTGTTCGCGCACTGTAGCTCTACTGTTCCCGCACTGTTACAACTACCACCTCTTTTACGTTTTTACCCCTTTCTCCTACGTTGACACCTGTTGGTGACCCCTTGCACTATAAAAGGAGGCCCATGCACAACGTGGAGGGGGTTCGGAACCTAGATCACTCATACGCTCGGTGTAGCTGCTTCTTCAAGCTCCCGAGCTCTCCAAATCAATACACAACTAAGCATGAGTAGGGTTTTACGCGTCTACCGCGGCCCGAACCTGGGTAAAACTGCCCGCGTGTTCGCTACGATCTGCTCTTCGTGCTCCCTCCGCCCTCGTACCGCACAGACAAGGGGCTCCGGTCCCATAGGTGTTCGTGGCGGACAGTTTCCCCCGACATCTTTGGCGCGCCAGGTAGGGGGCGTCGAGGTTGTGCGAACCTGATCCGGCGTTCGCGCGGGCGCATTCTTCATCAACCTCTCTAGTTTCGTCAGCAACTTCACCAGCAGCAGCTCCATGGCCCCGAAGAAGAAGGCTTCGGAGGTCGGAGGCCCGTCTGCGTCTCACCCGCCGCCACCAGAGCCAACGGTGGGCGGGGGAGACGCCGTCGGAAGGGTGGTCGCCGGCGAGGACACTCGCGGCGCCACCAAATCCAAGGATAGGACGGACGACCGAGCCTCGGTCTCCGTGGACGCGCCGCGTCCATCTCAGCACACAACAACCCAGCCGCACCGCACCATACCACAGGAGGTGGTATCCGCTTGCTGGGACAAGGGCAAACCGGAGGCTCGCGGGACGCCCCGGACCACCGTCCGGGCACAAGCAAAGCGAAGGCGCCGGCGCGGGACCCTGCTCCTTCTAACGTTGTTAGGAGTCCGAGCATATCCCGCTCCTCGCACCGCTCACCCCCGTTCCCCTCCACTCCGGCAGAAGCGCTCGCAAGGGCACAACTGCTCCTCGACTTCCCTCCAGCGGCAGACAAGGCCGAAGACTGGAGGGCCACCATCCAGAGCCTGATTGCCTTCGCTAACAACGATTCTCCACAGCAGCCGGTGGCCTCGCGGCCGCGGCAAGCTGAGAAGACGAAGGCCGACGGCGACAAGACCGCCGGGGGTGCGACAAGCGTGCACTCCCCGCCGCGGAAGCAGAAGACGCCGCCCCGCCGGAACAACGCCGACGACGGCTCCACAGCGTCGTCGGATCCGCGGGCCCGTCGGGACCAGCGCCAGGTCCTCGACGACCGGCGACAAGAAGACGCTCGCACCACAATCGAGCGCCGCCGAGAAGCTCGGCGACAATCAGATCATAGAGCTGGGAACGCTGTCGACGCGCGCGCGCCCGGTGAACCAGGCGACTTGCCGTACGCGGCAGGCTGCCCTGCGTTCACTCGCGAGCTGCGGCGCGTCCAGTGGCCCAGCATGAAGAATTTCAAGCCCGACGTACCGGAGAAGTAAGACGGCAAGACGCACCCCTCAGAATTCCTCAGCGTCTACACCATCGCAGTGCAAGCTGCCGGGGGGCGCGACGAGAAGATCTTGGCAAATTACTTCCCGCTTGTGCTTAAGCCAAACGTCCGTTCGTGGCTTATGCACTTGCCGGAAGGTTCCATCTCTTCTTGGGCCGACCTTTGCCACCAGTTTGTTGGCGCCTTCACCGGCGGCCACAAACCCCACGGCCAAGAGAGCGATCTCCACATTCTGGCCCAGAAGGAAGGAGAAACCCTGCGCAAGTACATCCAACGCTTCAGTCGTGTGCAGCACAACATCCCTGATGTCCACCCTGCCGCAGTTATCAGCGCGTTCCACCAGAACGTGCGTAACCGCCGCATGCATGAAGAAATGGCGATGACCAAGATTCGGGATGTCAGCGAGCTCTATGCTCTGGCTGACAAGTGCGCACGCGCAGAAGAGGGGAGGAGACTCCCCGGGGAGGATGCTGGCGCAGGAGGAAGCGACAGCGACGACGCCGCCCCGGCAAAGAAGAGCCGGCGGCGGAATAACAGAAGGAAGGGCAAGAAAGAGGTGCTTGCCGTCGAGAAGTCCGGCAAGGAGGCTCCCGCCAAACAAACGCAGGCTGGCGGCTCCGGTAAGGAGCCTGCCCCTGTAGCGGCAGCCGACAAGCCGGGCAGCTCCGACAAGCAATACTGCAAGATCCACCGCACCAAGGGTCACGATCTCTCCAACTGTAAGCGCGTCGAGTACCTCGTCGAGCAGCAGAAGGCTGAGTACGAGAGGCGCGACAAGGAGAAGGCCCAGGGTGGCGGGGAAGAGCCAAGCAAGAAGCGGCCGTTCAACGGCCGGGGAGGACGCCGCGGCAAAGCTAAGCAGCGGCAAGGTGACCGACCTCCCCGGGGCCGCGACAAGGCCGAAGAGGACGACGACGAAGACATGGAGGACGAGGATAACAGCGAGCAGGAGTTCCAGAAGGCCACGGAGGTCCTATGCGTCGACGGTGGCGCCTCTCTGCACACCTCCCACCGCCAGCTAAAGCAGTGGGTGCGTGAGGTGAATGCAGCAGAGCCGCCCGTGGAGTCGCGCAGGCTCCTCAAATGGTCCAGCACGCCCATCATTTTTGATCTTGAGGATCACCCTGACCGCACCACTGCGGTCGGGTGCTTGCCGATGCTGGTTTCTCCCACCATCCGCAACCTCAAGGTCACCAAAATGTTGGTTGACGGCGGGGCCGGGCTGAACTTGATCTCCTCTGCTGTGATCAAGAAACTCCAAATTCCAGATGGCGAGCTCGAAGAAACCGGTTCTTTCCAAGGAATCAACCCGGGAAGGAGCAAGCCCAAGGGAAAGATCACTCTGCCGGTGACCTTTGGCGGGGAGCTCAATTTCAGAACTGAGCGCATCACTTTCGACGTCGCCGATATTCCGTTGCCCTACAATGGAATACTTGGCCGTCCTGCCCTCGCCAAGTTCATGGCAGCTTCCCATTATGCTTACAACGTACTCAAGATGCCGGGGCCGATAAGCGTCATCACTGTCCACGGCGACAAGAAGGATGCGCTTGTCTGCGCCGACAAGATCTACCGGGATGCGGCAGCTGCGGCCGAGAAGGATACACTTGCCGCTGAAGCTCCCGGGGGGAAGAAGACGAAGACCAAGTCCGGCAACTGCTCTGGGGCCCACTCCGGCAACCGCACCTCTTCGGAGTGCTGCGCTGCCGTCGAGGACGTCCCATCGAGCTCCACCGGCAAGAGTAAGAAAGGGATGGCCGCTCCTCCGGCAACCAAGAAAGTGTCTGCCAAGGAGGACGGCACTGGTGGTACCTTCACCATCAGTGCCACGCTTGACAGCAAATAGGAAAGCGCGCTCGTTGCCTTCCTGCGGGCGAATGTCGATGTGTTTGCCGGGCAACCGTCTGACATCCCCGGTGTTCCCAGGAAGGTAACTGAGCACAAGCTTGCTGTTTGTCCTCATGCGTGGCCCATCAAGCAGAAAGTGAGGAAGCAAGCCGTGGAGCGCCAAGAATTCATCAACGAAGAAATCAAGAAGCTAGAGGCAGCAGGCCTAGTTAGAGGTGTGATCCATCCGACGTGGTTGGCAAATCCAGTCGTCGTGCGCAAGGCCAATGGGAAGTGGAGACTGTGTATAGACTTCACCGATGTGAATAAAGCATGTCCCAAGGATCCATTCCCTTTGCCGCGCATTGACCAGATCGTTGACTCCACTGCCGGATGTGAGCTACTCTGTTTTCTTGATGCATACTCAGGCTATCATCAGATTTTCATGGCCAAAGAGGATGAAGAGAAGACTGCATTTATCACTCCATGTGGCACTTATTGCTTCATACGCATGCCATTTGGATTGAAGAATGCAGGCTCAACCTTTGCAAGGGTAGTATACACTGCTTTTGAGCCACAGATCCACAGAAATGTAGAGGCTTACATGGATGACATCGTGGTGAAGAGCAAGAGCAAGGATACCCTGATCCAAGATTTGGAAGAAACATTTCAGAACCTGCGCAGAATACAGCTTAAGTTGAACCCCGAGAAGTGCGTCTTTGGAGTTCCCTCCGGCAAGCTTCTCGGATTCTTTGTGTCACAGAGGGGGATTGAAGCCAACCCCGACAAGATTAAAGCCATTGAGCAGATAAAGGCCCCAAAGCGCGTCAAGGATGTCAGAAGGCTTGCAGGTTGTGTGGCTGCCCTCAGTAGGTTCATTTCAAAGTCTGCAGAACGCGCCCTACCTTTCTTCAAAATCTTGAAGAAGGCAGGTCCCATGAAGTGGACTCCGGAAGCGGAGGCAGCGCTGCAGGATTTGAAACGGTACCTGTCCTCCACTCCAATACTTGTCGCACCTAGACCACAGGAAAAGTTGTTGCTGTACCTAGCGGCAACCAACCAGGTGGTTAGTGCTGCGTTAGTAGCGGAGAGGGAGTCCGACGAGGAGTCAGCACCACCGGCAAGCGAATCCAGCGACAAGCAGGGGGCTGCTCCGGCAAGCTCTGGCCCCGACAAGGACAACTCTGTGCAGGAACAAAATGAAGTGCGGAAGAAAATGGTGCAGCGCCCAGTGTATTTTGTGAGTTCCCTTCTCCAGGGGGCTAGATCAAGGTACTCTGGTGTGCAAAAGTTGCTTTTCGGCCTCCTCATGGCCTCGAGAAAGCTGCGCCATTACTTCCAAGCACATGAGATAACAGTGGTCACTCGCTTTCCGCTGAAGAGGATATTGCACAACCCAGAAGCAACAGGCAGGATCGTTGAATGGGCACTGGAGCTGTCAAGCTTTGGACTCAAGTTTGAAAGTACTTCAACCATACAGAGCCGAGCTTTGGCGGAATTCATAGCTGAGTGGACCCCAACGCCCGATGAAGAAGTCCAAGAAACAAGTGCACCCGTACAAGAAGCGACAAGTGAATGGGTAATGTATTTTGACGGTGCCTTCTCGCTGCAAGGCGCCGGTGCTGGCGTGGTACTCATCGCGCCCACCGGAGAGCACCTCAAATATGTTATCCAGATGCACTTTCCCAGGGAGCAAGCGACAAACAACACTGCTGAATATGAAGGCTTGCTTGCCGGCCTCAGGATTGCGGCCGAACTTGGGATCAGGAAGCTGATTGTGCGGGGAGATTCTCAGTTGGTGGTCCGGCAAGTTAACAAGAGCTATCAGAGCCCTTTGATGGAAGCTTATGTCGATGAAGTGAGGAAGCTTGAGGAGCACTTTGAAGGTCTACAGATGGAGCACGTCCCGAGAGCTCAGAATGAAATTGCAGATGGCCTTTCAAAGTGTGCTTCGATGAAGTTACCTGTGGAACCAGGGACCTTCTTGCTCAAGCTGACTCAACCATCCGTTACACCATCAATTGGGCAGTCCAAGAAGAGAAAGTTGGTCTCCGGCGACTACTTGCCGGCGGATCTTCCTGAAACCGCCGCCAAGGTCCCCAAGATCAACAACCACAACGCTGAGGAACAGTTTGCTCCTGCAGATCCTCGGGTCTGTACAGTTGAAGCAAGCGTTCCCGACAAGCCTCGCCCCGGCGAGCTTGCCGGGGGACCATCAGCTCCGGCAGAACTAGAGGTCCTTGCCGTAGAAGCTGAGGTTCCCGCAGCGGCCCTCGAGCCTTTAGTCCTTGCCGTCGAGCCTCAGGCTCCGGCATGGGCGCAGCAGATCGTCCGTTTTCTTCAAACTGGAGAACTTCCCGACGACCCAGAAGAGATAGAGAAGATAACCAGGCAGTCAAGTATGTACCAGTTCGTGGATAACGAGCTGTACAGAAGAAGACTCAATGGTGTCAGATTGAAGTGCATCTCCAGGGAAGATGGACAAAAGCTGTTGGCAGAAATACACGGAGGCATATGCGGCCACCACATTGGCGCAAGGGCGCTTGCCGGGAAAGCTTTCCGGCAAGGGTTCTTTTGGCAAGAAGCCCTCCAAGATGCAACTGCACTAGTAACCAAGTGTGAAGCGTGCCAGTTCCATGCGAAGCAGATTCACCAGCCAGCTCAAGCTCTCCAAACAATCCCTTTGTCATGGCCCTTCTCGGTCTGGGGACTCGATATCCTCGGCCCTTTCTCTCGAGCTGTCGGGGGCTTTGAGTACTTGTACGTTGCAATCGACAAGTTCACAAAGTGGCCAGAAGTGGAGCCAGTGAGAAAGGTGACAGCACAGTCAGCAGTCAGGTTCTTCAGGTCGATTGTTTACCGTTTCGGGATCCCTAACAGGATCATCACCGACAATGGTACACAATTCACTAGTCGCACCTTCATGCAGTACGTCCAAGACCTTGGCGCCAAGGTCTGTTTCGCTTCTGTTGCTCACCCGAGGAGCAACGGTCAAGCGGAGAGGGCCAATGCTGAAGTGCTGCGCGGACTCAAGACAAGAACCTTTGACAGGCTGCGCAAGTGCGGAAGAAATTGGATAGAGGAGCTACCGGCGGCTCTTTGGTCAATCAGAACGACACCAAGTCGAGCCACCGGACAGACCCCCTTTGCTCTAGTCTATGGAGCAGAGGCAGTTCTCCCCACGGAACTCGTATACGGATCTCCTCGAGTGCTCGCTTATGATGAGCTCGAGCAAGAGCAACTGCGGCAAGATGATGCATTGCTCCTCGAGGAGGGACGTCTCCAGGCTGCTGTACGAGCTGCTCGATACCAGCAAGCCTTGCGCCGCTACCATAGCCGCAAGGTCAAGGGCAGGAGTCTCGAGGAAGGCGACCTTGTTCTTCGGCGTGTTCAGTCCGCCAAGAATTCCAACAAGTTGACGCCGAAGTGGGAAGGCCCTTATCGGGTGAGACAAGTTACGAGGCCCGACGCTGTCCGCCTCGAGACCGAAGAAGGCTTACCGGTGAGCAACTCCTGGAACATAGAGCATCTTCGCAAGTTTCACCCATAAGGCGCGGTTGCCGTGATCCGCTCCGGCAACCACCTTTTGTACAAGCTTTGCCGTTGTTGCATGTAACCCTTTGTACAAAGCCGGGCGTAGACCCCGTGCATCAGTAAAGTTTTTGTGTTTTTCGCGCCGATTGCCTTTTGCATGCTTTTCTTTGCTATTTGCATGTGTTGATTGGCATTTGGTACAACACTCAAGTATCCGGTAAGCATTAGCACGCCGAAAGGCCATATATTTTTTTTCCCTCTTCTATTTCCTTGCCTCCTAAGCAGAAGGAACGTTCCTCGCGCACAAGTTTGCCGGGGGGGAAGGAATTGGAGGAGGAACCAAGTGCTGTTCAAAAAAGAGAAGCCTTACCGGGAAGCAAGCAATATATGAAAGCTAAGTTATTAGAATTTGACCAGTTCAAATTTTTAAAATTTAAGTTGTCTTCCTTGAACAATCACACTTTGTATGGAAAACCTGTGCGCGGAGGAACCTACCCGTAGCTTGCCGCACCCTTATCTTGTTTCCGAGTTCGCTCAACGATTTAAGTGAGCTGCGACAAGTGTCGCGCCCTTGCTTCGTTTCCGAGTACGCTCAGCAAGTTAAGTGCGTTGCGACTAGCCGCGGCGAGGTTGCTTGCCGGTGAGACCTTGGCCAGCAGGCTGCTCAGAGTCCAGCACTCAGCGCTCGCGGCAAAGGCCCCTTGCCGGCAAGCTCCCCGGGAGCGTAGGGTGAAAAACATACAAAGTCAAGGATTAAGACAAGGAAGATAACATTGCACTGATTGATCAAAATGAGATAAATATCTTACAAAAGATAGCTTGTCGCAATGATTAATGAGTTCGTAACACCCTATGCAGCAACAAAAAGAGATAAAGACAACGGAGGCCTAATCTACGCGGTCGCCCTCGATCCTGGAGATCTTAGCCACCTTGGCAATGATGTGGGCGACCTGCTCCTTCAGAGCCTCCATGTCCGCGTCAGCCGGCAGGCTGCGAAGAACGTTGGTGAGATTTATACCGGGATTGCGGTATACGATCTTCGTCAGCACGCGCTCCAGAGTTCCCGTGCAGAGTAGGCGCGTCTCCTCGGCCAGTTGCGCGGGGATCTTCTTCCGCAGATCTGCAAGGGCCGGCGCGATTCCCCTGAAGAAGAGGCTGAGCTTGGCGCTGTGAGGGAGGTTTGGATCCGGGGAGTAGATGAGGTGCTCCAGCTTCAACGCCAGCAGCTCCTGGTCGATGTTGGACGCACAAGATACTAAGTCCTCGGTCCATACCTCAACGGTTTTGCGGAAGAGCTCAGCCGCTTTGTTGGCGCTGTCCACTAGGGTCCGCTCCTTGCGGAGCTCCTCCTTCAACTTGGTCTCCCGAGCCCGGGCAGCGTCGAGTGAATCCTTCAGTGTAGAGACCTTCAACTCCAAGTCCTCGATGGAGTCCTTGGCGGCCTTCAACTCGTCGCCCCTCTCAGAAAGACGCACCTGGAGTTCTGAATTGGTGTGGGCGTCCTTCTCACGCTCCGTGATGAGCGCGGCGACCTTCTCCGCGCTCACCTTCAGCGACTTCTCCAGCTGCGCGACCTTGGCGGCGAGCTCCTTCTTGGCGGTCTCCGCGGCAGCCGCGGCGGCTTTCGCCTCCTTCAGTTCCCCGCCAAGGGCCTCCTCCCGAGCGGCAAGGTCCTCCTCGTGGGAGTCAAGGTTGACCTTCCGCTGGGCGAGTTCTCCTTCTCGCCGGGACAGCTCCACCCCGGCGAGCCGCTGCTGCTCTTCGGCCTCAGCTCTCTCCAGCACCCACTCCTGATATTCGCCGGCGAGCCGCTCGCGCTCCTCCGCCACCTCGCGGAGGGCCTCCTGGTTGGCGGCGCTGAGCTCCGCCGCGCGCTTCTCCATCTCCGCGGCGGCCTTGGCGGCAAGGGCTTCCCGGGAAGCAAGCTTCGCCTGCCTGGCCCGGTAAAGGGCCAGGAGCTGGTGAAGCAGCTTCTCCTCCTCGGGCCCTTCACTCCCGCCGGGCGCTTCGACGATCTTCAAGCCCGCGGAGGCAAGGACTTCCCCATCAAATGCCTCGCCCTCCGCGGGAGCTCGCGACGAAGAACCCCACGGCACCTGGATGAAGACGCCATTGGGGGCTTCGAGATAATAGCCCTGCTCCTTGCCGGCGGAGGGATCGGCGGCCGGCGCAGCACTTGATGCTCCCGCCGCCTCCGGGCCGGCGGTGCGGTCGCCGTCCCCCTCCCCGGCCGCTGCGTCCGCAGCCGGAGCGGTCTCCTGCGCGGCCGGCTCGGCGGCTCTCGCCGTGTCCTCGGCGACAGGGACGTCGCCGCCGCCGCCCTGCGCGCCCTCCTCCTCCTCGATGTTGATGACTTCCGTCTCCATGGGCTCGGGGGGAGGAGGATCTAAAAGAAGAAGAAGAAAAAGAAGTTCAAGCAAAAATCCAAAAAGAGACAACGCCAAGAAGACAAAATTACAAGACATACCTTGGCGGACGTCGTCAGCGGCGGGCTCCCTCGCCGGGGAGCTCTGCCTTGGCGGAGTGGCCGCCCTCGCCGGGCTGCTCGCCCTTGGCGGGGTACTTGCCCTTGGCGGAGTACCCGCCCTTGGCGGAGCGCTCTCCCTTGCCGGGGAGTTCGGCCTTGGCGGGGACGGCGGGGCCTGCGGCTCCTCGAGGACGGTCTCCGGGCGCTCCTGCCGCTGTGGCTCCACCTCTGCACAAGTCAAGACAAAGACATCAAGATATTGAAACAAGGCAAAATCCCCAAGCGCACCCCAACGAGCGGGAGGATGGAACCCAGACTTACGCTGGGGGCTGCGCTGGGGGCTGCTCCTCGGAGCAGCGCTCGGGTCCGGCAGGCTTGGCTCCGGCGCGTCCCCAGTTGCCGCGGTGGCCGAGCCTTCCGCGACCTCGACCACATGCGCCTTGGCTTTCTTCGCCACGCGCTGAACCAAGGTCCTGAAATCAAAGCAACAAACAAAAATTAGCATCAACAATAATCAAGACGAAACTTGAGAAGGTGTAAGATCTCGGATTCTTACTCCTGATCCTCCTCGTCGTCCTCGCTCAAGGCGGAGAAGTCATACTCCACCTGGGGCGCGTCTGCGCGAGGAGCGGAAGACGAAGATTCCCTCGGGCGCTTGGCGGTCCCTGGGGCTGGGGGCTGCGAAGACCCAGCCCCTGTGGTAGCCGGAGCCCGGGGAGCGGGCGGAGCCGCTGCTCCGCTCCGAGAAGACTCCTGCCTGCTTGGCGCCGACCTGCGGGGCGCCTCTGCCGTGGCCTGCGCGCGGGCCGCCTCCGCCGCGGCTGGTGCGCCGGTCGCCCCCGGCGCAGCTTGGCTTCCCCGGGAAGCTTGAGCTGCCCGGCGAGCTGGTTGTTGCCGGGGCGCCTGCGCCCTCGCTCCCGTCGCCGCCCGGCGGAGACGCTTCGGTGGAGACCGCCTTGGGCTTGCTTGGGGCGGGGAGGTCTCCGACGAGGAGAGGTCGTCGGCGTCGAGCTCCGTAGATCCGTCGGAGTCCTCGGCCTCCTCCTCCTCCTCCTCCCCGGCTGGCTCGCTGGGCCCAGCGCCCTGCGCTGCGGCCTCTTTTCCTCTGGCGCCCCCGCTCCCTCCAGCGCCTCCGCTCCCCGCGGCGCCTCTGTTCCCTCCGGCAGCGCCCTCCCTTGCCGCGGCCTCGGCCACGATTCCGTGGATCCCGGAGTGCCTCAGAGAGGGGACCCCGGCGAGCGCGTCGGGAGGAAGTTGCAGCAGTCTGCGGATCTCCGCCTCCTCCGCCTGGCAGGACGCATCCGCAGCCTCCGCCTCTTCAGGCGTATATCCAAAATCTCCTGCCGCTGCGGCTGCAGCGGCCTCTTCAGCCCGAGAAGCCATGTATGCAAGCTCCTGTTCGGTGGTGTCCCGCGTGTGCTCCTTGATGTCATCCTTGTTCTTCGCCACCTCCACGAGGTTGTCAAAGAAGCTGAGGACGTCTATGGGCTTGGGCGGAATCCACGTGCGGTCCACGCCGTGCGAATCACACGCGGGCATCATGGCGCAGAGACGGTCCCAGACTGTGCTGTTGCAGAGGGGCACCACTCCCCGGGGAGGTCTGAACCACTCAGGGTGGGCCGGGTCATATTTGAAGAGTTCCCGGACCATCCCCTTCAGCTCCAGCGTCGTGAAGTTGAAGTTCAGCCCGGGGCGCAGCCTCATTATATCCGCTGGGTTGCCGTACTCCCAGGCCGGCCTTTTCCTGTCTTGGAGAGGGGCGATGCGGCGGCGGAGGAAGTCTGCGCCTACTTCTGCAACGGACAGCCTTGCTACCCGAAGACGAAGAATCCAGACGAGGGCGACGTCGAGCTTGATGTCGTCCGAGTCCAGCTCGCTCCAATCCCTGCCGCGCACGATGGGCGTTGTGCGCGGCGCGGTGAAGGGCTGCGGCTCGTCCTCAACGATCCAGCACCAATCTGCACGCCACTCCTCCCACTTGCCGCGGAGCTCCCCCGGCAAGTACGACTCCTTCTTGTTCAGACGAAATACCCAAGAAATTCCCCCGGAGAGGGGGGCGCCGGCCTCTGCTCTAGGAGTGAAGAAGTGCCTAAACAGCGCTACGTTTGGGTGTATTTCTATGAAGTTTTCGCACATGTGTGCGAAAACCGCCATTGTGAGGATGGCGTTGGGGGTGAATTCAAGAAGGTGGAGGCCATAGGTGTGCATGACGTCGCAGAAGAAATCAGAGAAAGGAGGGCAAAGACCGCAGTGAAAGAAGGCTGCGAAGAAATAGTACCCGCCGAGGTAGTTGTCCTTGGCGGCGGCCGGGTAAGCTCGAGTGCGGGGGTGCGCCTTGGTTTCCTTGGCCCAGAACAAGTAGTACTTGTTCCAGAGCTCCCGCGCGCTGAGCCTCGGCGGGAAGACAAGGTTCCGCTTCCGGTACGCGGTAAGCTTCGCTGCTTGCTCCGACTTCTCCCTCTTGGCTTTCTCCGCCTTCGCCTTCTCGGTCTTCGGGGCCATGGCGGAGGCGGCAGAGGAAAGGGGGAGAACGGCGGCGGCGGAGGTGTGGAGGCGGAGCGCAAAGGGGATTTCTGGAGGAAGAAGAAGATGCAATGAAAGCGCAAGGAGGGGAATCGCTCCTGCTTCCTCTGCTTTTATGGGGAAGTGGGGGGGCGTTTCGCTCTTTCCATTAAGAGAACGTGGGCACGTCCCATCCCACGACGCCGCAATCAACGCGTGCCGTTACGGGGGGATGCGGCGGATACGGAAGTGGATTCGGCGCGCCGTGGGCCGCGTGTGCCCGTGCACTGTTTTGGGCCTGGCCCAACAGCGCTCGGCACCGTGTGTGGCCCAGGCCCGGGGGCTCCTGTCGGTGTACTAAGGTAGGGGTACCTCAGTACCCCAACTTGTGCACGGGCAGTTGCAGCTTCCCGCGGCAGGGTTTACCACACGCTCGCCGGAGACCTTCCTGCTCCATATTAAACCATTCAAAAACAAAGTATGCAAGACAGAAGATCGAGACCCCGGCAAGTGGAGCTTGCCGGGAAGGCCGTATCAGGCTCAAGGTTACCCAGGCAAGAGGAGCTTGCCAGGAAGACTAGAAGATTCCATCATAGAAGACACGCCTCGGCGCTATATGCGTCCCGGCGAGGGCCCGGGGAGCGGCAAGCTCCCGGGCCCGGCAAGATCAAGACCCCGGCAAGGTGCTTGCCGGGAGAGTTGCGCTGTGTGCCCGCGCTCCAGCTCATCGGCCCACGCGTCGCCCTGGGGCCTATCCAGGGACGCGTGGCGGATGGCTGTGCAGCCTGGGGGACACGGTGGCGCTCCACGGTGGTGGATCCATCGCCGTGGCGGACGGAGACGCAAGGGCGGGAGCTTTTGGGGTCGACGGCGACGGGTATTAAATGCCCTTGTCCCCCACAGTCAAAGTAGGTAGCGACCACTGTTCGCGCACTGTAGCTCTACTGTTCCCGCACTGTTACAACTACCACCTCTTTTACGTTTTTACCCCTTTCTCCTACGTTGACACCTGTTGGTGACCCCTTGCACTATAAAAGGAGGCCCATGCACAACGTGGAGGGGGTTCGGAACCTAGATCACTCATACGCTCGGTGTAGCTGCTTCTTCAAGCTCCCGAGCTCTCCAAATCAATACACAACTAAGCAGGAGTAGGGTTTTACGCGTCTACCGCGGCCCGAACCTGGGTAAAACTGCCCGCGTGTTCGCTACGATCTGCTCTTCGTGCTCCCTCCGCCCTCGTACCGCACAGACAAGGGGCTCCGGTCCCATAGGTGTTCGTGGCGGACAGTTTCCCCCGACACTTGTTGAGTTTAGTTCACTTTTATTTTGAGTTACTAAAAATTTCAGAAAAATCCAGAAAAATGTATAGAAAAATCTTCCAAGGTGGTTCTTCAAGGAAGCAAGAACCAAGGCTCGCGATGCGTGAGCCGAACGATGAACTACCGAGGGAAGCTGAAGTGCGGCCTTGTGAATGGCCGTCAGAAGAATTTATGGTCCAAGCAAGCATTAAGGAGGAATTTAACGCATATGTGCGTAATGCTGACCTCTAGGGCTTCATGCAAGATAAGTTCCATCAATACCGTTACTTAACTGATACCTTTGTGAGAAGGTTTAAATTTTCATCTTCACTTAACTCTCACACTATCATGTTCGATCTATATGATAAATCTTAAACCATGGACCTAGAGGATTTTAATGATGCTTGTAAGCTCCCTCAGTGGGGCAGTATGGGTGATACTCGCAAATCTGAATATAAAGATTTCCTTGCTAGTATCACTGTAGGGGAATCTAGAGAAATCACACAAGCTACCATAGGGAGCATTCATTTTCCTGCTATTCATTACTTTGCTCTCTTTATTGGTAGATATATAAACGGTAAAGATGAGGCTTGCCATATGTGCGTCCCGGATCTTAGTGTTCTCAAGAGTGTCATATTAGGTGATAGACAATATAACTTGGGAGCTATTGTTGCACGTAGACTACATCATAGTGGTTTATATGGAGATTTCTTTGGTGGGATCTATGCCACTTGCATAGCCCGCCGTCTTGGTGTGCCTATACATGAAAATAATGAACTATTACCGCTTGCTTATTTGGATTACAATGCTATGGTTAGTCACCGGTTTATAGAGCGGGATGAACAATCCCTCAAGTATCGACTAATCTTTAACAAGCGTCACGCCGTCCATATTGCTCTTCCTGCTCCTACCTTGTTTGACTTTCAGGCAAAAAGGAGATATACTATAACCAAGGAGGAGGCAAATGAGGATCAGGAGACGATGGAAGCAGCCCGTCTCCAAGCTGCAGCTCAGCAGGCAGTAGCTGCTGCATCTCAGTACAACCCCAACTACAACTTTGGACATCCGTCAGGCCAATATTGGCCATAGACCAACTTAGGCCGAAAACCTAAGCTTGGGGGAGTACGTGTTTATCACCGACATTACATTCTTGTTCACACACTTATTCTAGTTGTCGGTGCTCACACTCTTTCATTGTACTATCCATGCTTAGTTTCATTTCTTTTCTTAGGCTTTTTCTTGTGTGTTAGAAAAACTTTAAGAAAAACAAAAATATTAGTTGTAGCTTTTAGCTAGTCTACTTTCCTTGCCTGTAGTAGTAGTAATTAAAAGAAAACCCAAAAAGATTTCTCGTTCTTCTTTTGCTTGTTGGGAGCTTTCTCGTGTATATAGTTTCTTTTCTTTTCTTTGGGGGTCAAGAGTAGAAGACCATGATAAAAAATGCTTAGTGGCTCTCATATGCTTTATTGTTAATTTAACCTTGAGCCATATTACCTTGTCTTCTCTCTTGTATTAAAATGCTCGTAGATTCCAGCTTAGTCCAATGCACGTGCACTATTATTATTATCCACACCGTTCAATCGTGCGAGTGAAAGGCAATAAGGATGATATATGATGAATTAATTGAGATGGGAAAAGGTGGTATAACTTGGCCTCTTTTGCTTTTGTAAATATGATAGTTCATCGTTCCTGATTCAGCTTATTATGAATGAAACATGCTTGCAATGACAATTAGAGATCATAGTTGCTTATGCCATGCTTAATTAGCTAAGAGTTTATAATGGTCTATCTTGTGTGCCAACATGATATTAAAATGGTTGTGATGTGGTATGATAGGGTGGTATCCTCCTTTGAACGATTCAAGTGGTTTGACTTGGCACATGTTCACGCATGTAGTTAAAACAAAATCAACATAGCATCCACGATATTTATGTTCATGGTGATTTATATCCTACTCATGCTTGTATTCATTGTTGATTAATTTTAATGCATGTTCATGACTGTTGTTGCTCTCTAGCTGGTCGCTTCCCAGTCTCTTTCTACCCTTCACATGTACTAAGCGGGAATACTGCTTGTGCATCCACTTCCATAAACCCCAAAGTTATTCCACATGAGTCCACCATACCTTCCTATATGCTGTATTTACCTGCCGTTCCAAGTAAATTTGTATGTGCCAAACTCTAAATCTTCAAATGAAATTCTGTTTTGTATGCTCGAACAGCTCATGTATCAACTAGGGTTGTCTATATCTTCCATCCTAGGTGGGTTATTCTCACGATGAGTGGACTCCGCTCATCATTCATGAGAAAGTGGCTGGTAACCGGGATGCCCAGTCCCATGCTCAAAATCATAATAATTAAACAAAACTGCCCCAGGGCTGTTGTTCGTTTGGACAGTGCCCGTTGTTTCAGACCAGCCGTGGAGTGTGCTTGCTGGTGGTTGGGGGGTATAAACTTTACCATTCTGTTTGGGAACCACCTATAATGTGCGTAGCATGGAAGATATCGAGATTCTTGGTTGTTATGTTGACAATGAGAGTATACCGCTCAAAATATTATTCATCTCTATTAAAAAATCGAGCTCTAGCACCTCTACAAATCCCTGCTTCCCTCTGTGAAGGGCCTATCTATTTAATTTTATGCTGAGTCATTATACTCTTATTAAAAAGCACCAGTTGGAGAGCACATATGTCATTTGCATGTATTACTATTAATTTGCATTGAGTATGATCATGACTGTATCTCTTTTACCATGAATTACAATGTCTAGTCAGCCCTTGATCTTTGAAGGTGCTCTGCATTTATGTTTTGCGGTCTCAGAAAGGGCTAGCGAGATACCATCTTGTTAAATCATATTATGATTGTTTTGAGAAAGTGTTGTCATCCGAGGTTTATTATTATTGCTCGCTAGTTGATTATGTCATTGATATGACTAGACATGAGACCTGAAAGTTATTGTGAATGTGGTTAGTTCATGATCTTTGCTGAAAACTTGAATGCTGGCTTTACATATTTACAACAACATGAGCAAACAGAGTTTGTCAAAGTTTTTCTTTATCACTTTTAGTTTATCAACTGAATTGCTTGGGGACAAGCAAAGGTTTAAGCTTGGGGGAGTTGATACGTCTCCAACGTATCTACTTTTCCAAACACTTTTGCCCTTGTTTTGGACTCTAACTTGCATGATTTGAATGAAACTAACCCGGACTGACGCTGTTTTCAGCAGAATTGCCATGGTGTTGTTTTTGTGCAAAAATAAAAACTTCTCGGAATGACCTCAAAATCTATGGAGAATTAATTTGGAAATTATAAAAAATATCTGCGGAAAGATCCACGGTAGGGGGCCCACACCCTGCCCACGAGGATGGGGGGCGCGCCCCCTCCCCCTGGGTGCGCCCCCTGCCTTGTGGGCCCCCTGATGCTCCACCGACGTTCCCCCGGACTCCATATATTCACTTTCGGGGAGAGAAAAATCAGAGAGGAAGAATTATCGCATTTTACGATACGGAGCCTCCGCCAAGCCCTAATCTCTCTCGGGAGGGCTGAACCAGAGTCCGTTCGGGGCTCCGGAGAAAGGAGATCGTCGCCATCGTCATCATCAACCTTCCTCCATCACCAATTCCATGATGCTCACCGCTGTGCGTGAGTAATCCCATCGTAGGCTTGCTGGACGGTGATGGGTTGGATGAGATTTACCATGTAATCGAGTTAGTTTTGTTAGGGTTTGATACCTAGTATCCACTATGTTCTAAGATTGATGTTGCTATGACTTTGCCATGCTTAATGCTTGTCACTAGGGCCCGAGTGCCATGATTTCAGATCTGAACCTATTATGTTTTCATGAATATATGTGTGTTCTTGATCCTATCTTGCAAGCCTATAGTCACCTACTATGTGTTATGATCCGGCAACCCCAAAGTGACAATAACCGGGACCACTCCCGGTGATGACCGGAGTTTGAGGAGTTCATGTATTCGCTATGTGTTAATGCTTTGGTCCGGTACTCTATTAATAGGAGGCATTAATATCCCTTAGTTTCCACTAGGACCCCGCTGCCACGGGAGGGTAGGACAAAAGATGTCATGCAAGTTCTTTTCCATAAGCACGTATGACTATATTCGGAATACATGCCTACATTACATTGATGAACTGGAGCTAGTTCTGTGTCACCCTAGGTAATAACTTTTACATGATGAATCACATCCGACATAATTCCCCATTACCGATCCAATGCCTATGAGCTTTTCACATATTGCTTGTTGCTTATTTACTTTTCCACTGCTACTGTTACAAAAACTACAAAAACACTATCGTTACTTTTATTGTTGTTACCACTATTTCCATATTACCTTGCTACTAAATTACCTTGCTGCAGATACTAAGTTTCTAGGTGTGGTTGAATTGGCAACTCAGCTGCTAATACTTAAGAGTATTCTTTGGCTCCCCTTGTGTCGAATCAATAAATTTGGGTTGAATACTTTACCCTCAAAAACTATTGCGATCCCCTACAGTTGTGGGTTATCAACAAGCCATTCGTCCTTGACACTATGCTTAAAGGAAGCCAAGGCTTCGGCATCCGAACAGTCGATGATCTGATTTTTCTTGGTCAGGAATCGGTTTCAAAACTGTCGAGCAGATTCTCCGAGTCGTTGTGTGATGCGATTTAGGTCGTCAGCATTCGGAGGCCGGACATAGGTGCCGTGAAAGTTTGGTCGAAAAGCATCCTGAAGCTCTTCCCGGCAACCTAAAGAGTCTTCGGGAAGGCTGTTCAACCAATGTCTAGTTGGGCCTTTAAGCTTGAGCGGCAAATATTTGATGGTGTGGAGTTCATCTCCTCGCGCCATGTGGACGTGGAGGAGGAAATCATGTATCCATACGGCTGTATCTATAGTTCTGTCGTATGATTCGATGTTCACACGCTTGAAGCCTTCCAGGAATTGATGCTGCATGACCCTCTATGTGAACCACAAGGGGTGTGTGGTGCCCCAAACTCGGGCCACCTCGCGTCGGAGGTCTTCGGCCCTCCTAATCTGCTGCTCCTCCCAGACTCTATCGTTTAGGTTTAACCGACCGTAGTATCCTTCCCTGTATGAGGGCAGGTCCTCCTCGGTCCATAGATGGACCTCGTATGGCCTCCCGGAGCATCTAAGTCATGGAGGAGGTCATACTCGTAAGTGGGCGGCACTTGATCCTTGCCGTGACAGCGAGGTGGGCGGCTGAGTGTTCGGCCTCGTCAGCTTCCATGTCCCGCCCTCTAGGGGGCGGTCCTGCTGTTCAGCATTTGTGTGCGTCGGGCGTGTTGGCACTGCAGCCTCGTCGTCGAACTTGGGCAATAGCCTTCACTTGGGATAACACCTGGTTGGCTGATTGCGAACGTACCCCTCTTCGGCAGCTAGGACTTTAGTCCATCGGTCGTTGAGGGTGTCCTGTTCGGCCTTGATTTTGCGTTTTTGTTTCTTTAGGCCACGGGCAGTGGCCAAAAGCCTCCGCTTGAACCTTTCTTGCTCCAGAGGGTCTTCAGGAACGATGAAATCGTCTTCCCTAAACTGGCCTCCTCTTAAGAGAGTGGGAGGTAGTTGTTGTCCTCGGAGTCATCGGGGTTTTCTAAATTGAGCAGGTCTTCCTACCCTGCGGGGTCATCCTGAAGATCTTCGAAGGTTGCATCTCCAGCGGGGTCATCCGTATTATTTACAATGTCGTTCTCCGTAGAGTCTTCTACTTCTCGAGCTTGCGTTGTATTCCATCGAAGAGGAAAGGGTGATGCAGCACAGTAGCGTAAGTATTTCCCTCAGTTTTTGAGAACCAAGGTATCAACCCAGTAGAAGACCACGCGCGAGTCCCTCGCACCTGCGCAAACAAATAAGAACCTCGCAACCAACGCGGTAAGGGGTTGTCAATCCCTTCACGGTCACTTACGAGAGTAAGATCTGCTAGAAATGATAAGATAATATTTTTGGTATTTTTGGTATAGAAACAAAAAGTAAATAAAGCAAATAAACAATGGCGGCAGAAATTGGCTAGTTGATGGGAAAGTAATATGATAAATATAGACCCGGGGGCCATAGGTTTCACTAGTGGCTTCTCTCATGAAAGCAGAATTCTATGATGGGTCAACAAATTACTGTCGAGCAATTGATAGAAAAGTGCATAGTTATGAGAATATCTAGGCATGATCATTGTATATAGGCATCACGTCCGTGACAAGTAGACCAAAATGATTCTGCATCTACTACTATTACTCCACACATCGACCGCTATCCAGCATGCATCTAGAGTATTAAGTTCATAAGAACAGAGTAACGCTTTAAGCAAGATGACATGATGTAGAGGGATAAACTCAAGCAATATGATATAAACCCCATATTTTTATCCTCGATGGCAACAATACTATACGTGCCTTGCTGCCCCTGCTGTCACTGGGAAAGGACACTGCAAGATTGAACCCAAAGCCAAGCACTTCTCCCATTGCAAGAACTATAGATCTAGTAGGCCAAACCAAACCAATAATTCGAAGAGACTTGCAAGGATATTATAATCATACATAAAAGATTTCAGAGAATAATCCAATATTGTTCATAGATAATCTTGATCATAAACCCATAATTCATCGGATCTCGACAAACACACTGCAAAAAGATTACATCGAATAGATCTCATCGAAGAGAGAGAAGAAGCCATCTAGCTAATAACAATGGACGTTAAGGTCTGTGGTAAACTACTCACAACTCATCGGAGAGGCTATGGTGTTGATGTAGAAGCCCTCCATGATCGTTGCCCCCTCCGGCGGAGCTCCGGAACAGGCCCCAAGATGGGATCTCATGGAAACAGAAGGTTACGGCGGTGGAATTAAGGTTTCTTCGTGCTCTTCGATGTTTTTAGGGTATGAGGGTATATATAGGAGGAAAAAGTTGAAGGAAATATGCCCTAGAGGCAATAATAAAGTTATTATTTATTTCCTTATATCATGATAAATGTTTATTATTCATGCTAGAATTGTATTAACCAGAAACTTAGTACATGTGTGAATACATAGACAAAACAGAGTGTCCCTACTATGCCTCTACTAGACTAGCTCATTGATCAAAGATGGTTATGTTTCCTAGCCATAGACATCAGTTGTCATTTGATCAACGGGATCACATCATTAGGAGAATGATGTGATGGACAAGACCCATCCGTTAGCTTAGCACTATGATCATTTAGTTTTACTGCTATTGCTTTGTTCATGACTTATACATGTTCCTATGACTATGAGATTATGCAACTCCAGAATACCGAAGGAACACCTTGTGTGCTATCAAACATCACAACATAACTGGGTGATTATAAAGATGCTCTACAGGTGTCTTCAAAGGTGTTCGTGGTGTTGGCATAGATCAAGAATATGATTTGTCACTCCAAGTGTCCGAGAGGTATCTCTGGGCCCTCTCGGTAATACACATCATAATAAGCCTTGCAAGCAAATGACTAATGATTTAGTCACGAGATGATGTATTACAGAACAAGTAAAGGGACTTGCCAGTAACGAGATTGAACTAGGTATTGAGATACCGACGATCGAATCTCGGGCAAGTAACATACCGATGACAAAGGGAACAACGTATGTTGTTATGCAGTTTGACCGATAAAGATCTTTGTAGAATATGTAGGAGCCAATATGAGCATCCAGGTTCCGCTATTGGTTATTGACCGTAGATGAGTATCGGTCATGTCTACATAGTTCACTGTTCAAGAAATCTTCCGATTCAGCGATTTATCATCGGATTTATCGCTACTCTTGGGGTGACCGATAAGATTATGCCTTATCTTAATCATTTATCGTTTGGGCCGATTAATCGCTATGACAAGCGATTTATCGGGAATCTACCGATAAAATCGGTCCTATTCGTTGCACTATGTTTGCAAGACCTATGTTTATTTGTGTTTTGTGGACCTTGTTATGCAATATGTAATGTTTTTCTATTTTGTTTGTCATTATATCAGGATTCAAAGGCTAGGATTCAAGGTAACACTTCTGTCCAATATCGTTTGGGTGTTGAATATAGCATATTTTTGTGTTGGGAACGTGGGATTTGAAAAAATGGCCGATTAATAGTCGACCGATAAAATCGATTAATCGGCCGATTTCCGATTAATCTCTAATCCCTAGCTGACGATAAGCGATATCCTTAACATTGACATAGTTCTCGAACCCGTAGGGTCCGTATGCTTAACGTTCGGTGACGATCGGTATTATGAGTTTATGTGTTTTGATGTACCGAAGGTAGTTTAGGGTCCCGGATGAGATCGGGTACATTACGAGGAGTCTCGCAATGGTCGAGACGTAAAGATCGATATATTGGACGACTATATTCGGACATCCGAAAGGTTCCGAGTGATTCGAGTTTTTTTTTGGAGTACGGGAGAGTTACGGGAATTCGCCGGGGAGTATATGGGCCTTATTGGGCTTTAGGAGAAAGAGAGAGAGGAGGTTGCACGCCCCCCAAAGGCTTAGTCCGAATTGGCTTAGGGGGAGGGGTTGCGCCCCCTCGTTCCTTATCTTCTCTTTTCCTTTTCCTTCTCTCCTACTCCTACTACTTGGAAGGGCTCCTAGTTCTACTAGGAAAGGGGAATCCTACTCCCGATGGGAGTAGGACTCCCCTAGGGCGCGCCATAGAGGGGGCCGGCCCTCCCCCTCCTCCACTCCTTTATATACATGGGGAGGGGGCACCCCATGAACACACAAGTTGATCGTTGATTTTTTAGCCGTGTGCGGTGCCCCCCTCCACAGAAACACACCTCGGTCATATCATTGCGGTGCTTAGGCGAAGCCCTGCGTCGGTAACTTCATCATCACCATCATCACGCCGTCGTGGTGACAAAACTCTCCCGTGAAGCTCAACTAGATCAAGAGCTCGTGGGACATCATCGAGCTGAACGTGTGCTGAACGCGGAGGTGCCGTACGTTCGGTGCTTGGATCGGTTGGATCGCGAAGACGTACGACTACATCAACCGCGTCACTAGATGCTTCCGCTTTCGGTCTACGAGGGTACGTAGACACACTCTCCCCGCTCATTGCTATGCATCTAGTAGATAGATCTTGCATGATCGTAGGAATATTTTTGAAATAGTGCATTACCCAACAAAAGTACGTTGGTGGAGCAACGTGGGGGGCGCGCCTACCCCCCTAGGCGTGCCCTGCCCCCTCGTGGGCACCTTGTTTCTTCTCTGACTTGTACTCCAAGTCTCTCGTGAAGATATCGTTCCAAAAATAACTCTCCCGAAGGTTTCATTCCGTTTGGACACCGTTTGATATTCCTTTTCTGCGAAACACTGAAATAAGCAAAAAAAAAACAGCAATTTGCACTGGGCCTTGGGTTAGTAGGTTAGTCCCAAAAATAATATAAAAGTGTATAGTAAAGCCCATCAAACATCCAAAACAGAATAGATAATAGCATGGAACAATCAAAAATTATAGATACGTTGGAGACGTATCAAGCATCCCCAAGCTTAATTCTTACTCGTCCTCGGGGAGGTAAATGATAAAAACAGAATTTTTGATGTGGAATGCTAACCAACATAATTCTCAATGTAATTTTCTTTATTGTGGCATGAATGTTCATATCCGAAAGATTCAAGACAAAAGTCTATATTGACATAAGAATAACTAGCAAAAGAGCCCGTGCGTTGCAACGGGAGGAAAAAACATCATAATCTCCAATGGCAATGATCACATTCGTTACACCACCGAGATACACTATCACTGTCAATTTCGTGAAATCATAAACAATTTTTTGAATTCATGAAGATTTTATTATTTTTGCAAGCATATGTTTTTAAATTGTGAATATTTTTTTAACAGTTTCCTTGGATCGGCGAACATTTCTAGGACGTAAGAACATTGTTTTGGAAACTGATGAAACACTTTTTAAAATTCACGAACATTTTTTTATTTAAAAATCATTTTTTTGAAAAGCATGATCGTTATCCCAATCTGGAAACATTTTATGAATAAATAAACTACTTTGTAAGTCGCCAACTGTTTTTGATTTTTAGTATAATTTTTCATTCATGAACATTCTTTGAATTGACAAAATTTTGTTCAATTTTATTAACATTTTTTATTAAACCAACTTTTTAAAATCATGAACATAGTTTTATTTCCCAAACGTTTGTCTTCAAAATTTCATATATTTTTAGGATAAGAAAACTTTTTTTTATAAAATAGCTTTTGATCAACGAACATTTTTTGATTTATTAAACATTTTATTTTATAAGTGTATTTATATCCTATAAAAAAATGTTTGTGTATTCACTACAAAAAAATTGTGTAGTCCGTTGGTAAGTACGCACCTAGGGTCTTAGAGCATGAAAAATGTACAAAGAGAGAACCTTGTGCAAGTACAACATGCCCAAGGATTATAACCTTTCCCAAATATTAACGTTTAATTTTACATGTTGCAATACAGATCGCTGGTATGAAATATAGAGGGATTGTGCACCATTGATTAATATTGCACCATAATTAGCATTTAAAAAATATTTGAAATGTAAAATAACACCGTATTCAAATTCTACATATTTTTCTAATCAAATTTCATATATAACATGTTTAAATTGGAGTTGTGGTTTAAAAGATATGGCTATTTGAAATAAAAAATTCAATAGACTGCGGGGTGATTAACATATATATCAGGGGGGTTCAAGTAAAATTGTAATATAACTATTTGCTGCAAGAACATATGTATCGCAGGTTAATTAGGATATAGCTCAGGGGGTTTTGTGTAAAATGCGAGAAAAAACGATTCGGTCAGATTTAAAGGTGGAGTGCGGGTTAATTTAGTGAAAAGGGAGGGGGTTTCTGTAAAAAAAGGCGACAGACGAGAAGAAACTCAATTTCCTTTATTATTAGGTAGAGATAATACTTTAAGCATAGTAACAAAGCAATAGTGTCTTCTCAAAATAACATGGCCAAAGAAAGTTATCCCTACAAAATCATATAGTCCGGCTATGCTCTATCTTCATCACACAAAATATTTAAATCATGCACAACCCCGGTTTCAGCCAAGCAATTGTTTCACATTTTAATTCTTTCAAACCTTTCAACTTTCACGCAATACATGAGCGTGAGCCATGGATATAGCACTATGTGGAATAGAGTGGTGGTTGTGGAGAAGACAAAAGAGGAAGATAGTCTCACATCAATTAGGTGTATCGATGAGCTATGGAGATGCCCATCAATAGATATCAATGTGAGTGAGTAGGAATTGACATGCAACGGATGCAAAAGAGCTATAAGTGTATGAAAGCTCAACAAAAGAAACTAAGTGGGTGTGCATCCAACATGCTTGCTCACGAAGACCTAGGGCATTTGAGGAAGCCCATCATTGGAATATACAAGCCAAGTTCTATAATCACAATTCCCACTAGTTTATGAAAGTGACAAAACAAGAGACTCTCTATCATGATGATCATGGTGCTACTTTCAAGCACAAGTGTGGAAAAAGGATAGTAACATTGTCCCTTCTCTCTTTTTCCCTCATCATTTTTTTCTCTTTTTTTTTTCTTTTGGGCCTTTTCTCCTTTTTTTTTTCTTTCTTCTTTTTTGTATGGCCTCTCTTCTTCTTTTTTTCTCTCTCTTTTTTTCGGCCAGAGTCTCATCCCTACTTGTGGGGGAATCATCGTCTCCATCATCCTTTCCTCACTGGGACAATGCTCTAATAATGATGATCATCACACTTTTATTTACTTACAACTCGAAGCTAAAACAAAATATGACTCTATGTGAATGATAATGATGAATCATGTCATATGCACGAAACGGTGGAAGGTTGCATGGCAATATATCTCGGAATGGCTATGGAAATGCCATGATAGGTAGGTACGGTGGCTGTTTTGAGGAAGGTATATGGTGGGTGTATGATACCAGCGAGAGTTGCGTGGTACAAGAGAGGCTAGAAATGGAGGATGGGTGAGAGTGCGTATAATCCATGGAGTCAACATTAGTCATAAAGAACACATATACTTATTGCAAAATTCTACGAGTTATCAAAACAAAGTATTCAATGCATGCTACTAGGGGAAGGGTTGGTAGGATTTAACCATCGCATGATCCCGACCTCCACACAAAGGATGACACTCAATAAATAAATCATGCTCCAACTTCATCACATAACGGTTCACCATGCATGCTACGGGAATCACAAACTTCAACACAAGTGTTTCTCAAATTCACAATTACTCCACTAGCATGACTCTAATATCACCATACTCATATCTCAAAACAATCATCAAGTATCAAACTTCTCATAATATTCAATGCACTAGTATGAAAGTTTTTACTATACTCGTCTTGGATGCCTATCATATTAGGACTAGTTTTATAACCAAAGCACATTACCATGATGTTCTAAAAGACTCTCAAAAGGGTATAAGTGAAGCATGAGAGATCAATAATTTCTACAAAATATAACCACCATCGTGCTCTAAAAGATATAAGTGAAGCACTGGAGCAAAACTATCTAGCTCAAAAGATGTAAGTGAAGCACATAGAGTATTCTAATAAATTCCAAATCATATTTATATCTCTCAAAAGGTGTGTCCAGCAAGGATTATTGTGGCAAACTAAAAAGCAAAGACTCAAATCATACATGATGCTCCAAGCAAAACACATATCATGTGGTGAATAAAAATATAGTCTCAAGTAAAGTTACTGATAGACGAAGACGAAAGAGGGGATACCTTCCCGGGGCATCCCCAAGCTTAGGCTCTTGGTTATCCTTGATTTTTACCTTGGGGTGTCTTAAGAATCCCCAAACTTAGGATTTTGCCACTCTTTGTTCCATTTTCCATCAAATCCATACTCAAAACTTGAAAACTTCACAACACAAAACTTAGCCAAATATCTCGTGAGCTCTGTTAGTATAAGAAAACAAACCACCACTCAAAGGTACTATAATGAACTCATTCTTTGTTTATATTGGTGTTAAACCTACTGTATTCCAACTTCTCTATGATTCATACCCCCC